>JACDOX010000021.1:2916854-3016108 GCA_014549065.1 Cardinalis cardinalis
AGTTCTGGGATGGTTTTATCTGAACACCGTTGGTTCTGGGATGGGTTTTATTTAAAGGCTCTTGGTTCTGGGGCGGGTTTGTCTCTGTGCTCTGTGTGCTCCCGCCCTCCGCCTGAGCCCTTCCCAGCTGTTTCTCTGGCTGCAGGCTGCCACACAAGCTGAGCCGGCTCCCTGGCATTCCTGAAGAGGTCCCTTGGGAAACACTGACCCTCTGGCAGAGCTCTGTGGGCTCTCTGGACCTCTTCCATTTCCTGATACTATGTTTTACACAAACCCTTAACCATTTCCTTCACATGAAGTGAAAATGCTCAGCACAACTACACTGCCCTATTTTGGTCTTACTGGTAGCCACCTCTGCCATTCTTCGACTGTAGGATGCCCACCTGCCAGCTTAGGAAGTCACTCCTCACTAAATCCCCCTAYAGAAAAGTGTTTTGGCTTCTACTTCTGGCAAGGATATAAAAATATTGCACAGCTGCCTGTGTTCAGGCTGAAAGGGCAGGGATCACAGAAGCCAGACGAAGCATAAACAGTGAGAAGTCTGTGCTCAGAAAAACTAGAGTACGAGTGGGAAATGCAAAACTGAAATTGTTCAGCAATGTCTCCTCCAAAACAAGAGAAGAATAGGATAATAATAATAATAATAATAATAAATCTGAAAGTATTTCCTGTAAGAGTAAGCAGAAATTCTCTTTAAAAATTTACAAAAACAAAACTCTAATAGTAAAGTGAAAAGTATGGATTTTGTTCCCTACATGTAATTTCCAAGSATGTCCTCATGGGGAGTTTCAATATTTGGCTTTGTGATTTTGGCTGTACAACTTGGTAATAGAAACAGATCAAACACTATCATTAGTTTTAAATCTATTTACACATCTGGAAGCAAAAATGGAATCCGTAAGGTGTTGTGAGTCAAACAGAAAGACTCTGTCAATGCCATAGCTTTTCAGCCCAGCTACATTTCACTGCTGTAGCCCTTGTGGTGGGTGCTGGCTGTAACTGGAACTGCCCTGTTGTTGGTACCTGTGCCAGGCAGAACAGCAGATTGCCAAAAGTGATACAGGATGTGCCCCCCCATCTTGCTCCAACAGGGATTTGACTGCTGTTACATTTTCAGCTCTGCTCWGTTGAATTTTTCCAATGAATCTTGAGTAAATGTCACTGTGTTTATTTGTACATTATTACTCCTTGAAAGCACTGTGCTTTCACAGAGTAACAATTTTCAAAAGTTTTCAGAGTGCACAGCAGCTGATAACCACAAGTTATGATAATCACTGCTTGTTTCTCATATTGTAAGTACCCAGCTCTACCAGAACTGTCAATTGCTGTGTTAGTAGGCAGTTTTGTAATACAGATCTGTTGAAATACTGTTCTATAAAACCCTTCTAAAACAACTTGAAGCAATTATTTTCAA
Source organism: Cardinalis cardinalis (assembly GCA_014549065.1). Lineage (NCBI taxonomy): Eukaryota > Metazoa > Chordata > Aves > Passeriformes > Cardinalidae > Cardinalis > Cardinalis cardinalis. The sequence continues at coordinate 2,918,269 of JACDOX010000021.1, forward strand.
GAAAACAATTACTTTCCAAATATTTTAAATATTTTGGTAATAGTATTTTTCTAATTAACTGGGTTTTCTTTAAGTAATCTAAATGAGTTGTGTACATTGGATGTAAAGGATATTCAGTCTCTTTGTTAGACTTGGGAAAGCACTGAGGTGTCTCAAAAATACACCCTCCTGTACCTACCTATAACCATGGAAAGATGTAAAAATGTCTCTAAAATCTGGTTTTGAGTTTACAGCAAAGCTGGTYGCTGGTTTTCTTTAGAGTTTGTGTATACAATGCATGTTGGGTTAGTTACACTACTGAATGAATGTAGGGTCCATATTTGCTCTCTATTTGTAGTCCATGTTATTTAGTCACATTATTTATGCTTGAAATACAGAAATGTAATTTTTCCCAAAAGAGAGGAAGAATAAGCTTGATGAGGGTGAAATGCCTCTGCAGAAATGGAACTGCCATTGTGTGTTGYGTTCTGTATGACACTCTTTTTTTAATTAAAACTTTTTTTAATTCAAACTTTTTTAACAACTAAACCATGTCCCAAACTCATATAGCTGTAGCCTTAGCAAAAATCAAGTATTGAACAGGCTAAATTTTGCGGAAATTCCATGAGTATATGCTGATCCTTCAGAAAAATGTCTTAAGAAAGTCATTAAAAACCTCTGTGGATTAAGATCACAAGTTTTCCCCACAAGAAAATATTGGAGACTTAAGACTTACTGAAGCTCAATGTGATCTAGTTTAAGAAAAAATRTCTATATGGGTTAAAAGTTCTTCCCTGCAGTGGGAAGAAGGTACCCAGCCCTTGCTGCTGCTCCTTCTAGAATGTTGTCCAGTATCCTGAGCTGCCCAGTAGGACCAGACTGGCAGAACAGACAGGATAGCTCTTGAATGGCTGATGTCCTCCTTAGGAGATGTGATAGATTCTTCCTTGTCACTGCCAAATATTTCCTTACACTCCTTTTYGATTTTCTAGGAATTAACACTTACATATGATAACTGGAGACAGATGAAAACAAGAACAGACTACTGGGAAACAACAAAAATATCCACCTGCTCCTCTCTATGTCCATTGAGCTGTTGCTTTATGGTCCTATGACTATCTGCRAATCTTTTGCTGGTATGAGCCAGTTGGATTGAGTTCAGCCAAGCAAAATGCAGTTAGGCAGCTGAGAGTCTATTAAAATATACCACTTTGGACTTTTCTGTAGGAATTAAGACCAGGAGATTCTCACTAAACTACTACTTTGGCTAGCTTGGCCATCCCAACACTCTTGAAGAATTGTCCTTTTCTGTCTCTCAAGCCTGAGGCCTGATTTGCTTTTCTTTTGGAATTCATCATTGTCTGTAATGGGAAATGGAACAGGGAATTGGTAGTTCATCTTTGTCCAGTGCTTTGAAATGCACTGGACAAAGATAAACTAACAATTCCCTGTTCCTTTTTACATTTACAAAAATGTAAAATGTTTTTTGGAAGCTGCTTGGTACAATTGCCCATATTCTCCTCAGGGAAACTAAAACAACATTTGCTCYCCACAGCCCTTAGTGGAGCAGTCAAGGAGAGCTCGCCTCCCTTGTGTCCACAGAAGGCAACTAAATGTCTTTACTGCCAGCTCTGATTGAAGACACTGATTCAAGAACCCAATTTATGGGGAGTCTTGAATATGTTTGGTGGATTTCTTCAGCTGATGTACTTTAATGTTTAGTGGGAATCCCACCTTTCTGGAATTATTCCTTATTTGTCATTCTTATTTTCTATTTTTCACAGTGTTTTCATTTCAACTAATTATTTTTCAAATGTGCACCATGTTTASAGATTTGATTGATTTAAAATTCGTAAAATACTGGATTTAGATTTCTTAGCATGTAGGGTGCTTAATGCCCTCAGCTGCAGTTTCCTAAAGTAACATAAGTAATTCAAGTACAGCATTGACAATGTTGTGCATTTTACAGAATACAAATAGGGGGGTTTAAGTTCTTAGATCTCTTGCTGTGAAGTACCAGTAATCCTGTGGTAGTCAACATCTGTGCTGTCTGGATGTAGTTGGTCTTGGGTTTAATTTTTTTCAGCCAGCAGGGAAAGAATTATTCCTGTGGCAACCAGATCCTGCAGGGTTAATGCTATTTCTTTGAAGTTACCACTGAAATTGCTTGCTACATCCTTTTCTTGTTGTTTTTCAAAGTGTCTCCTGTTGCAYGGATTGTCAGTTTAAAGGAATGCAAAATGGGTTACCAGGATAGGAAAACTCTGCTGTTTTAAAGCTCTAATCTTACAGATGAGTGTGATACACCGTGCAAATAAGCTGCACTGCACATCACAGCTTCTCACTTTTACAGTTCTTAATAACAGGCAAGTGTAAAACCCTTTCCATTTAGAATATAAACCTAATGATATTGTATGTAAATAGCAGTACATTTTTAATCCAAGAGTACCCTTCTGATATCAGTTAATTAGCTRCACAGTTCTGCTTCATTCATTGAGTTTATTTCACATGGGAATAGTKCAAAAGTGCACCAGGAGAGGTTCCAACTGGACATTAGGAGGCATTTCCCTGCCAAGGGTGTGGTCAAACACCAGAAGGGAGATGGTTGATGCCCCAAGCTAGTCAGTGTTTTAGAGGCATTTGGACACTGCCCTTAATAACTTGCTTTAACTTTTGCTCAGYCCTGAATAGGTCAGCCAGCTAAATTAGAAGATCAGTTTAGGTCCATTCCAGCTAAAATACTCTATTCCATACTGCCCTATACCATTATTCCATTCCCATAATTACCTAGCTCCACCTACCCTGAAAAATATGAATAGAATAGTAAGCACAGTACCTCGTTTTTTAATAACATCTCTGTTTGCTGTTTTGTTTTTCAATGTACCATATTGAAAGCTTTCAAAAAAAAATATACATCAGTGGACAGCTGCTGCATTCTAGGCACCTAATTCTAATAATTCATTACTTTCTWAAAGGAATAATTCATCCTTTCAGTAGAGGTGGCTGGCTCATTCATGAGTTGCTCTGCAGACTCCCTCTTATTTTTCACTTGTTAGTCATCTGGAGTGAGCAGATGTTTTGTACATCCCCCTCTTTTGTCTTTTGACATTTAGATATCTGTGTAAATAAGCATATTTAGGAATCCCCAAAACCTGCCATAGTCAGTAACAGAATTGCCTACAGATTTAGGCTCCTCTGTCACTTGCCTGTTTTGGACAACTTTTCCCATAATCCTACACCCCTTTCCATTCTTTTCAGCATTTCTTCTTATCATATCTTTGAATATCAAAGGTCTTTTTAAAATGCTGACCTTAATTATCAAAAGTGATCTTTAATTTCCTATGCTTCAGCTTTTAAGTGCCCAAATAAAGAATGAATCTTGATGAGCTGGCTTTTTTCCCTTGAAGCCTGTTAGATTCCCTGCTAAAGACTGAGATACCACAAAATCCCTTGGTGCTTTGAGCAATTTCAGTCAGTGAATATTGAAGTGAAAGTGAGATCCTAGAACTCCATCACAAGTACAAATTGAATGAAAGAGAACAGACACAAAAGATACAGAGCTTTGAATTTACATGTACATTAGAAAATGTCTTATTGCTTTTTTTTTCGCCCTCTGGCCAAGTTCTATTTGCAGGCTGAAATAAAGCAAAATCAATGCCATGTGCAAAAACTTAAATGGCAGCTTTTGAAAAATTGTCCCATTAACCTGATGAGTTTCTAATTACAGTAAGATATAAGAGYTTTTTTCCTCATGCTATGTAGGATTTTGTCCTAACAGGTTTTTTTAAAAGCTACCCTGCTGTTAAAATAATTTAACTGCAGTGTTTGAGTATAATTTGTCCTATATTTCTTTTGCTTTCTCTGAGGAGTTACATAACTTTTTCCTTTCTAATGAGGTTTCCTAAATATAAATTGTGATGTTATATTATGCACCTCCTTTGGCTGCAAACCAATTAATTTGAAGTGGTTCAAGGCCAAAGAGAAGTTTAGGATCACATTCTAGCATTCYTGGTGAAAGGTTTGTTTATGCACCTTTTTTTTTAAAAAAAAATAAATGGCTTAGTGGTTAAGTCCAGCTTCTGCTGGAATTGATCTTATCCTTTAAATTCATGTAATACTCTAAATTAATAGAGGATTGTTTTGAACTACATGACCTTGTGTTACTTAGATGCTGTTTGAAATCCATTTGTATAATAGCCAAAACGTTRTTTTGCTTCTCTGAATCAGGTAACTTTAGCCATTTAAATGACTGTTTAAATCATAAGCAGGATTAACCTGGGAAGAGATCAGTCAAAGATCAACCTCACTTTACCCCTAAAGCTGTGCTTCCTTGTGTTTAAGCACATCCCATCACTGCTGTCTCTGCAGATCCCAGTGCCAGACAGAGCTTTGCCTCCTCCTCACAGGACTGTCCCTTCTGTGCCCCAGCTTAGCCAAGTGGTGGGGCTGATGTCTGGGAGTATCAGGAGGCCTGGAGAACAAAGCATCTCCCTGTACTGATTCTCCCCTACCCAGAGCTGTCATCCCCCTGCTGTATTTTGGCACTTCYCCTCACCAGGAGACGAACCTGCAGGCCTACAGATGGTGTGAGGAGGCACAGGACATAATCTGCCTTGCAGCACAATTTATCCCTTCTGCTGCACCTGCAAGCTCAGAGCTCTGATTCTCAGAGCAACCCTGCTGCCTTTTACTGCCCTGTATTTCATGTGGGTGTATCACTGATGGTTTTGTCACCATTTGAGAAATACTGCTCTTGAGAATCTGAGTGCTTAGAACTTGTTCTGTCTCAGCATTATTYCAATGTGTGGACTACATTCTTTCTGAAAAATCTTATTTAGACAGCTATGTATGAATTCAGTATGATTAGCCTAAGGGTGCCAGACTTGAAAAACGGTTTGGTGTTTTAAAGAATTTCACAGCTTTACAGTGACCATTTCTCAGTTTTCCCCAAAGAAGAATTCAAACCCATCCTTTTCAGTAATTTTGGAAATAACAGATGTGCATTCTTCAGTAACAATACTTTCATTTTCATTTGACAGTTCTACGAATCTGACAGTAAGTGAAAACCACTCTTTTTCATCTTGCTATTTTCTGTCACAAAGGTATCACTTCTGTTCATGCACAGGTTCACTAGTCATTTATCCATTACCCATTTCAGTATGAATGCCATAATTCTAGAGTTGTTCACAATAAGCCTCTCACATATGGAAATCCAAGCATAAAATCCTAGAGAAAAAAGTTAAGTTTTAGGTTCCCTGCTCCCCCAGTGTGGATTTGCTGGGCAGAGGGAGGGACAAAGGGGCTGTATAACCTGAGCCCTGCCTGCTGAGGTGAACTCCTGGCTGCATCATGTGCTGGTAGCCATGCAGCTGGCTCTGGCTGCATTTCCTGCACCTCCTTTGGTACATCACTTCATCCAAGTTTCCCTATCGCTGCCCAAGAGTTCAATATARTTTCTGAAGTATATTAGCTTCCTAAAATAGATTGGTGGGAATGCTCTTTAGTATTTGTAAGTAGCCTCAGAKACCAAAGGGACTGGATGCTTTAGGGGAAAAAACTGCTGGGACACCTGACAAACAGCAATAGGTAGTGCTGCTCTCCTTCAGCAGAGTTTGTTCCCTTTCATGAATGCTTATGTTGCACAAGCAATTGCAGCATTTCACTGCATCAGCACTGTTCCTAATCCTGATTTGGAAACATCAACTGTTAGCTTGACAAAGCGTGACACATGGCACGTTGAAGTGTTTTCAGCTGCACTCACACAACAAATTGTGATGGCTCCAGAAGAGCCATTTCAATGATTGTGTCAGTAAACTACARCCCACAAAGAAAAAGACATGTGGCCAACCTGAATAAAGCATCATCAAATCACAAATAATAGATTAATTGTCACAATTTCAGCCTCGTTTTTAGAAAAACTATTCTGCAAGGAAAAAAAGTCCTGTAATTTCTAGATGAATCAGAAGTCCAGCCCTATGGAACGTAGCAGTTTACAACATTTCCTTAATTTCCATATGTAGTGACTGTGTGACTTTATTCTTCATGTTTGTGCTTCAAAATGAGGGATTGGGAAGCGGTGAAAATGTAGGCTGTCCCATGCAATTGCTCTTTCTCCAGCTTTTGTGAGACATGGGCCTATTCTTATTTGAAAAAGACTTCTGTATCTTCTCCTAGACCAAGTGCCAGAAAGCACAAGCTCCACATTACTTACTTTTTTCTAWTTCCTCTGGTAGTTGCTTCATTGGGAAGTGCTACACCTGCTTGATGGTGAAGTGCAAATTTTCAGCTTTCATAGTGAGGCTGATGGCACCCAGGGGGAATTCTAACCTCACTGAGACCATTAAGGTTTCAGAGTAAGTAAATCAGGGTGCAATCTGACCTAATGAGAGTAGCCCCTAGGTCATCAATTCTGTGAGTGGGCTGCTTTTCCTGTTGCCCACATACCCACGGGAGCTGCAATGTTTCCTCAGAGATAACTAACACGAGATAAGGATTGCTGGCCACGACACTTCAGTGGCTCAGCAAGGATGTGGCTTGTTTGTTAAACACCTGGAACCTGAGATACTTTCTAGAAGATAGAGGACAGTTTCTTCCCCAAATTTAAAACCCCCTGAACAACCACAGCAAAATGACCCACAGCAGGAGCCCTGGAGAAAAGAAGTGTGCTGGTTTTGACAAATCAATTTATTTTCAAATAATGTCTATGCTAATATACACCTTTTTGCCTTGTTAAGGCAGCAAATTCTGACTAGGAAGCTTTTATAACTAAGTTACTTCATTTWTTCTTCTAAAACCATCAGTAGCAAGGTAGAGTTGGCGATTTGATATCAGAAATTAAAGCCTTTTAATGGCTCATTTTACACAGCTGGCAAATAAAAACAGTTATTAGTCACAGATTTTTTTTTGTGTGCATGCACATGCACTAAAAACACAGAGCTTTTCTTCTTTTACCTCACAGTAATGGGGTGACGTGCACTTAAAATGAAAACTGTGTAAGCCACTGAGTGAGTGTAAGCATGAGTGACARCAAGTGTAGTGTTCAGCTGCTTAACAAAAAGATTTTTTCAGAAAGACTAGAAAACCAGGTAAGACCCAAAGCAGATACCATTAAAGAAATGCACAGTGGCAAAGAGAATAACTCACTCTGTAAACAGGCCATCCAAATTTCTCCTTTTCTCTACAACTGACACTAAAACAGAGTAACCTGTGCACATGSTCACATAACTACAAAAAATACCTCACCAGCAACTGGGGAATTTAAATCCATTCATCTTAATCCAATACTGATGCTTCTTCAGGCACACACTTAATACACAATTGCCCTAAGCTTTTGACGATCTTCAGCCAATAGGGCTCAAATATAAAATCAAAAACCTGGAGATGAAAGAACCTAGTCAGTCAATTTGYTAAACCATTTGCGGTGTTATTTGGGCTCCCTGCAGTATACTGTCAAATACACTTCTGATCATCACTTGGACTTTTGATGTCATCTGGATTCTGAATGACTTTGCTTCACATACAAATGAATGGATTACACTCATCCKTCTGTGGGTTATTAATCTATTCTGTTCAAGAACACTTGTAAGACAAGGGCTTTGACAAAATTAAATAAATCAAGTGTTTCTTGTTTTCTGAGAAACCCCTTCATTTCCACTCACAGGTGYACTTTTCTATATAAAATGAAACCCCTTTTCTTCTACTTAACACACGCAAGTATGATTTATGAAACGCTACTCAGGTAAGACAAGCTTATTTTACACTTTATTTACTCAGGACAGAACGCTGATGGGAGACATAAATGAGATAGACAGGATGATCCATAGCTGGAGACACGACTTGCTTTGTGCCACAGCCAGAAAGGGCCTTTAGCATCACAGACCATTGATCTCAGGGAAACGGGATGCGTGTTGGATTGAGCAACTGGAACAAACCGCGCCGAGAGGCTGCTCATGCTGGCATCTGCGAGAAGAGGTTGGTTGGTTTTGAAACACGAAACTGGCTCTAGGCTGAGCACCTGCCTGCCTCTCCTCTCTCAGAGCTGCCCACCATCCCAGGCACTTGTTGCACCGCCCGCAGCGCTTTCCCTGCGCCGGCTGGGCAGCAATGCACCTGCAAGACGACAAGAGGAGCACGCTGGCTGCCTTGGGTTATAGGAGACAGCGCAGTGAATACGAATCACTCTGGGTTTTTTCCGCCCCGAGCCAGCCGAGCTGTAAGATGTCCTCTGTCTCCCGGCTGCCAGGCTCCGCAGTGCCTTTGCCCGGGAGTGACGCGAGGCCGGGCCCGGGGCTCGCATCCCCCGCTTGGCAGAGCGGGCACGGGCCGGGCTCGCACCGTGCAGACCGCACACCGTCCCTTCCCCTTCCCCTTCCCCTTCTCCTTCCCCTTCCCCGCAGGAATGGCCGGAGGGAGCGGAGCCGGCGGAGCGGAGGTCGCCTCCCTCAGCGGCCGGGGCCGCTCGCCCCCCTCAGGGGCCGCCGCCGCCTCATTTAGCGCAGCTCCCCCGCCCCGACCACCGCTGCCGCCCCGGCCGGGGCTCTCCGCGCCGGGCCCCAGCAGTGCCGAGCGGGGCAGGGCGGCGGCTCCCGGTTCCCAGCCCTGCTAGCGCAGGGCCCGGCGCGGCCCCGCCCGGGGAGGGGCGGCCGGGGGGGCCGGGCGGGACGCGCCGCCCCCTCCACCTGCTGCCGCTGCGCCATCGCCGGCTGGGGGAGCCGCCGCCCGCTCGTCCCCGCGGGCCCCTTTGTGCTGCTGCTGCCGCCGCTGCTGCTCCGGAGCTGCCTCAGCCAGGCGGCGGCTGCGTCACGGCCCCGGCGCTGCGGCCGCCCCGAGCCACCCGCGGAGCGAGAGCCGCGCCTCGCCCCCCGCTCCGCCATCGCTGCGCCCCGAGCCAGGGCCGGCAGCCGGCGGTGAGTGCCGGGGAAGGGGGCCCGGGCAGCGCCGGGCATGGGGACGGGGATGGGGCTCSGAGCCCTCCGCACGCCGCGGGCTGCGGGCGGTGCCGGCCCGGGCCGCGCCGGCGGCATCGCTCGCCCCGGGCTGACGCGTCGGGGATTTGGGTGCTGCTTTGTGTGCGTGGTGCGTTCGGGTTTTGTTAATTTTGATAGTAGATGCTCTGGTCGTCGTTCGTACTTCCCAGAACGCCAGTAGCTAACCGAGTCATAGCTACCAACACGGTTTTTTTTTATTTTAATTTTTTTCCGGAAGGTATTTCGCGTTCCCCGAGGGCTGGGAAAAGGTCTGGTTTCTGATATTTTGCATTTCTTTGCGTGTATGCCTGTGTGTGCCAGCAGAAAAATCCCTCTATCCTGGAAGAATGGTGAAACTGGGGAATAATTTCAGCGAGAAGAGCACAAAGCAGCCCCTTTTGGAGGATGGATTTGACACCATCCCCCTGATCACACCCCTGGATGTCAATCAGCTCCAGTTCCCACCTCCTGATAAGGTACAGTAGGCTTTAGTTTCCACCCTGGAGAATCACACCCAAATCTCTGGCAAACAACAAAAGGATAGGTTAAGGGTAAAGAGCAGCTTAGGAATGACAAGAAATAAGGGGTGTTTCAAGGCATGCTAGTTACCTCTGGGGAAAAACCCCACCAGCTAGGCTCCTGAAAATCCATTAATGGTGATTTGCATTAAAAATCAGTGTGAAATGTTAGCAATAAGCAYGTAGAGATTTTAGTGCTGCTATATGAAATATATGCTATACAATTGAAAGCTTCTCTATACTGTATTGTCATAACCCTTCCTATTCTGTATCTTTTTTCCTGGAATCTGGAAGGTCCTGTGTATTCTCTGTGGATAATACAAATTTTCTCTGTCTAGAAAATGCCCCCCTGATGGGGGAATAGAGCCCTGCCTTATTTCTCTGTGAGGTGGGCATGGGCATACTAGCAACAGAGAGCACTTCCATTTTCCTTCTGTGCTTCAGTAAGAAACTAATGCTAACCCCAGACAGGCTGAAGTAATGAGATGAGAACAGGCCACTGAGTTTTCTCCTTGGCAATTTATTTTGTTCAAAAACCTCCAAATAGGTGATTCAGATATCCTCTGTAGCTGGAAGGGGGTAGTCCAGTGAGCWGCTTACAGGCTGGAAGGGAAATGTGCTTCCTGCATTGCTCATTAAATGCCTTGATTATTAGGGATTTAATTTTAAACATTTAGAAAGGTGATGTGATAGCCTGTAAATATGTTTATTGTTCTCACAATAAAGAATTCAGTAAGTGCTACTACACGAAGCTCAAAGGAGTAGGATTTTTTCAGGGTTTTCAGTATCCTGTTTTAATGGGATTCTTACTTGTGACTTCCCACATGCATCTGCTAATAAAAAGCTTTGTGGTCTTCATACAGTTTTTATTTTGACCTTGTGTCTTCCACAAGCTGAATTCTACTTCTAGATAAACTCATAGCTACACATTCCTCAAACCTCAAAAAAATTCACATAATCTGAACTTAGGGTAAAGAGTTTTAGCTTGTAAAATTTTCCTTGGTGAGTGTTGCTTGTAGGCAATACAAATAAATGTGTGACCTCCATTTTAATTGCTATCAACAGCATTCTGTGTTGTGTGTGGTGACCAGTTGGCAGGCATAAATGCAATAAGCCATAACAGCTGTTCAGGAGCCTGAGGGTCCATTTTATGCCCTCAGTTACATGGGTGTAAATCTTGTAACTGAGGACAAAATCACACCCTAAGGCTTTAGAACAAGCTAAGTCTTACCGTGTCTGATACATCTGCCAACTGGTGACTGGATAGAACCGATTACCAGGGACCAGTGACCAAAGGGATTTGTTCTGTTCCTGCACTGCTAAGCAGAAGTCTGAATGAGGGATTTGCATGGTAATAGTTTAAACCAGAGCAGAGCCTCTGTTGTGAGCCCAGGGGGGCTCTGTGCCAGCCTGTTTGCTCCTACTAGAATGGGCAGAACTCCTCCCACCTGGATGGCATTTGCCTTGAATGAAAGCAAACGTCCAGCTAAGCTAGAAACTTAAATAAAGGAATATTTGATTGGTTCTTCTACTCGCCACTGTCCAATTGTATATTAGCTTTCTTTCCTTTGGCAGACATAGAGGGGGAAAATTAAATTTATTGGTCCTGCTGGTGTCCTTCTGTAACTGGTTAGTCATGTCAGTGTCTCTTTACTGGTTGTTAGAGACTCTGGCAGAGCAACTGACATGAAAAAAAGAAACTGTATTAAGAAAAGATTGACACACAGATCAAATTCTGAAGTATGCAGACACTCATGTATAATGAATAGAAGTACATTCTTCATATGTCTATGCTTTTTATCCACCTGCAAGGCTCCAGCATGGCAGTGAAGCATAACTTCTTGAACAGTAGAGACTACAGTGCTAAGGATTTGATGATTTTGACAGTTTCTAAATTAAAGGGATGAAGTGATTTAAATTCATATTTAGATATGTTAAACAAAAGAAGACATTACATAACCAAGCAGTTAGAACTGTACATTCAGTGTCAGCTGAATGTGATTTGAGTTGCCTGAGATTATGTAACATAAAGGGGGGAGGAAGGGAACTAAGATGTTAAAAAGCATTCCAGAAATCATCAGGTGGTTAACTTCCATGATGCTGTTGGGCAGCTGTAAAGTTAAATAGGTAATAACCAGTATCTTACTAGTTATACCTGAAAATAGATAAGAAGATTTTAAACCTATGTCCTGAACAGGTATGTCTAATACTGTGAAAGTGTCTAATAAACTTTTAGTACTCAGTCTAGGTACAGTTCCACATTCCAGATACCACTCAGGGCAGTGAGAAGAARGGAGCCCAAGGCTTGTCATTTCAATGTCTGGCTACCTGAAGTGTAATTTCAGAAAGATGAAGACTGTTTACAAGGGGATGTAGTGACAGGACAAGGGGAGATGGCTTTAAACAGAGAGAAGGTTCAGTGTGAGGGTGCTGAGGCCCTGGCACAGGGCCCAGAGCAGCTGAGGATGCCCCATCCCTGGAGGTGTTCAGGGCCAGGTTGGATGGAGCTCTGAGCAGCCTGGTCTAGTGGAAGGGGTCCCTACCTTGGGGCATGGCGTTGCAACAAGATAATCTTCAAGGTCCCTTCCAACCCAGGCCTTTCTGTGATTAATGTATTTGCTATTAAYACTGTGGGCTGTGCTAAAGATAGAATTTGATTTTCAGAAGTCTAAAAGAGTAGATACTTATTCCTTGAAAAAACAGGAAATTGAGCAAATTGTAATAGCACCATCACTACAATAAACTGTACCCTAGCTTGAGARTAATACTTGGAAAAAGTTCCTGAAAAATGCAGAAGACAAAAATGAGGCAAATAGGTTAGGTATGTGAAAATTTTGTATGATTAGAATGCCTAGGAGAACATTAGAGATACGACTGACGTCGTGAGTATTTTGGGAATGGGGGTAAGGTGCTAAATTGTGTAGCTTGGGGCAGTGGTTCATAGCAAGGAATAAACTGAAGAGCCTTGGGTGTTTGAAGAAATCTCATTAACACAAGGGTTCGTGTGCATCTTGCTGCTTGCAGCTGATAATTCAGAAATTAGATGTTAAAAATAAGAGTGCCAAGGGCCATAGTCTATCACATGGTGAATAGCAGCTAGACTACATGGGTTATTTCACTTTTTTTTTTAAACTCAAAATCCTGCCATCAGAGAACATGCCATTGTTATCTGCAGGATTTTTATGGGTACTCTTCAGTAATCTTCTGTTGGTGTCCAGTTTGAAATCCCATTAATGGAATTTCCTGAAGCAAATGGAGGTAGCTGTTTCCAAACTTTACAAAGTGGGAAGGTCCATGATTTGGATTTGACCTATCCTTGCCTAGTATAAGAACACAGTATCACCAGAGATGAAAAAATGGAACCTTTGTCAAACTGTTGCATAACAAGTCGTGCTGTAGGTCCATCAAAACCACTTTGAGAGGTAAGTTAATTGATGATTGATATAGTGGAAAAAATAATTAATAATTTAGCACTTTCAAAGAAGAATTACACAAAGTAGGGAGGGGAAAGATATGGTGCTAGATGTGCTTGTAAGCAGATAAAAGAAGAGTTAAAGAATAATTAAGGTTTTTGTGGCCAGCTTTAGTTGACAGTTTTGTGATTGATTCTTTTTCTTAAAGGTTGTGGTCAAAACAAAAACAGAATATGAACCTGACCGCAAGAAGGGAAAGTTCCGTRCTCCTAAAATAGCTGAATTCACAATCAGCATCACTGAAGGGGTTTCAGAAAGATTTAAGGTAAGCAGTGCTCTGTGAAGATGTTAATGTCTCAGTTGTGTTTGCAGAAGTGCTTAAAATCAATTGCTGGTTGTAGTCACAACTGGCTATAACAGTGTGCCTGTTGTGGATATCGCTGGACATSAGAAAAATTAATTCAATGTTATAATAGTTCAAAATTGAACAATTAGAAACAATATCAAATCTTGCAGCTTTATTGGTTGTAATCCCTTACTGGCAGATGAATTCCAAAGGCATTTCTGGCAGTGTGTGGGCTCCAGAATGTGCCTTGCCAGGGTGTGTGTGGGCTGCACAGGGGAGTGCTCATGGCATGGATAAAGCTCCTGTTTGTGTTGAAGGACAAGAACCACCAGAACATTTCTTTCCTTTTTGGCTTCTTATTTATCACTGTGGCCAAACCATTCTCTTAAAAGCACTGTCATAGTCCATTACGTATTTTTTATAGTTAAATATATGACTTGGCAACCCAGGGATATATATCAGAGCTCCTTCCTATCAGTTTTCCTGGTCCCATTTAATCTTATGGTTTGGTGATGCCTGTTACTGTCACATGGCAGTTCAGAAAGAATCTGACTCAGACTGTGTCCACACCCTTACTACTCCCTTCATCAGTCCCATAGGAAACCTGAGARATTAACTGATGCAAGGCTTGAATATCCTTTCCCCCTTCCCACTAGAGGATGGTTTTTCTTATTCTGGGTAATTAAAGCAAAGCAGGAAAGTTGGCACTTCAGCTCATGCTCCACTATCCTTTTAATAATAAGACTGCAGGTTTCCAGTGCCTCTAATTTGGCATCTTACCCAAGGATACCAAAGCATTTTTAAGCAGTAGGCATCCACACTCTGCAGTGCACAAGTACAAATACCTTTGAAAAGCCTAACATTTAGTATGAGGGGAAGATAGAGAGTTTCAGTAAAGGTGTGGATTCTCTTTCTACTGCACAGTTCTAAACTCTGTCTGCATGATAGTTCTAGGGCACATGTGGATTTTGGTACTGTTGTGCCTGAGCAGTGCTCTAAAAGCTGCCCAGGCCCAAGCTGACCTTCAGAAGTGTATCTGCAGCTCTCAGTGGAATCAGAGCATGCTAAACAAACAAAGTGAAGGCTCAAGGAGGGATTAGACTATATTTGGAAAGGAACTTTGCAGAGTGTTGCTGCGACAAATGTTTTCAGTGCCATTCACCTGTGGTCTGCAGCCATGCAGTGAAGCTGTGGGGGGAATGATCCCAGACAGCCAAGAAGTGATGTGATGGGGTGTGGTAGGGTTTTACCAAGGAGGTAAGAATCCTAGTTCCAGCTTTTCCTGTTCCTTGGTTTAGGGTAAGGACATCCCATTCCTCAGGGAAGATGCTACATTCTGACTCACATTCTCTCTTTGTCCTCCTGGCACTATGGTTCCAGACCTTGAGAGCAATCCCCTTCTTCTCAGGTGAGGAGGGCAGGGTAAATGCAAATGGGCAGCTCAGAACAAAGAGAGCTTATGTCTGGCTGTCTTTGTGTGTGTCCTGGTCACACTGAGGTGACTGGAAAATGCTTACTGGGTTGTAGAAGAGAAAGGAGAGGCAGTTTTTAGTTTGAATGCCCTGACAGGACTTTGGTTCCAAGCAGCTGAGCAGAGCCTATGCCTGAAGAACTTTACATTTATGGTTTAGCAGCAGGGCCTAAGGGATTTAATTGCTGGAACACTAAACTGTAGCTAAGGAAAGGTTTTGAATATCTTAGTCACATTTAAAAGGCTTGTGCATCCTTTTGTAAAACTGGGGGGGTTTCTCTGTCTTTGTTGGGAGAGCTGAGCAAATGAGACCTTGCTGAAAACAAATAAATAGCTTGTTGTGCTGTTGGGTAGTCTTTTCTAATTTATGTAGCTGAACAGCCAAAAGCCTGAGGATTTTTGCATTGCATTTTCATATACCTTTGGATGGCATACTTAAATAAAATATCCTTTAGATGTTACTTTATGATGATTGCTCTGGGATTAATCTCATACTACAGGGTTGCTAGGTTTTGCTGCTAGGTAACTGCTGCATCAGAGAGAGGTTTCTGTAGGATTTGCTATCTCTTGGGAATTGCAGGGTGATTCACATTGTGGCTGTAAGGCTAGGTTTCCAGAGAAGAGTATGGGGATTGAGTTAGGAAAATTTTGGTTCAGTTAATTGAAAATAATGTTCATGCAGAACATTCGGGTCCTAAAAATGTCCCTTAATCTCTGTATAACAATTTTAGAATTGAATTATGCTGGCTGCAACATTTTAAAGAAAACTGACTAGCTCTCCAGTGGGGGATGACTGTCGTATTCACCACTCCCAGTAATAAATATTACATGAATAGTTGATAACGTTTCATAAATATGTAGATGAAAAGTACTGATTGTGTGAGGTTTTCTCCTGGGTCCTTTTTAATTGTGAACCATCATGTTAACTTCTGCTGTTGATTCTGAGAGAGCAAAAAGATATTTGTTTGAAAATTAAATATTTGTTGTAATTATGAAATGCATTATTTAACTGGTGAGATATTGACTTTGGCTTGTGTTCATGAAAAAACTTTCAGATGCCATTTTAATGACTTCAGTATGGTACATCACCARTGCACAAGCTTGCCACAAGACACAGCCCAAGTGCTGTGCTAAAAATAAAGCAAGTGAGTCAGTCATATTTACAAATAATTCACATGTGTATTCTAGGATGTACTCCTTAAATAATGACAAAGCAGATTGCATTTTTGGGATTCAGCAGTGCAGATCATCTAAAGCTGTTCTTCTTGAGAAGTTACACATTATAACAAATGAAGTCACTCCAGCATGTGCACATGTCATGTAGATCATTTGGTGTTTTAGCACCTGGTGAATAATCAATTATAAAATGTATTTTTCTGCATTCAATTCACACTACCACAGTTATAACAGAGCTGAGAATGTTTTCAAAGAAAACTGCAAGTATCATTTTCGTCTATGAAGCCACATTCTGAATTCAGATCAGAATCTCTCAGAAGAACGTGAAGATTTCCCGATTCTGAGAACTCTGTCTTAGTTTATTTTTATGGCACTAACCACACCAAGGACAATGTGATTTTTTTCACTTAAGATTATTTCCCATTGAGAAACAGATGTCTTGCTTTTGTTCTTTGAACAGTGTAGGCTGATGTAGAGAATTTGTTCTGGAAAACATCTGGAAAGCAACTTTGAACAGGGCAGATTTTTCTCTCTTGTAGATTGTCCCCTCTACAGAGTAACAGAGGATCCTTGTGAACCAGGACATAGGAGGAAGTTAGGGCAGAAGAAAATTGATGGTCTGAGTTACCCAAGGCCAAACTTTTGCCTTCCCCCATTGACAGAGCAGTGTTTTTCCAGCCTCCAGTTGGATTTTGTAGTGGGATGTCTGCTCTGGCACCCACTGATTGGGCTACAGCTGGCAGTTGTGTCCAAACACAACAATTWAAAAAAATCTGTTGCAGCAAACATGACTTTTTTTCTGTCTTTGAGAAAACCTTAATAAAGAACATTCAGAGGTATTTTGAAAACAAACACTGATTTTTCATAATAAATTTCAAGCCCTTAAATCAGCCCAAGCTGTGATATGCCTTCAGCCTTTGGTTTCTGTTCAAAGGCAGTTCAGTTCTTCTGACTTTATCTTTGACATCTCTACATACATCTAACTGCAGAGCCAAAGCCTCAAGCTTCTCTCTGTGCTAACACCATGCAAACTGTGTACTGTCAAGTAGCAATCAGCTGATGAAATGTCTGCATGAAGTTACRGAAGAGGAATTGAAACTTCAAGATCAGTTCTTGCAGTTTTACCTGGTCACTTCAAGACTGAAAAATGTAAGCACCATATATCGAACTGTTCAGGGCTTTTTTTCTATCTTAAAAGGGGCATCCTTCAAACATGCTTCTGCCTCAGCAATTTTCTACCTCTTCTTATTGCTGCAAAAATAATCAGAAGCAAGGAAAACAGTTCTCTCTTTGCTGCTGTGTGATTACTTTGTGTGTTGAGTAGCTCTTTGCCTCCACTTTAAAAGTCTTTTAAGAACAGGAGATGTCAACYGATTCCTGTACAGGTATCACTTCCTTAAGTAGATTTTGTGTCTGTCACTTAGTGCTGGAAGAGTGACAGGTACTTACTGTCATTAGTAGTTCTGTTTCTCCAGTGGAACTACTCACAGGATTAAAGTTACTCACAAGTATAAGTGTTTGGCAGGCTTTACATTTTTTCATTACTACTTCAAATAAGAAAAATAAAGGAGGTAGTACTTTCAATGTAACAATTATTTTAAAGTAATTGATGCAAGTAAAGGCACTGCATGGCAACTGTCACTTTTCCTTTTTTTARTGTTTGATATTCTCTGATATGACATTGACAGTCCTCCTGCTAAATTTTTGGTTGAAAGGMATTTTATAGTCAGAGCTGGAAGATTTAAGTAGAGTGGATGCTTAACTCAGCTCCCCTGCTATAAGTCAGGTGTCCTGTGCCACTGTCYCCATTAGAAATCCATTTACTGGAACAGAACTTGTCACACAGGTGACACAGATGATGTTTTGGATGTCTCCAGATGCATCACTTAAATAACCTTTCMTCTTCTGTAATAACATTATGCAGCYTTTTTCCTGGCYTCAGCAGTATCTTCTGGGTTTGTATGAGAAGGTAGTAAGATTCTTATCTTGGTGCCACAGSGTTTCTTGAACTGCTTYCTCAGRTCCCTGTKAAGCAATACAGGGCTGTGTGATAGMAGRTGACAGGAACATGGCCACGAACAGCTGAGTTAAGCTGCACTTCTAGGATCTCAAGGCTGGTGCCTTGTTAACCTGTTTTTGTGTAACAGTGTGTCCCTCAGGTTTCATTAATCAATGCCCTTGCAGGCTGCTCCTGTTGTCTTGCACTGTCGCTGTTAATAAGCTCTGGTTCTGTAGCTTCTTTTCTCTTCCTGTCCTCATGAATCTGCCTGCCTTTTTTGCATTTTTTGCTGCTACTCCCAGTCATCTCCAGGTAAGCATCCAAGACAGTTCTCTCCTCTTTTTCATTTCTGTTTGAGAGGGACAGTGTTTTGATTTCTGCTGCTTTTTCTGTACAATCTGCCCCCAAACCATCATCCTCTTTGAGCACAAAGTTTTGGTGGGAATGTTGTGGGRAAGAAGTTGAGTTCAGTGGATGGATAACAGTCATAGAGCTAAACATGACATGTAATGTTAGAAATACTCCTCTGAAACAAGGCACCTGGTTGTCTTCTGGAGTCACAGGTCATCCTGTATATTCCCACAGCAAGTACAGGGCACTGCACCAGGGTGTTCTGTGTAATTTGCATTRCTCTGTAAATGAATATGAGTCAGATGTTGCATGTATAGATGTAAATGTTCCTTTTTTCTTTCACATTGCCATTTCCCATTTCTTAACATTTCTTAATATTTCTTAATCCTTGAGTGTGTTGTTTCAGAYGTGTTTTCCAGTTAAAAGGGACAGGCTGAGGTAACAGCAAACAAGGACATAATTTTGCAGAAGCAGTGATAAGTGGAAAGCTGATTTTTGTGTTCTCTAATGTGCTGGTAGAGGGCATTGTGTAGCTGGAGATGCAGGATTTTMGTGAAGAGAGGTGAAATGGAGGTCATGGACATTAGCAAGAAAGTCAATGCAACGTTTTACGAATTTTTGTCTGTGGGATGTAGCCAGACACAATCTGTTGTAATTACAGGCTGTCTGCCTAAAATTCTCTTGTAGTTTAAATTGGATAGAAATAATCTTAATTTCCTGTCCTAAGTAGTTGTACAGAGTTGCTGTGTTTTACCCCAAATGTCTCTGCATTATACTGGTGAGCAAAGCATTAATTGGCTCTGAATCATTTCCCATGAAAGGTGCTGTGTATGTTTTCATTCTTCTTGTTCAGGGCTGGCAGCAAGTCCTATCCCTTGCACTTCACAAACCTATCAGAAATGAAAGTTGTGTTCCCAACAGGCTGCAGTTGAAATAGATAATGTGTACATGTGGAGCAGAGAAGAGGTGTGACCAAGAGCCAGTGATTGAGCAGTGAAAATCATTGCATATCTTGTTAGTTCTTCTAATAAGAGGAATGCTTCTACATGGCTTTGTGTGCTGACAGAAGAAAAAGCATGAAGGAAGGCGTGGTGCAGAACAGCAGAGTATGAGTGGCTTAATGAAAGAATCTCAGGCAAGAGGAAGGATTAGACAAGTAGAAGTGAAGGCAGGGRAGAAATTAATTGTACCCAGGCTTTAATGGGACAGTGGGATAAAATAAACAGCAAAAGGATGGAGCTGAGAGGAGCAAAATGGGTAGACTTGTGCATGACTTGAAATACGACTAGGAAAGGGTATGAAGAGAAGCTGGCATTGTTGGTACAGTTTTGCTGTAGTGTTCCAGCTTGGTTTAAAAGGGAGTCCAAATAAACATTAGTGGAGTGAGGAAGAAGGAGACTGCAGTAGCCAGGCAGAGAAAATATGGTTTGTAGTCTTTAGTCTATAGTCTTGTAGTCTTGAAGCAAAGTACCATGGACTGATGGGGAAGATCTGCTAGATCTTAYGGTAAAGGCCTTATCACAAGCTGTTTACATGACAGTGTAGTTGTCAGATATGGTGAGTTTCATTTGTTCAGCTAACTGCTTACAGAGTCTGAAGACAGGTTTTTTGCTCTGGGTGTGCTTAGTTCATTCATTAGTCATCTCTCATTTTGATTACTCTAATGGCTTCTGGCTAGACGTTGTCCTTCTTCTGCTCTTCACTTACAATCTATTCAAAAATCTGCCACATACATAATATCTTGTCATCTTCTCTGTTTGCTTCGTTTTGCTGCCAGATCCACTTAAAACTAAATTTAAATGTCACACTCAAGATGAAAGCAAAATCACACTTTGAATTCCTAGTTAAAAGAAATGGTTGTTTGTCCTATCTTATAGTTACTTCAGGAAAAGTATTTTAAAAGCCCATCACTCTTGAGGTGTGACAGTCACCTTGGAGTTCTGCAGGAGGTACATGGCARTGAATGATCACAGTAATTCACAAGAGTTCTGCTTGTGAATGTACTGTGTGGGGTCCTGCACTGCCAGCTGGCTGCCACAAAAAAGGAGATTCAAGATTTCTGTCCAGAAGAAGGGAAGTGGTGCTTGTGCATGTATGGCAGCTGCTCCTGCCTGAGGAGGAGGGCAAGTTGTGAGTAGTGTGTTGGTAAGAAGAAGAAAATAACTTTAGTTTATAGTGAGGGTGCAAAGTTGCTACGGAAGAAAACAATACCATGACAGCTTTGGGGTTGCTTGTGGTCTGAAGAGCTGCTTGTTGCCTTCTCTTTTTTCATGCTTTTATCTCTGAAAAGCATCTGGGAAGAGAGGGCTCAGAAGGTGAGGCACAGAGGTAGGGTTGCACTGTGTTAGGGAGAGAAGCTGACTGCCTCAGGTTCAGAAGTGGTCCCTGTGGGCCACTGGGGTGGGTTRTGAGAATGAAGAGAAATGGCTATTAGAAGAAAGAAAAGGATTTTCAATTTAAAAGGGAGAAGTGGATTGGATTAACAGGTGATGGCAGTCACCTTGGAAAGAAATCCATTGCTGGATTCCATCTGTGCCATTTTCATCTGCAACTGTCTTTAAATAGAAGTTCCTSGTATCCTGAAGGGTGGTAAGAGAAGGGAGCTTCTCTCCTAATAGGAAGGAGACAAGAGCTTACTTGATTAGGGATTTGCAAATGGAGTGTGATTGCAAATCACTGGAGATAATGAGAGTAAAAATTTACATGTTAATACCAAAATTAGTAACATTAGGAAATACAGTAAGTGAGAGAGAAAATTCTGTGATATTTTTGAAGCAGGACCCCTGAGAACTCTTCCCATGGCTGACTGTGTGGCAATGAAGAATTTGTACAAGCAGTGAGAACTCCCAGCCTCACACTGCCACTGAAGAGGGTCTCAGCAAATCACCCGAGGCCATGGCTCTGCAACTTGCCAGGCTCCAGCAATCAACACAACACTGGGCTTTTATCTTCTTTTAAAAAGCAGTCACTTCTCAGAGAASTCTTGAAGCTTTGAAGAGTGATCCTGCAATGACTGTGGAAATACAGTTTTTTCTTACTATCTTAACATTTAGTCTCAATTACAAAACTGYTTGTTAGTATGTTCCTGAGACCTCATCTGTAGGTCAGAATGGTTGGGAGATAACATTACAATTCTACTACTGGCTGCTAGTAGAAGGACCAGGAAACACTGCCCCTTCTACTAGGGCCAGTAGTAGAATTGTAATGTTATTTTTAACTTCTAACTAAAGTTAAAATACTTTTATATTTTTCAAATATATTTTCAAATAYATTTTTCAAGAGTATTTTTCATAACATTTAAAACTCTTAGCTGCTGTCTGTGATGGAGACAAATACAAGCTGAGCTGATCTGTGCCACAGCAGTTGTGCCTGATGCCCGTGTCCCATGTCCCAGTTCCTGAAGGGAGCAGCCTTTGCTGAAGGCTCTGTGGAGCCARGAGCCTGATAAAAAACCCTGATAAAAAACCTGTTGGAAGGGCTGAGCTAGGGTGCAGCTGGGCCAGRAATGGGGATGTGTGGGAGTGCTGCATTGGTTGTTATTAAACTGGGCCACAGAGAAKGACCAGAAAGGAAGGTGAAAATGTRCTTTGTCTCTTGGATTCATGCAGGACACACTGAGGCATGGGAGATRTAAGGAGAACATACAATGTTGACAAGACAGAGTGAGCTATCCATGTTAATTTTTGTGTATGCAAACAAGTAATGAACTTGGAGAAAGGCTAATTAGATATGAAAATTGTTGTCAGTGTGATGTTTTCAGAGGTTAATTAAGAATTTTTTTTCTTTTTGTACTCCAGTGACTACTGAGAAACTAAACATATTGCTSCTTGTCTCATTTCAACTGTTACATTAATATCTACATTTCTGCTGCTAAATTACTTTTGATCTGCAGTTCTCCTTGCCTCTACTCCAGCATTCCCTTTTTTTGCTTATTTTTTTTAATCAAAAATCCTTATTAAATCCTTGGCTTCAGCAACACACAGCACTCAACCTTCATTCAGCCAGGAAATACAGCACTTGCTGTTGTCTGCCCATGATGAGATTTGCTTTCACAGGATGAGAAATCCCTTAAGTTTATTGTTGCCTGAAATATCCTAACACACTGTTGCAAACTGTTAGTTCAGAGGTTTACCAAAAGTGGAGTGTATGATGGTTGTTTTTACCAAGAGGCAAAGCTACAATTTTTTGTTGTTTTGGCTTTTTCAAATACCAGATTATTCTTGTTTCACTTAATTGACCCTGATATGCCTAAATTCATTTTTCAGGAGGTATATGTAGCTGGTTTACTCCCCTTACTTAAAATTTAGATCATATTATGCTTTGTTTTAAAAAATGAATAATATAATCTTGTCTGTTTCTGTTTATTACTGTTTCTTATGCTGTAGCACATGTCTGCTTCTTTCTAACTTGCCAAAAGAAAATTAATCTGAATCACTCTTACCATGTAGTCTCCATGACCTACTAATTTGTCTATCAGTAGAAGTTTTAGAATAATAAAAACACACATCTGGGATACTTTCCCAGGTAAAGAATGCTATTTGCTCACTCACACCTTTCACAAAAATGAGTCTGATTTARAGAGCTTTGTACTGCAACTGCTAGACAAAATTTTGTGCTTTCTCTCATCAGTGGGTGATGTAATTCTGTCTTGTGACACAGCAGAAGGCTGCTGGTCTCCAGCTGCTCAGAGTTTGTACCTGGGAAAGGTTAGCTTGATCCTGACACTGATTTCAGCTTTGTCTTAAGGTGTGTCTTGGACTTCTCTGCAGCYCAAGCTGAGGGGCAGGGAGGTACTGAAAGGCGTGGTGAAGAGCCATGTCAGGCTGTGTGTGAGGCTTCCTTGTGAGCACAACTCCTGGAGGCCAGCCCAGTGTTCCACAGGGGGTATTTCCTCACGGATTGGCAGTCAAGTGCTCCTGTACAGGCTCTGTGTGATGAAGGAGTACTGTTTCAACCTACAAATKAAGCAGTATTGAGTAACCAAGAATGCAGACTACTGGTGTAACTACCCCTAAGTTCAGAGCAGGTGCAATGACCTCTAATCCTTAAAAGAAAGGGCTGACATGACTTTGTCCRTGCCCTGCAGGTCACCTCTGGATGACACCTGTGCTAACTTATCATCACCTGACTCCATTCCTGGACAGGCACAGGGAAAACARACATGCTTAGCAGCTGACATAAACTAGACTTAGACTTACATCATCCACATACTGAAAAAMCAGCAGACACAAGCTACCTTGGTGCGTCCTGGCCTCATGTGCCTTGAACAGAAGTGCACTAATAAAAAGCCTTGCAGTGCACAGGCAATGGGCCACTGCCCAGATGATCCTCTTTCTTCTGAGAARGGCAGGGTGGAAGCACTTAGGTGCTGCTTCTCTGTTCTCCCTCAATAATTAAGCAGCTGGTTTTATCCTTTGCTTGATTTTACTGTACAGTGCATTCACAGCTGATTTCTGCTGCCTGCAGTAACCAGCAGAAATAGAAYAAGCAGTGCATTACTAACATAAGCATGTTTTATTTTTCTTTACAGGTAACTGTGCTGGTCCTTTTTGCCCTTGCATTCTTAACGTGTGTTGTATTTCTGGTAGTCTACAAGGTTTACAAGTATGATCATACCTGTCCAGAAGGATTTGTTTTCAAGGTAAATTGCATACCCATTCTAGAAAAACAGTAGAGTATGGAATATTCTAGGTTGTTTTAGTCATAACCTTGATTAAGGCCTGATGTGTTGCATAGATTTGGTGTTTACATAGGTTAGTGTGCTTCCTGCTATGCTTTTGCTTTGTAATTTATAAYTGAAGTTGTACTGTTGCACAATATTAGTAATGTTATTTTGCTAACGCTTTAAACATTGAAAATATAGCAAAAGTCTAAACACTGGTGTCTCTCAAATTGACTTCACTTGCAGTTGTCTGGACAAAGCTCTCATTTATGGGTCATATGGTTTAATGATGCACGTTCCTCCAAATTACTGTGTCTTAGGAAATGAGAAAATGATAAAATGTGGAGAAAAAAAAAATCTGGAATATGTGTCAAAGAAAAAGTAGAGTGATGTTCTCATTAAGAGTAGTAGAGTTACTTCAGGGTTATTTTTGTACTAAGAACTTCTTGTTCTAGAACAGTGACCTCTGAGCCCTACTGCCAAAAGTGATGCCAAAAAAGGGAAAACACATTTATTGTAAAAAATACTGATTCTAACCAAAAKGAGGCTGGGCTCACTTTATTTGTGTGGGATGGTGGTGCTGGCTCCTTTGCTATGACCTGGGCTGAAAGTCAGGAAAGTAACATTGACTTCCCAGTTGTAAATTTAGCAGAGTTGAACTTGGCTGTAATTAGGTAAGAAAAGTGGCAATGATAATGGCATTATTCCCTTTAATTTTTTTAATAGTATTTAGTCATATAATAAATCAAAAGGGTGCTCAGTATGAACTTCAAAAGGATTCAAGAAGAGATGGCTGCCTCAGCACTCCTCAACAATCCTGTTCAGGATTTTATCTGTCACTTCAAGCACATAAATATCTTACAAGAATCTAGTTCAAAATTATAATCAGTGATGCCCYTCTGGATTAATTTAGGTTCAAGCATTCAGTTGGTTACTGCTTCCCCTTTGTTCTAAGGCAAAAGATACTGTGGTCAGGATACTTGGCTGTAACTCAGGAGATCCGGCTTTTGGTTCTGCTGTTGGCTTTTTGTGTTGCCTCAGACAGGCACTGAAACCCCTCTGTGTTCATGTCAGGGGACAATAGGCCTTTTTTTCCCTAAGCTTTCTAGTCTAGAATATAGACTGYTAAGTTCCTTTCAAGCCTGTCTTGATGTGATCCTGGCTTGACAGGAGCAGCCAGTTACRTGTTCCTGTGTGAGTCCAGCAACAGCCTCCTGCTTCTGCCTCCTTTCATACCAAGCTGTCCTCTCCTTTGAGTTGCAGCTTTCTGGCTTCTTGTGGCTTTTCTTGCCAGTGTCACAAATATTTAAGGAAAGAACACTTTCTCAGCTACATTTCAGTTGCCCTGTGACCAGASTCTGGTTGTGTTTCTCTCTTTAGGGTCCTGTGTTTGGGACAGAAGTTAGGCAGAATGTCCCATAGCTCATGCTCTGTTCATAAGGTGCAGCACATGCACAGGGCTGCATCATGGTAACTGTCCTGGTGGTGTTCTTGGAGCTGGTGTTTTGTTTCCAGCTGCTTGATGGCATAATGCCAGGAGACAGAGAGTCCATGAAATGTGATGGCATAGCTTGGCACAGATGTCCTAGGACACATGAAGTCTGTGACCTTGTGACCAGTGTCTCTGTGGACTGGCTTCATGGTTCAGGTGGRCTCAACATTATCTGGGCAAGACGTTCCCAAGCTTTAGATGCTGATGTGATTTCCTGGTTAAGGGCAAAGGTGTGCCTGCCTCAGGAAGCCTGGTGCTGCAGGAATCTCTGCATAAAGGCTGAGCTAACCACAGCTCTGAGTCAGCCTCTCTTCTCTGCTTTGATGCTCTCATACATGGAGCAGTTCCAAAGCTTTCTGCTGTACTACGCCTCCAGGGCATGAAGGTGTGCTTAAAAAGGTGCTCATTTTCCTTTGTACAGCAGTCTTATTTCTGTGCTTGCTTAAGCTTTCTGAGACAGCCTCAGTACTGCTGCTGTGCAGATTGCTTCTCTGGAGCACTCATCAGAACCTCCTGGTGAGACTGACCACAAAAACCTGAGTGCACTTACATCCTGAAGAATTTCCCCAGGGTTTCAGTATGTTCTGTACYGTGTCTGTTACCCTTTAGCTTTTGTTGCCAAAGCACCTGCATTCTCACAGACTTGTGGGCAGTACAACAAAGTCACTTCAGTGCATTGAGKACCACACCATCATCTGTTAGGTTGGGAAATTATTGACCCAGCAAAGTTAACGTGACAGAAGATACTATTTATAAGTGAATTCCACTGGGGTCTTCATGTCAAAGGAACAAAAGGAATCATCTYAATTCAGCCAGATATAGACTGGCAACCAGGGTTTTCTCTGGCAACAAATGCCATAACCTGTAAGTAATTTCCAAAATAGAAGGGTTGTGAAAAAAAGACTGGCAAGTCACTCTGGAGCATCCCAGTTTCTCCTCATGGCCTTCCTTCTTCTCTCACCTGGGAACCATGGCAACAAATAAAAAGGATGGAAATAAATGTTCTACATAGCTGAAAGTGGCAGGGTAAGATCAGCAGCAGTTCCCATCTTCCCATCACTCAGTCACTGAGTGCTGCATGGCTTGGTTTGACTGGGAACTAATCCAAGGGGCTGTCCTTAGGCAGTACCCAAGGGGCAGTGAGTGAAAGGAGAGGTTGTTTTCCCATCTCTTCTAGAAGCATGAAATCCCGGGAGCAAAAATGCAGTCAAGAGGGAAACTGATGTCTGTTTCTTAAGGCTCTTCTGTCATATGTCTTGCATGTTTGTAACTACAACCCCCCCCCCCCCAAAAAAAAAGAAACCAAAAAACATCACTGAGTCATTTTTGCCTGATACAAAGCAAATTGCTTCTGAAATCAGCAGAGGATTCTGTAGCTTTTTTTCAGACTGTCATTAATCTTGGCTTGTCTTCAGCTCTAATAATTATATTTGCTTGAATTTCCTTGGCAGATTTCATTAGTTCAATGGATTGTGTTCCTTTCCCCACTTTAAATATTTAGAATTGTGATTACATCCCATGACTAAGTGAAATAATCACTACACATATGTCTGTGTCTATGTGCTTCTTAGTCATTTTATCACATAAGAAGTAGTGTCAGTTATCCCAGATAAAACATGGATAATACTTCCAGAAGATGACATGGTTGATGTATATGAATATGCATCTCAAATAGCTCTATTCCATATTCCTGGATTCTGGTTTTTATAAATCTAGGTCCCAGTCTTGCAGCTGGCACACACGTTGACTATGAGCACAGGAGAGCCTCTGTTGACTTGCAGTGCTGAACTGCCACAGGTGCTGTTTAGCCAGGGTTAAATCCCATCTGCTTTGTGGTGCTACTTCAACAAAACTGGGAGGGAGACTTGTCCCAGCTGCTGCCTTGACAGAAGGTTACAGATAAAGGGAGCCAGGGTGGCTGTGGAAACTCTGGGCASTCCTGTGAGTCTGACAGGCTTTGAGGCTTCTGTTTGAGCCAGTGAGGTGCTGCCTGTGGGGGGCTGCCAGTCCTGTGACAGCCAAGCATCTCTGAGCCATCACGTGTGCCACGAGATGGAATTTGTCAGGGGCAGACAGGTTCTAAGACTACCTGTGGGCCTCTTCTTTTGTCAAGTATTCCTTTCTTCTTTCATACCTTTTGATGATTTTTTTCCTTTTTAGGAGGCAAAATTTGTATTAAGCCAAGACTGTCTGCTGGGTCTTCACCCATCTTTTGCTTTATGATTTAAAACCATTTGAAACAGTTGTTACTTGTGCTTATTTATGCCTTTTTTTTTTTTAACATGGACAAAAGTTAGTCATATAATAAACTCAGAAGTAAATGTGGACACTTTTAAGGTAGAATCTGGTCCTGAAAGCCGTGGAATTTTTGCATGTGTTTTTCTGCTGAGAAATTCCCAATATAAAATTTTGTTTGCTGAGTAGAACAGTAGCAGTTCAAAGCTGCTGTGCTGTAGTATTACAAATTTTAGTCCCCTGGTGCTGGAAGCAMTAAGACTGAATACCCTATTTCTTTTCAAAACAGCCAGAGTAGAAATGACTAAATGAATTTTTCCTCAAGCTGCAGCTACTTCTGGCTTACAAGAGTCAATTCAATTGCTCAGGTGACTGCCCTAACATAGTAGAGTATCAGGCAAGACTGCCTGGACTGGCCAGTGTGGCAAGAGGACCTGCAGAGACCCCAAGACCTTCTGGGGCAGAACCTGGGGGCCACAGTATATGCCTAAATAACTTTTTTCTTTGGTGCAATGAGCTGCTCTGCAAGCTCTTCCTGCACCATGACTGGAAGAGTCCCTGGATGATCCCTGTGACAAACACACTGCACAGGCACATTCACTTTGGCTTTTAAGATGACAGCAAAGTGGGTTTGACTTTTACTTTACTCCTTAAATTATCTATTTCACTTTCCAAAGCTCTGAGCATCTAGCAGGTTCTATTTAGTGCTCCTACAGTCTTGGGAAATGAAATAATGTAGTCTCACAGCTCCAGAGAGCTTTTTAAGAGCCTGCTGTTGAATACATCTTTCTGACAATGAGGAGTGAAGTATTTTGTATGTGTGTACACACTTCCACATATGCTTGGCCACCCCCAGAGTTTTCCTTATAATGTGTGAGCTACTGGGCTGTAAAACTGTTCATACATTGGCACCAATATATCTGTATTAATTTCTGTCCCTCAGACTGCAAACACCAGGGCAAATTGCCTGAAGTTAATCTAACAGTGCAATACAGACAGCTGTAATTGTAAACCAAACAGTTGGAATTTGGTGGGCAGGAATAAACAGCAAAATGTGGCTGGAACTGGAGACTGAATACTTTTTCAAAATTATTTCAGGCAGGCATATTTCTTGTATGTTAATTATTCTGGCATATAAACCCAGATTGGTCTTCCTGGCAAATGCATGAGTAATTTAAGGATYGCAGGGAAGAACATTTTGAACACAGTAGGACAATATTGTAGTTAATTGATGTATGTTGCATCTTGACTCACAGAGAGTGACTCTTGGCTTAGACTAAAAGGAGAAAGAGAAAAAAACCCTCATCTACTTCATGTGTGTGTAGGGGACTGTATCTGAAACCTAAGCAATGGATTTTCTTTTCAGAATAATCAGTGCATTCCAGCTGGGTTGGAAAACTACTACTCTGAACAAGACTCCAGCGCTCGAGGGAAATTTTACACGGTCATAAACCACTACAACCTGGCCAAACAAACCATCACGCGCTCCGTGTCCCCGTGGATGACAGTACTGTCAGAAGAGAAACTCTCTGAACAGGAGACTGAAGCCGCTGAGAAATCAGCTTAGTATGATAAGCTAATTATTAAAACTATGTCATTTGAAGGTAACTAAGGGACTTCAAGGAACTTTTCATTAAATATAATTATGGATAATTTAGAGGTTACTCATGTTTATGGTGTAACTGCTTCTGTTTGCTGATACTGCTTTGCAAAAAAAAAAAAAAAGAAAAAAGTGAAAACAAAAACTTGCTGCAGAACATTCATGGGCATAACCCCAGGTGCATATCAGCATTGCTGTAGAGCTTTGACACCATTTTCAATGTTAAAAAAAATCCAATGTTAGATATGTTCTTGCAGTTTATTGGATACTGATAGATTTTGTCACTGGATTTTCAGGGCTTGGACCTTAGATAAATCATGTGTTCTGTTGTCTGAACAGATAATTTATTAAGTTTTTGAACTCTTTGTCATTTTGCAAACTGAAACACCCCAGCCATAACTAGAGTGATCTCTTGTTTAGCTGAAAGCTGTAAGTAATGTTTTGTTTGGGCTCAAGCAAGAATGATAGTCAGCACTGACATCGGGGCATAATGTAATGACTTGTATGGAGAAAGAAACTGTCAGGTCGCATTTTTCCTTACATTTCCTTTCCTGTTTTTGTAAGTGATAATGAAGTTCTCTGCAACAAGGCATGCTCAATGTTTTCTTATTGCTGTCAGCAGGATTTAACTGCATTTCCACTGTGGCTTTAGCATCTTGGTAAGGATGTGCACTGAAACACAAACTAGATAGACTTATGGAAAAACACAGGCAGTTTTAGTGGTGGGTGTTGAGGATAGTGTAAAAAATATACAGTTCAGGATGTTCTAATGAGAAATTACATCTTTTGATCATACTAAAGAGGCAGAAAGTCTATTCACAGTACATGTAGTCCACTATGTCATTTGTTGGATACAGCTAAAGGAGTAATATGTCTAAATTTTCTCCTGTATTACATAACATTTTCCCTTTTTATTAGTTAGAAAGAACTTTCTGTTTATGTATGTTTTGCAGTTTGATACTTTTTAAAACATGGAGCATCACAAGTGAAACAGTAGCGTGTTAGATACCACAACTGGCTGTTAAAGCTCCATGTGAAAGAGAGTGAAGAGTAGAACTGTTTGTGTATGGCTTGGGAGGGGAAAAGATGTAGAAGAACATAGTATTGTGGATGCACGTTAAAGTTCCATTGTAATTACAAACTTACCTATTCTTTGTGTGAAATCATGTTTTCATTTTATTATAAATCTTAAATATACATTATAAAAAGACATCTTATTAATTTAACATACAAAAGTGTGTGAAGCATCTGGGCAAGCAAGTTGCCTTTTTATTCATGTAACTTGAATGGGACAAGGTAGAGTGGACATGTCAAAAGTTCCTTTTTTTTAAGGGGAAAACATCAGTAAAAGCTGTTTCTCAAGATTTGTAGTAGAACAAATGTGGTCAGATCTACTTCTCTTTTTTTCCAGCAGAAGCCTGTCATCCCAATACAGTAAAAATAACCATTATGACTCAGTGCTCTAAATTTGATAGGAAATGTGTATTACACAGTGCAGCTGTGAAAGGCTTTTTATTAAGTCATCATGGTATGTGGAATGCCTAAGAAGCAATAAACTATGTGCCAAATTTTTCTTTGCAATTAAAAATATCAAGCTTATGTGAAGATCTTTAAAACATACCATGTTTGCATTTTCTAACAGGTATCTGCTTTATTGAATAGAATTGATTCACATGTAACTTTTGACATTTTCACCCTGTGTATAGTAAAGAATAAGAATGATGCTACCTGTTGCAGAAAATGTATAGGCATATACATTTCAGAAGAGAGATAGGAAAACACACACATTTCATATCAGCATACTTATAGAGGACATTCAGATTTTACAGGATGGAAAGGTCTGTTTCCCAAGACTGTTCTAAATAGAAATGATTCACGATTCATCTCCTCCCCTTAAATTTAGGACAATAAAAACTTTAATGCAAAAGGAAATACTGATGAGAAACAACTTCTTTTTCTCCTCATAACAATAGACAATAAAAATCAGTAAGCCTTACAATCTAGGAGAAACAGATTGTTTATGCTTCTTGAAGTCAAAACAGTTTTCYGTCTGATTAATCAGGAGGGAGTTTATTGAGTCTTATCTAAACTTGGTTTTGAGACTTTTTTTAGTTAACAAATTGCTCCCAAGTTTAGTACTTTGAAGAGTTTAATTGTCTATCCTTTGGCTTTATTCCAGCATCCCAGAACATCTGTTTCATTGCACAATCTGTTTGTGTTGTATTCTCTCTTTTCACTTACAAGTAAAGCTCTTTCCTTGACTCCTWATCATTATTAGTACCATTAGATCAAGCTGATTTCTGAGACAAGTAGTTTCAAAGGATTAGAAGTAAAGGTCATTTATGTGCAAAGTGATCACTGTGTACTGAAGTGGTGTGATGAAATAAAYGCCTGAGACAGCGTAGATGCTTCTGCACAGTGACAGTTTTCTCTTGCTCTGGGATGGGAGCTGGACTTTTCACAGCACAGGAGGGTGGCTGTGACAAAACCAGTATTGTTGCTTTTTCTTCTGTTAGGTCTGCTCCAGCTTGTAGCTTTCTTCACAGCTTTTTCAAAGACTTTTTATGTTCTCCAGAGGATAAGTGTGGTTTTATGTTTGATCCAGGGATTTAAAATGAATGTACTAATGGATATATGCACAATTTATTTACTGGAAAACATTTCCATCATAGAGGTATGAGAAAATGCATAAAATACGTAAGTGTGCTGTTACACCCTGCTCCATGAGAAAACATGTCAGAACATTTACAAGCAGCATGGAGCCAATATATGTTTAATTAATTATCATACCAGTCCAGGAAAAGCAAGGAGAATGAACACATCACAAGGAAGAAAAGGATCCATACTCTAAATCCAGCATTGTTTTTGATGGCCTGTGAGAGAAAGGTTATCCCTGTTACCATTACCAGTAAATACAATTTCCACAGTGGCAACTCAGCATGCCTGTTTGTGGCATCACCCTTCCCTCCCACAAGAGAAACAGCAAAATTTGACCTTAATTTCAGGTGAATACAAGTCAGGTTGGCTGATACGTCTTTAGATTTATTACACTGAAGTCACACTCAAAATCTTAAAATTGCACATACCAAACTTCAGGAGCTATATTGCAAAGTACATGCTTCAAAGTTAGTTTTAAGTTTCAGAAGTGAAATTCCTTGATTAAAAGGAATCAGGCCTTCATCTTTCTAATAAAAATCTGACTTGAAACAAATGAAAAAACAACAAAAYCAAACAACAAACAAACAAAAACAAAATCCCTGACACTTCTGGAGGTAACTTAGTCACTTATTTCAGTCTCAGAGCCAGTATTTTTCTTGACTACTCCATTTCAAAACTGAGACCAGCATGGGACTTGTTTTTTGCTCTCATTTTTTAGATTTACATAAGGATTTTTTTTATTATGATAGAAACACTAATATGACTAACGAAGTTTATTTTACCACTTTTCACAACTGTTTCTCAGGATGGTTTAGGAAAATTAGTYCCACCTAAAAATGTGAAAAGTGCAATAAAATACAGCTTCAGTTTTTGCCATGTTTGGTGCACTTTTCAGAAGAGCAGAGCAGTGGACAACTCATCCTTGAGATACCTTTTCTTTGTACTCTCAGGAGGGAGAAAGAAGTGAGGCATTTACTCAGTAGCCTAATTTAGGAACTCCATTTTTATTGAAATCTCAGTTCCCAAAATAAAACATCCTTTCCTTCTATTCAGTAAAGGTGGAAGAGGTTTGTTTACTAGGAGCATGCAAGAGGTGTTCAAAATCCCTTCTGCTAACACTCAGCATTCTGTTTCAGCCATTTCAACACTGTCTTATAGTGGTAGTCTGCAATTTCTGCCCCCCACTTCTTTGTTTTAAAAAAACTTCACAGGTGCTTAAATGCAAGCCAGGTGACCTTCATGTTTAAAAACTGCTGAGGCCAAGTAGATTTCTGCAGTCCTGTGTAGCTATTCAGATCATGCTTAGCAAGTGTGAACTATTAAGAAGCTCAGCTACCTTGAACAGTTTTCCCAAACCCCTGTCCTGACACCCAACACCCACTGCACCAGTCCCATGGGTGAGCTTGCACGTGCTGTTTTAAAGCAACAGCTGGAAAAAACTGAGAGTTAAGAGAAATGAGTCTAAAACACAACTTCAAGATATTACCTCTCTTATGTCTTCATTGCCTTCTTTTATATTCTCTGTTGCACCCACAACTAATTGATGGATATTGTCAATATCAGTCTCCTGTTTAAAAAATAAATAAAATTGACAAACAGTAATGAATGTTACAAAAAAGAAAACAACCAAAAAAACAACAGTTCCAARGACTTGGGGAACAAACAGAACTCAAAAGTACAATAAAATCTGGTATTACAAACATCTTTGTTTCATTGATGCAAAGGCAGACAGTAATACATTATAGTTGTAATTTCTTTATTGATGATTTTACAAACCTGTATGGAAACCACCAAGACCAGCAGCAAGTCTCCCATTTATCTAGAGTCAAATCTAACCTGTCTGATTTTTCCCAGCTCTTCTGGAAAAGGTGACAACATTTCCAGAAAGGATGATGTTACATAACACATTTAACAGAACACCAGTTCTGAGGCAGAGRGATCCTTCTAACACATATCTCTCATTTTGCATTCTGGTACATACTAGTAAGTAACAACAGTAAATATCTTGATTTTGAATTTGAAAAACAAAAGTATTTTCCTTCACATTTGTACTGAAGATTCGTTAATTTTATATTCACAAATTGGCAATCAAGACAAAAATRCCCCCAAGAAAATCTTCAAGTTGTATTTGCTGCTGTAGTATTAARTTATACTAACCTGTTGCAAGACTTTCTCAGTGAATATCTCTTGCAATCTGGAGATTTCCACCACTTTTCCTTCAATTTGTCTTGGCAAAGAACAGAAACACTCCATTAGAAACTAGTGCAAACATGTCTTGCTGCTGCAGATTCAGACCCTCCAGCCCAGTAAGTGGCTGCT
Organism: Cardinalis cardinalis; assembly: GCA_014549065.1. NCBI lineage: Eukaryota > Metazoa > Chordata > Aves > Passeriformes > Cardinalidae > Cardinalis > Cardinalis cardinalis. Next base: position 2,952,454 of record JACDOX010000021.1, read on the forward strand.
CAGGAGGCCACTGTTCTGTCAGTTGTCTGTGAGGCAGCAATAACAGGGACTAGGGCTTGGACAGTGCCTGCTTGGAAGACAACCAGCCCCCAGTGAAGCCGTGGGAAAGGCACCCCCAGAAATAGTCAGTGAGCAGYTTTCACTGCCAGGGTATTTCACCTGTCTCCCTTCTTTCATTTCRTATAATACCATCCATGCTGGGCATTAAGCAATTGATTTTGACACACCCTTTTCATATGCTACTCTGGTGTGTGCACTWCACCTGGCCTAGGACTGATACCCAAAAGTCAATTTCTAGCTCAAGTGGCTGTTTGGGTGTTCTGCACAGCTGGGGAGAGTGATGGCACCACTGCCTGCCTCTGCAYGGGGTCAGCAGTGGCACCTCCCCTCCTGCCATCTGCATATCCAGCAGACAACAGGACAGAAATGGAAAATTTAGTACTTTAAAATGTGGGTAAGGGAGAATGTAAGAATGCCTTCCAAATGTAACCAGTGCTGCCATTCTTTACACTGTGGGACAGCACATGGTTCCTTTCCTGGGCACTGGTGTCCCAGGAGCAGGCAGGTGTCCTGCAGCCAGTGCCCTGCACATGGGGACTGACTGGGGCATGGGACCAGCACGGGCCACTGTCTGTCAAGTGACAGAAAACTGTACCTGACTTCATCGAAGAGATTGTTCATTTCACCAACAAGTCTCTGGTTCTCCTGTTCAAACTGGAAAAAGGGGAAATGACACATGAACTTTGAAGGTTTAACTTCCCAGAAGTGAGTCTGAAATAACAGGTACATGTTTGAAGAAGGGTAACAGTGTATCCCAKAGAGAAAGGTTTAGTCTTCTGACTAAAGAAAAAAAAATTATTTCTTTGAACATCCAGGTTTCTTTAAACATCCACATCTCTTTTTGCACTAGAGGCTCACTGCCTACTGCATTGGTAAAGAACAGCCTTCTCTCCTGGGTTAAAGGATTCCACAGAGTCTAAGAGGAAGGTTACAGGGCACTGCCATCTTCACTGTGGGGTAGAAGTCTCAGGGAAGGTGCCCAGCTCCATAAATTGGAGGGGAACAGAGAGCAACATACTGCACAGTTCCACTGATTYCCACTCTGAAGATCCAATGGTTTTGTCAAATGAAATAATACCAGTGTTGCAATACATTAAAGTGTCATTGTCACTGCTGTATGTAGTGACACCACCTACAGAGCAGAGCATTTTTGAAAATATAATCACCTAAAATATATTTATTTTATATTTACTTCACAGTAGCAGRTGCTGTGCTTCATCACTGCACTGCTTTACATTCATGACTATTGTATGTCTGGTTCTGGTGGAGTCACCTCACAGCTAAGCCAAGGCACAGGGCAATGAAATAGAGCCACGAGATTTAGTGCTGTGATTGCCAGTTGGTCCTTGAGTGACTAAGTGGGGCCACCATGCTGCTATTGTCTTTTCTGGCTTCTCTAAGGATATCTGTACAAATATTCAACATTAGAAATCCCCTATTTTACTGCCTTAAAAAACAGATGGTAACTAATTGAGAAGACAAATTTTCAGTAAAGAAATAGTGAATGACTTTAATCCTTTACAAATAGCACAAATCCACTTGAGAAAGTATTCTTTAAAAAGTCTCTTTGATATTTAAAACCTTCCACTGGCACAGATTGCCTTTTAAACTGCTAAATGATCTTTGCAACTTGAAATCATGGCTGATGGAGCACTTGCACAGACAGCTGTTAAGATATGCTAAAACAGGCAATTGAACAAAGGGTTTGAGCTCTGAACACATCATATACCAGTGCGTCACAAAGGGATTTACATGATGGGAACATAAAACCAAGYTCCAGCAATCAGTATAGCTCAGTGATTTATGGCTTATTGAAGGAGCCTCWTTTATGACAGTGAAATATTCTGTTACCAAAGTATGGTATAAAGTGACAAACTGCTTAATATGAGGCTAAAAAATCCAAGGCATAAAAGAAATAATCACCCTCCTTTTATAGTTATTCCATGAGAGAAGTCATTAGATGTGCTGTCCCTGAATTTAAGACAAAATCAACCAACCAAAAAAAAGATAAGTCAGAGAAAAGTAGGTATTTTCACGACTCCAAACAGCAGATTTTTCCCACTCAATGCAAACACAAGACTGTAAAAACTGTAAAAAACATGAATATACCTGTATTCAGAGTTATAAACTGAAATAGAGTTATAAACTGAAATTTATTGTGTAAATCATGCAGTAGGCCTGCAAATATTTTGAACAACATCAAGCTCTCTCCTGAGGGTAAACTAGTGATAGGAATTGGTGCTTTAGCAGTGATAGGGCTTTAATTCATTATTTTATCTACATGAAGGATCACGGAACCATGACTGATGATTTGCTAAGTATGATATGACACAAACCATCCCAATTTAAAGCCAACACAGCAGTTTACAGATTGCCTCTTCATAGAATTGTTTAGGATAGAAAAGAYCTTACAGATCAAGATAACAACCCAAGGCCACCACTAGTGCCACGTCTACATGTCTTCTAAACACCACCAGGGATGGTGACTCCACCACTTCCCTGGGCAGTCTGTTCCAAAGCTCAAAAAACCTTTCAGAGAGGAGACTTCTCCTATGATCTCAGGCCTACAAAACACAACCTGCATTAATTTTCAGTCAGAAGGCCCTGTCAGAGCCATCATCCCCAACTCTCCTTTCCCCTGTTTTACTGGAAGCTGACAGCAAGGGGCCTAACAGGATTGTGCCTAAAGAAAAGAGAATGAAAATATGTGCAGAATTATCTTTTAAAAGAAAACAGAAAGCAGGAGTAAGCCTCTAGATTTTAGGCTGGCACTTAAGAACAACATGAGAGCATAGAGAGCAGCCTTTGAAGAACATTTTCTCTTTAACAAGCCATACCATAATTGTGTGCAACTCAGTCATCTCTGACTGGAAGAATGATGTGCACTGTGCCTGGGAACACCTCGAATCACTGCCAAGGAAGCTTCACAAAGTCATACTGTGCAGCCCTTTGCCCTGTTATGATAGCTGCACAGCTACTGATTGAAATCAGTTTTTCTTTCTTTCTATAAACCCAAGGCAGTGTGTGTTAACATGGAGAGGTTTTCTAAGAATTTTGAACTATGCTCAAAATGATAAAGTTTAGGAGTATCAAAAAATCTGACAGGGTGTCAGGAATCATACCTATGTCAGAAATTTTCTATTTAAATGTAAACAGAATTGGATCAATCTATAAACATGCTGACAGCAGAGAAATGCAAAAATGTTAAAATTCATTAGATTCTGTTGTGACAGACACCTTGTAGCTATTCTTTCTAGGAAACCAATCTATTTTTGATAATAAAAAAATGAAATAAAATGAACTATAACTTCACAGTAATAGTTAAATAGTACAATTATTTATGTTCTAGAAACTATCCAAGAAAAAAGGCAAACAATCTATTCTTTCAGAAGTTTCATAATGATTCTTCTGATGTTGCCTTGACTTTTAATGTTTACTGACTAAACAAAGCAATTTGTGATTGTAGTGGTAGAAAACAATTTTAATTTTGATTGTTGAAAGATAGCTTTTATTAATTTCATGTCTCCATGTAAATATTTTGTAGCATTTTTAAATACTAGCTGCTACCAGAAGAACTAGGAAGTTACAAGCAAAAAATGTATCTTTTTACAGCATTATTCTGCATAAAATGTTAAAAGTTAATTTAGGTGAATCTGCGCTTCTTTTTTTTATCACACGTGAATACAACAGAAAATACAATAAAATGGACAACTAGACAGGATAAACATACCATTTGTATTTCTTCAGGTGACAGCTCATCTTCACCTCTGCCATCCCCCCATAATCCAAGGTTACTTTGGGCATCAGGCACATTCCTGTCTGTAACAGAACCACCAAACACTTGAGACACTGAATAGCACAGGGCACTGAATAGTAAAGTAAAAATAATTTTTCATCAGTCCAGTTAGACTGATCATGAAATTGTTGTATTTCCTTTGTCAGTTACTGAGATTCACCCTGTATTTACAGCACAAAATTACATCAATAACCTTTAATTTCTGAACAGGGCCAAAGGTCTTCATGTAGGTTTAATTTTGTAAACTAAAGGCAGTTCCATTAACATGCTGACTGAGAGGGATGTAAAACAACACATAATGCACTAAAAGAGCTTTTAGGGCACAAAATACTGTAGCAGTTGTCTTTTAACAGATAAAACCACACAATTTTCAAAATGACAACCTATGTGCAAAGTATTATCTTCCAGTAAGATTTGACAGCAGCTCCTCCTTTCAGAAACTAAAGACAGAATCTCAAAGATGTTTTGAGCAAAGCTCACAGATGAACTCGATTTTGCCATGCTCTTTAAACTTCTATTACAGTGCAAATCCCACACCACACTGTGCAAGGGGTCTTCAGCATATAACAGGAATCAGCTCCAACCCCACAAATTAACCATCACACATCAAAGCTGCTTCATTCATTCCAGTAGTATTTTCCCTTTGATTAAAGCTATTCATCTGCATAAATCTTTGTAGAAGTCTGGCATAAAAGATCTTGAAGGGCTATTTCTGGGATATTCCCTTCTGGAAGATTTAATTTYAGGCTTAATTATATACTTCTGGTTATAGAGGAAGAAGTTAGAAGAGAGAAAAGAAACTGCTACAGGAATCCACTGTTTCTGAAGCTGTTCTAGCATCAGTGTTTAAAAACCTTGTAAGACTGCAGCCTTGAGAGAGCCTCTCTTCTCCCCACTGGCTGTAACAATCTTAAGAACCCAAGAGAGATCTGTACCACCCCACAATGGATCAACCCTCAACCTGCTTTAAGGCATCAGATGCAGGTTGCAAATYAAAATAAAGAAAGATTTAGTTTTTAGTTTTTCATATATTTCAGGCTCCCTGTTTATTTCAGTCAATCTTTTAAGCATTTATGTGTATTTCAATTTGTTTTGTTATAACTTCCTAGACATATTTTTTTAATTGCCTAAGTAGCACTAATGCATCATCATTCAGAGGCTGACTTGTCTTGGGAAACCTCTGAAAGGAGTAGTCTTATTTATAAATACATATATGAAAAGAGATACAAGCACAAGTTTTCCCTTTTTATTCTCCATGATAGYATTTATGCAACTCTTGAAAACCTCAATATTGTAAAAGAGTATTGTGCATGTCTCCTTTATRAACTTCTTTTTTGGCCTCCCAACAACCTAACCAGGATGCATAAACAATGACAATGTTACAAATGGGGGATGCAGCTAAGGAATATAATAAATTTATTTTAAAAACAACTCCAAACAAAAAAATAGATCRGCTCTTTCTTATAGTAGTAAAGTATAAACCSAAGAATCTCTTTAAAGATTGTTTAGAAAGCATCCAAGTATTTTTTCCATGGAGTATTATCAGTATTTCAAATCTATTTCACAGAATCACAAAACTTACTTGTTTAGGTAATCAATGTATTTACATTATATCAAAATTACAAYAAATTATTTACCATATTCAAACAAAATAAGATAATTAGTTTATGGAGAAAAAAAAGGAGAAAACCCAGAGGAACCAATTAGTTTCAGGCCCTGCCAGCACTTAAAAAACAGCACCTGTATCCAATGTGATGGCTAATAAGCAAATATACTTCTGGTAAGAGGTAAGCAAGACACATGTATCTCCCCAGGGTTCCTCCTGTCACTGTGGGATGTTTTGGGCTTTCTGCAGCTTTCATGGAGCTGACATTAATGCTTTTCTGCAATTCAGCCAGCAAAAGTCAAACTACATTTTTATTTCAGAAAGAGAAGTAGTTAACTTGTGACAGAGATATAAAATAATGATCAAATCCTCTGAACATTTTTCCATGCTGAAAGGAGACAGCTGCTAAGCTTGTGGACCAGTTCAAAAGCTACTCATTATTCACATTTATTTCCATGAATTAAATGTCAAAATTGTAATATGCAAATAAATACTGCCAGTATATAGAAGCACTCTCCAGAGAGACTATTTTCCTCCCATGAGGCATGTCCACTATAATTCTAATGTAAACAGGTGCTTTGCCACAAAACAAAGRTAATCACATTTTGCTTTGGTTTCTGCCAAAAAGCCAGACAGAACCCAAGTTGTGCTTCAGCACATTAAGCAGCACATTCAGCTGTTCATCACAGTGTTCAAATTAAGGACAGAACCACAAGCTGCTCTCAAAAGTATCTTTACAGAGATTTAACCCAAGGGACCCAGGCATGGTGCTGATGGCTAATTCATAAAAACAAATGATCCCCATTCTCTAAACCACCAACATCCTGAAGATGAAAGAGCTGATTTCAAAATRCATGCATTTCTCTGGCTTCCTAAAAATTTGAAAAGTTACTTGAAAAAAAAAGTATAAATCAAAGGCTGTAAAATTTAAGCTGAGCTTCTTGTTTCCTAGTCATCTTGTTCATGTTATTTTCACACTTTGACAGCCACCTACCAGCAAAGTCACAAGGCTGATTCCTATAAGCAGCAGCAACCAGCACTTACCCTTATGTGAGGAATCACAGGCTGAGTGCATTTGCATACTGTTCCAGACAGATTTATTTTGATAYACAAGTCCCATAGTTTTCTCAAAGTCTAGTCAGCAACCCCTCATAAGTACTGCAGCAGCACCACTTGTGWGGCAGGACCCCTACTTTCTCATAAAAATTAAAGCAAAAACTCATGAAAGTGAGAACTGGAGTAATCAAAATTAATGTGCAATAAAATAGCTGCATTTCTATTTACTGCAGTGGTTTGCTGTGTCCAAGGCAACCAAGGAACAGTATTTTCCATGGTGTGGCACAGATTTTTGGAGCTAAAAATTSTAATGACACTATGTGGTGGGAGAATGCAGGGACATTTGGTAACAAGGAAAGAGCACAGGGCAATGAAGATGCTACTATGGTGCTGCTTCTCCAGTGGCACCAGCTCACAGCTGCAAAACACTGATAACAGGTTAGGGTGAAACTCATCTGTGTGCCTGTGTGCTGCATCMCTTATGACACTATAAAAAGGTAAGCACTAGAAATGGCACATAATCAAAACCTGTACTTCTCACAATAAATTCAGTGTTAGAGGGGAAAAAAAGGCACACTGCTAGGGCTGCAGAAGTGCAAACTGGTTAGGAAGATAAGCAAAGCCATTATCAGAAAATGAAGTTGTTCAGACATTGTGAGGTAATTCAGTGTTAGAGACTTCATCCAGAAGTGGAGCACCCACTTCACATGAATCCATGCTCTGTATGGCCCTGGAGTCACCTAACAGAGGAACTTTACTTTTAATAAAATCACTAAAGAAACAACAACTGTTTATCAGAATAATATGGCCACTGCATTTATTATATCCTGACAATGTATTATCACAATGTAATGTAATTAGAAGGAAAAAAWTTCCTGCTATAAATCACAGGGTACCTTGGTCTCCTTTAGACAAAGAGTGGGAGACCCCAAGCCAGGGAAAGCAATTTCAGAATCACAGAAACAAGATCTCTTTAGGCATGAAACCTGAAATTATCTGTATAGTGRTAGTACTCCAAAAGGCACTTAGCTCATCCAAAGCTCTGCCAGCACCCACATCTCAGGACAGGCTGAAATGGCTAAGAGAATTGAAATGGCTTCTATCCCTCAGCCTGAGAAGCAGGCAACCAGGAATGAGAACCAATGCTCACAAATCCATCAAGATCTGCACCATCTCAAATGACCCCAAGGTCAGAGATACTGCTTTGGACTTCTGCCTATCTCCTGCCCCCTGAAAGATGAAATGAAATTCTCCCAGCAGGGCAACTCAATGCTGTCAAAAAGAAAGYCCCAAAACTACTGGATCTGACCAGCCAATAACCTCCTCTGTGTGAGCATGTTCCACCTTGGAGTTCCTACTGTAGGAGTCTCCAACTCAAGGTCTCTGTGCTTAAAAACTACRGAATGTTYTGAGGGAGTCATTGACCTACTTGCTAATTCCTTGCATTCAGTGAAAGGAATATGGAAAAATCAGAGAAATTTCAGAAGATATTGATAAAAATAAATGAAACGGAAAGAATACATAAAGAGGTTATTAAGAAGATAAGAATTCAGCAAAGCATATAACTTCTTTAGCTGGCATGTCAAAAAGTTTAAGATTTTGCTTTCTCAGTCTCACAGTATGCTTCACAGAAGCCTGATCATCTCAAGCAAGATGAAAATGGAAAACCTGCCAGTCATAGCAATTGGCCCTTCTAAAGTGAAGGAAGTACTATCAACCAGACAGGTCTTGCCACAAAAGGTAAAATGTAACTACATTTTATTCCTACCTTTGCTTTCCTCAGCAGAAAGTTTTTCTTCAGAATCCTCTAAAGGACTCTGTGAAGATTTTTCAGTGGAAAGAGGTGATTTGGACACATTGCTCTGCTCAGGTTCAAGTTTGGACCTAGAAGTACAAGAGCCATTGATTTAACTAATACTACACCGATGTATTTCTCTAAAATGAGAAAAACCACAGATTAATAAATTCAATACTTTAACTCTTGTGAACTTCACATAGAGATTTTCCAGTCAAGATACAAAATGTACTTAGCAACTGTCACTGAAATATTGCTACAAATGCAAAGAAAGTGTGAATATTATTCCTGGACAAAATGCACCACGTGTTCAGAGTTGAGAATATTGAAGCCTACAGCATAAAAATACTGACACTTTATTAAACTTCCTTTCAAACATCCAGTGTATTATTTTTTTTTAAGCCAACATTTAGGTCATATGAAATTTTTTTAGTAGCAATGGCCAAGCACTACTTCTTCATTTTTTTCAAATAATAATGACAATTTACTTTATATTTTCAATTGTCATAAAGGAAATACAATAGAATCAGCTTTTTATACTACTTCTAAGTCCCTATTAGGTAATTTTAATACAAAGCCAATGCAAAACACGAGAAGCTTGTTCAGTGATTATATATTACGTACTTTTCAAGTATGTTTAAATGTGGCATCAAAAAATGTTGAAATTAGTGGTAAAGTATTTTTTCCAGTAAATTTCTGTGGTTTATTGTTGTCTACAATGAATTCTGTAACTGCTAAATAGCAAGCAGTTAAATGTTTAGAAACGGTGTTGAAGAAGGTAAAGAACCAAAAACCAATGGGTGGAATCACCTGCTGTGCCAGGTGATTCCACCCTACCCTTTATCACTTCTTACCCTCTCAAATATAATCAGCAGTTAATCTCATTATGATTTGCAATTCTCCCCTGTGCCTAACAGAAGGTGCTGCTTTTTGTATTCCTTCATTGCATTGTGCCTAAATTCTAACCCATAATTAGAAAAYTCTGTGAAAACCAGAATATAATGCAATTGTCATCACTGAGTGATTGCTACTTAACAGTAGMAGGGAACCTTTTTTAGTGATAAAACCTCTGCAAGTATTTGGCTTAGTTACAAATCAATTACAGTATTTTTCTGTATGTCATAATAAAGATTGGGTTATGCCCTGTGATTTATTTGAATTGAATTTTAGTTTAAATGACAATTTAGCCATTACATCACATCTGCAATGCATACAGACTCCACCTGGTCAACATCTGTTTTCTAGTTCTCACATCCACAAAGAGAGACCCTCCAAGAATAAGAATGTATCTTTTAGGTTAATTCTTAATGTCTTATTGGTCTCTAGTTAACTGGTACTCTAACTTCTGAAATAATGCATCAAATTTAGTTTTTTTTCTCTGTTTATTCATCTGAGAAATCCTGAACCTGGGATTTTACATGGAAAGAGTAATGTAAGAGTATTAACTAACAAAAGAGCTGACATTCATTAGCTACTGCTTCRACTGCAGGAACAATGCTCTCTTTCTTTGAAGCTCTTTCACATGAAGAATACTGGTAAGATTCTGTATTTTTACACATTAAAAATATCACACAGTTTGTTTCTGTATAGCTTTTTTTCTGAAAAGTTGTGGGAGCTACAAAAAYACCAATGCTTTACTTTTCTCTCATTGCTTCTTACCAAATTTCAAAAGTGGTTTGGGATATTTTGTTTTCTTGGTTTTGGTCTGATCCTCCACATGTACTACCATTTATGTCTCATAAAGATATATTTGAGKGAATCTAATTGTGCCTAATCAGGCTGAATCATTCTGAATAAAATACACTGATGAACTTTTGAAAACATCTCTCTGGGTTCAATGCAACTGTAGCTGATCARTCGAAACACCAAATTGATAAACCAGCATCAAGTCTTGGAAAAATGCCTAAGAATTTATTTATGTGCACATTCTAGAACTATATTTTTTTAATTAAAATACAGATAATGGACCTTGAGGTTATTATCCAAATAATGCAGAGTGAGAAGACATGGAAAGCCTCTCAGGTATTGAATAAATTGCAAACCTCCTCACTTTCCCTGTCATTCTCACAACTGGGAGTATGCAGAAAAAGAAAGTGAAGAAGTACAGTGTTTGAAACTTGACTGAAAAAAAATCCCACCAGACCAAAAAGGCAGCAAGCAATCACCTTTAATGTGTCCTAGACATGTTCAGCTCTACATGAGCAGCCTTAACAAGTGCCACTAAAAGAAGTGGAAGCTCTGTTTCAGTTTAGAAGTTACATTCTAGTTTTTTATTTTAATCATGTTTCTGCTTGCCATGAACACCTGCCATCTCAAGTAGTATTTATTAACAACACAGTCATCTGTTTAGCAGAAAGATAGGACCTTTAAAAAAAAGCAAAAAAAWTTTGGTGAATTTGTAGAAGTCAAATAGGTTTATTAACCCATATTTTACTGATTTGGTGCTTTTATCCTTTACCTAAATGAGAACTACAACACTATAATGGCACTTTGCCACTCTCAGACTTGACTTCACGTGCCTGAAGTGTAAAGAGCCCTGGAATGCACCTGTTGACTGCAGAAGTTGCTCATCCAACCACAAACTTCCATTAAAACAATCTCCTTAGAATCTAAAGATAAACAATGGTTTTGTTGAATGTCCTACAAGTGAAAGACACAGTTAAACTATTTTTTGACACTACTCACAGTCTCTTCTTATCTATCACTCGCTTAACTCGGATGGCTCTTTGCTCAGAATACAGCTTGCACACTCCTGTTCAAGACAGCAGTAAACAAAATTTCAGGTTAACAGAGCAAGATTCCATTCTTGGAAAATGCAATCATGCATTTGTAACTATTCAGTAAATAGTACTATTTTAAGTAATAGTACTTTTTAAGTAATCTTCAATGAAGTCCAAGACAGCTGTTCTGTGCTCCTTCACCTGAGCAGACTGGACACCCTTGTGTGCTGAAATACAAAAGAAAATATAAAACAATCTTTTAACATTTTTATTTTTTTGAATTCYACAACAGTTTGCACTTTCAGTTGATATGCAAGTTATATTCAAAAGCCTAGTCATATTTTATGTATGTTATATGTTAATATTTCTTTTAAACATAGCYATATTTAAATATGGATTCTCTAAAACAGCAAGTCATTACGACGAACCAAAAAGTGAAAATAACTAATGTCCTAAAGTATTTTTATATATGCCACGGAGTTCTATTATGTCAAATAAACTCTAAACAGGAATAGGCAGCATCTAGCAAAGAACAGCAAAACAAATCTAGAGATTTAACATGCTTAAATTATTCAGCTTGTTCAAATTTTCTGGTGTATAGACTATGTGGAAATTTTTGRGATTTATTGTGTCAAATCCTTAATTCACATATATAGATATTTTTCATTTTTATACTATGCAGTTCCCATGCATGACTGACATTCAATGATTCTGAATAATGCTACAACTATGTTTAGATGGCATTTTAAAACTGATGAAAATCYTTTGTGCATCAATAAAATACAGAGATGCAGCAAGTCAACTTGAAAATAGTAACACAGAAACCCTCTACGACTTTCACAAGATAGTGTAGTAAAGGTATGACCCCATATTCAAGTTGTCAACARCACTTTTAATCTACCAGGACTCAGTTAAAGTTGTTTAATTATCTCAAACTTGGAAGTACTRTACCTGTAATACCTTACAGGTAGACAAGCTAGTAAAAGACAACCATCAAATCTAGAGAGCTTTGCTTTAGGCATCTGTGCCACAGTGCTGAATTACTACTCAAGTAGTAAATATTTAAGACTCTTTTTTACACTTGTTAACCTTGAGTGTTTCTGTGCTATTACTCAAAGTTTGAAGTTCAAATACTGGTGTATTTGAACACATAAACAAAATTCTATGCTGTGGCTTCTTTTTCCACTATCATTAAAGAAAATGGAATTACAGTACCAATCAGCCAATGGGATTACACCAATTMAAATAAAAAGGCATCTTTTTCCTAAAGCATTTAAGATTCACCATTATTCACCAATATTCAGCATTATCTTAGCCTTTATCAAGAACTAAAAAAAACCCATGTAAGAACTGCTTAGTTTACCTTCTGTTCTGAGCTGATGAATGGCATCAGCACATGTTCTCATAAACACCTGGGCATCTTGATCTATCTGGTCACGCTCTGTATCCGTCATCCTCACATAGTCAGACATAATATGGCTGAGAAACAAGACAAACTTGTCACTTAAAAAACATAAAATCCACAAGCACACACCTTACACCTTCTTGTGACCCACCCCACAAAGTTATCTTTGTGAGAACTTTTCTGCAACACTKATTTTCACAGAAAAAATAATAAGAAGTGCAGTAACTACCACTGATAAAAATGCCACTCCTATAAAGTTGGGAGGCTTTTTTTAAGAACATTTTTACTAGTAAAGCATGTAGAAAAAAGAGYATCTCCTATCATCTTGTACATAACCAAACACAGAGCAGATAAGGAGAAACTACAGCTAGAAAATATAACACTGCCCTTGGTACTTATTCCAATAAAGTGTCCTAAAAACACAAAACCAATTCAGATAAAGGAATAGCTCAAATACTGAAAGAAGTAAAAAAAAAAATTATCCTAAATACCATGCTTCATTTTTAAAGTCGCTGTACAATGAAATTGTGAATTCAAACTAGAGGAAGAATACTGGAAAAAAATGCACAATTATAATATCAAATTGACTGCAGTATTTGTTAAAACCTCTTCCCATTGTTTATTTCAATTTTAGATTATACATTATGCATTTAGTATTTTCTAATGCTATTAATACATCTTTTTGTTGCTAAATTAATAAAAATGGAGGCCTGTCCTTAAAACATTAACTCACTGTAGGTTAGCAGCAGAAAAGCATACTGTATGAAGATATTTAACAGTGTTTCCACAGCCATAGGTGACAGGATAAAACTCTGCTACAGTAAAAAAAGTTCATCTTGTGTTTCCTGGTGATATAGTGATCACAGCCTATTATATCTGGTCTTTAAAAAAGGAAAGAAAAACCTTAAGTCATACCTGCATTTGAAATTATTTTTTTTAATATGAAAATTTCCTCATGTGTAATGCAACTACATTGCTGCAGTAGTACAAGTAAAAAGAGATCTTCAATATTTAGCCTGATATCCTAGAGATCTCTTACACTTCACTGCAATAATGGCAAAGCTCCCCTGTGTCTGCTGCAATCCCAGGCACAGGAAAGCTCACAACCAGTTCACACAACCCTGTCCCATCAGCTCATCCCATACAAACCCAGCAGCTCCCCCTGCATCATAATGTACTGCGAGCACGGGTCCAGATCCCCTCCACAAAGCTCTAAGTATACTCTAAATAATAATACTCTGTAATACTCTTTGAGTATTATATCACAATCTCCTCATTCCCATCCCACATTACTGGTTTTACATAAAAAGTCAGCATATTGTTCATCTGACTTGAAAATTAGTATCTGCTTATTGGTCAGCTAGTACACAAACATAGATTAGTAAGCAAACAATAAGACAAACTAATTAGAAGTAATATTGTATATTTTACATGTTTGTTTCCAAAACTGCCATGTATTTGACATCTAAATATCAGGGCTTTTTTCCCTCCCCTGTTTAAAGCTATTCTAAATGTCATAATTTTATTCTTTATTCCTTAGTAGTGTTTCCATTTATAATTCTAAGCATGTGTAAAGCCAGGAAATCCATTCCTACATCCATTTCCACAAAGGCCAAGACAGAAGGGGACCATTAAGACCATCTGGTATGGCATAGTTCATAGTATCATTCAGTGAGCTCAGCCTAGAAAGTTACTTGAGCATTTTAGGGCACACAGACTTAGGTGGGAAATAAGGAAAGAGTAACAGCTGTATGACAGTTTCTTGATAAAAAAAMCTCTACTCTTCTATTTCAGATTACAATCATTAATTCTGGCTGGTCTGCKGTTGAATAGGATATAAAGTTCCTGTGTTTATATGTTTAGCTTCTTGTACCCCTCCCAGCATTGTAGTGTTTGCAGAGCTCTACATTTCCCATGCACTTTTTAACATAAGAGGGTAAAATAAAGATTACAAAATGCAAACCAGAATTTTATTTTAAATCAGACTTAGAAATAAATAAGAAAAAACTTGCCTCAGGCACACTTCATTTTTTACTAACAGTTTAACTAATGGTAGTGTAGTGATACACTGAGGATAATGGCAACAGTTTTTTAACTTTGGGAAGTTGTTAAGTTACTTTTCCTAGTTGCTGATAGAAAACCAGGACAGATTAAATTCTTAAATAGTAGTTTCACAGCTTCAAAGCTAGTAAAATGCAGCTTAATCCAGTAAACAAGAAACAGAATACTTTTCCTTTTATAACTGCTTACAGCTTACATAGTGTCTGGTACCAGTGCTTTTGAACATGAGCTGGTCAAGGCACTCAGAGAGAAGGATACCTGAAACACAACCTCCTTGGGAAGGCAAGAATGGAGTCATACAATCACATCCCATTATGTCAGAACACATATGGCATCCACTAGTACTATAACARGGTACTGAAGTCCCCATTGCATTCCCCAGTAAATCTGCACACGGAGATTATACTGAAAATCCATTTAATCACCATCCTCTACCGGAAGAGGAACCACTCGTTAAAATAAAACAGGCCAAAGAAAACTAAAACCACAGAAAAACATCAAACAAAAACCAACAGAACAGAAAAAAAATCCCGCTCTGTCTGGTAGGTCAGAGATACAAATGCATGCTCAGAAGTGCACTGGCAGTATCACAGCAGTGGACTGCTCCATCACTAAATCACAAAGGACCAAGCAAATCAGGTTTTTTAGAGGCAATCAGAATAACTAGCAAGACATGCACAGAAGAAGTTCCTCTGGATTTTCATCCTTGCCAATATGAGAAGACTTCATAAGAAACTTGGGCTAGAAGGCAACTCGGTTTGTGATTTTTAACAGTGGGTGAAGAGTACAATGAAGACAGTGCCATCAAGTAGGCAGATTTCATCAGTCTAGAAAAATGAGTAGGTCAAATTGCAGAGAAAATGCAAACTCAAAAAGGCAAAGAAAAAAATTCATATGAACTAGTAGTTTTCATACAGAAATTACACTATAATTTGCAATTCTGTCCTTGATGAAAAGGAAGAGTAGGCAATTAATTTAGTGAGWGATCAACTGAGCTTTGTTGAGCTCAAACAGAAAGATCAGAATAAAAAGTGTAAATTAGTTCTGATTTCTATTGACAACTCTAAGGGAACACAGCATGCAGGGACACACTCAGAAAAGGATCAAGTGCAGGATGAGACACAAGTGGGAAGGGATGCCAGTGATAACAAGAGATTGCTCTGCAAACATTACTATAAGAAACACTTAAGAATGTGGTCTTGGMGTGTTACTCAACAGAGAAATAAAATTCTATGCAGAGTATGAATTAATTCTAGATGTTTATTGCTTTATTTTGGGTTTTTTTTGGCACTAACTTTCATCATGAATGTCACTTGAAAGCTATAGTTACCACTCCTTTTAGCTTACTGCATCTGGGCCAAATTTAACATCTCTGTCATTTTAAAATGACCTCTCATCCTAATTCTTTGCTGATATTATCATCAGCAATAGCAAGTATCAGATAATGTATTAGTGARCAGGCTGCTGAGTGAACTGTGTGAGAGAGAGAGCTACATGAACCAGGTCATAGCACAAGTGTACCTGAAGGTGCAGTGGCTCCTGGTGAAGTGCATATCCATCCTATCTGTGTGACAAAGCTGTGCTCTGGAACGAACTAACCAACTTCCAAACAAGCCCAGGGCGTGTGCACATTCATACAGTGTGCAGAGACAGGAGAGCCAGCCCTGGAACAAAACGGGAAATGCATCAAATGACAAGATGGATCCTCACTGCCAAGAACTAGGAGAGAATGAGCAAATGACACATTGATAAAAAGACAGAGGTCAGCAACTACCKTTGAAAATAGGGTTAAAGGGACAAAAAAGAAGTGCAGAAGACTCGTAGACCACTCAGTCTAGAAAAGCACAGGAATAAATAAGTAATATTTAAGCACTTAGGAAAGAACAAAAATTTTACCAGTACCCAAGATGTATCAGTAGTACWTCATAGTCAGTGTAATTTACTGCTGGGATGCAGTAAGAGATCTTATGGATGGATGAAAAGCAATCACTGCTATATTTTGGTGTGGCTCTTGYTATCATCTCACATAACATTCTCACCAGTGAATAAATGAGTTAGAAGAATAGATGAGTTAGAAGAAATAAGCAYCATATGAATGTGAAACTGCAAAGTTGAACTTGGGGGTAGTTATATACCAAAACAGAAGGAAACACTGAGTTTTGTTTTACAGGATTTTGTCCTGAATCTGATGCTATTCAATACTTTCATTAATAACTCAGCAGAATGGAATATATACTTACTAAACTTTCGAGGCATAAAGTTAAGCAAATTAAAACTGTATCAAGAGGACAAGACTTCAATTCAAAACAATATTGCCTGAAGAAACGACACGAAGAATTTGAATAAGGAATGGTCAGAAGCTCTTTGCTGCAGCAAGAACAATTATCTGAACCCACAGAGAATGGGGAACAACTGATTAGGGAACAGTTCTTCAGAAAGTCATCTGGGATCATATTGGATCATAAACCAAACACAACAACAACAAACTGTTGCATAAAAAGTCATCATTACAATGGGACACACTATTCTAGTAACATAGGTATGGAAACAGGAAAAAGCAGAATGAGAATATGAAATCTTCACTGAAAGAAATACTTAAAAGCAAGCAAAACACTAGTCATTCTCTTTTTGGATGTTTCAGCCATGGTCCTTCCAGCCTAACATTTCTGTGATTCTATTTTGCTGGCAGAGCACAAGGAAGCAAAGCTGATGTTACATCAGCTTTTGGAATTAGGGATTCTGCTGCTACATAAAATATCTTCTGCTTACTAATCCAATAAAGGTAACATATCAAGAAGAAAAAATTGATTTTCCTCCAACAGTGCTTTACAAAAGAGAGAGAAACAATAAGCAGAAACAAATCAGTTGTAAAACAGTAGAGATTTGCCCAACTTACCACCTGCAGGTATTGGCTAGCAAATCCATACAGAAATGCTAGCCATGTGCTAAGTGCCCATATGAGTATGCATAAGCTTAGCTGCAAATACAGCAGCCACATTCTTCCCTTTGGGCATCTAGTATACTTCAAATTCTTTGATTTCTTACTTAATTAAGTTTTATGCACTTTCATTTACTGCCTTTTTCCATCCAAATGTTGTTTGACATAAATCCAAGCTAAAAGGTCCATAATTCAAAGGACAAAACATTCCACAACATTTTTTACACAAGTTTTTTAATTCTGTGTGGAAGCCCCACCTACCAGAATAGGCAATACAGGCATACCTGAATTACCATCTTCAGTTTTGTAAAATATTTCTGGGATTTCCAGAGTGCTATTATGAAAAATTACTATTTCTGAAATATGATATATGAATGTAGTGTAATTAAAAAAAAATATAAATAATTTGAAAATAATACCCCAGAGAACAGAAAAATATACTCCTCCAGGAAGAAAGTATTTACAGATCATCTACATGTTTTACTACCTCAATGCAACAAAACAAGTCTTACTTCTTGTAAAAATGTGACTAAGTCAAGAAAAGAAWGCAGCCTGGCATTGTACAGGAGTCAGTAAAACACTATTTTTAGAGTCCTTTAATGACTACTTCTTTTATTGTTAAATACAAGGAAACACTCTCCACAAAACACTGTGTAAGCATTCAATTATTTTCTATTAAGTGGTAAATGATGTAACTGATTTATTGCCTTGAGACAGAGAAATGCTTAAGACAGATAAATGCTAGGGCAGGAGGCATAATTACTGGGCACTAACATTTTTTAAGACAGAAAGGTAATTTGTTAATAACTTTTCCAGGTGTATTATTTCCAATTAACAAATGTTCAAACACTTAACTGCACAGAAGGACTACAGAAGCATGTAATGAAGATACATCAAAAGCCACCCATGCAGCCTTTCTGGTGGAAAAAGTGACATTTCTATTCAGAAGTCATCTACACTACACTGATCAACTACATAAGTATCTCTGCAGTTGCAAAACACAATTAATTAGATGTCTAATAATCTCAGATGGAAAGCTCTTCTGTCAAGTATTTTTCTTTTAAGTATGAGGTGTTCTGTGAAAAAAAAAATCTAGAAATTCCTTTCCAGTGCCTCATTAAAACACTAGGAATAATGACCGGTCCTTGAAACTGCCTAAACCTTGAAAGATCCTTCAGAGAAACTGAAGGCTGTGAAGGAATCCCAAGAGGATTATTTCAAATTTCCAGGTGTTAGGGCACTACAGCTAGTTCCTTGAAGTACATTTAATATAAATATATGAATTGTCTTGGTGGTTCAGTGATCAAAAACATGAAGGAGCTCATGATGAAAAGCACAGGCACAAGTTMAGTTGTTCACAGATGAAACATCAGACAAGTACCAAAGACTGAAGATGGGATCTCTCCTAGCACAGTGTAAAAAGCAGTGTAGGAAGGCATTAYAGCAAATGGACTGAGAGGAACAATGCAGAATGTATAGCAGTCATTATACTAAAAATGGGACCTCATCTGAAATCCTTATCTGAAAGAAGTTACTGCTTAACAAGAAAAAATGAAAAAGTGCCCACATCTTGTTAACAGCTTCAGGACTCAAGAGCCCCTGTCTTCTCCTTTCCAGGAAGAGTGATCAACTTGTGTGCACTGGTTTTGCTTAGGATAGAATGAATTTTCTTCCCAGCAGCAAGTACAGGGTTTGTGTTTTGGATTTGTGATGGAAACAGTRCTGATAACTCAGGGATGTTTTTGTTATTGCTGGGCAGTGCTTACACAGAGCCAAGGCCTTTCCTGCTCTGCATCTCACCCAGCAGTGAGGAGGCTGTGGCTGCAYAAGGAACTGGGAGGGGACATAGCCAGGGCAGCTGGCCCTGGGGATATTCCAGATCATATGGTATTCCAGATCATATGGCTTCATGCTCAGCACATACAGCTGGGGAAAGAAAAGAGGAAGGGGGAGGGACATTGGGAGTGATGGCATTTGTCTTCCCAAGTCAGTGTTACGTGTGATGGAACCATGCTTTCCTGGAGATGGCTCAACACCTGCCTGCCCATGGTGAATAAATTCCTTGCTTTGCTTGGGTAAGTGGCTTTTTCCTTCAYTATTAAACTGCCTTTATCTCAACTYATGAGTTTTCTCACTTTTACTCTTCTGATTCTCTTCCCAATCCCACTATGGTGGCAGGGAGCGAGTGGCTCTGTAGGGCTGATCTGCCAGCTGGGGTTAAAACAAAGACAAAAAATTCCTTATCACAGAAGGCAAAAACCCTACATGTAAGAGAAAGGAAATAAATCCTAATAAACAGAAGAGRATAAAGGTGGAGTGGCCTGTAAGCCAGCAGGCTTAGATCACTACATCAAGAATTTCTWGTGTTTTGCCACTTAGAAATTTTGTAGGTAATAGCCAAACCAGGAAGAAAGAAACTGAATAAGCAGTTACTARGCCACTTTAGGTATTTCAGTTAAGTAGTTAAAGTTTGATAACATAGGCCAGGGCCTTGGTTTCAAATAACCACTCTTCCAACTGACTTTCTCATTGCTAAAAATTTTCCCCTAAAAATGAATTAAAGACATACCCTCTSTAGCAAGATATTTCATGTATGCCAAAAATAAAAACTCCATTATTAAAGAATTCATAGTCTTCAAAAGTAAGGTCAAAGAAGCAATCAAGAACCTGACTGTAACATATAATGAAGAAGTTTTAAAAGGCACACAATAATACAACTTGGTAACTCAAAAGCTCAATTTCACCAACACATTGTCTATAGTTGGGAAAACAAATAGCAGGACAAATTACAGAGTAATAATTTTCTTCATGAATTTTTCCATCTCCTACATAAATTTCAGCACAGCCTTTCAGTATTAAATTGTTCAAAAACTGTCTTGAGCATTACTTGAGCATTGAAGAGTTGTTAAAACTGCTGTCTTGAGTGAGTGAGGAATTTGCTAAGACTGCAAGACTGACAGCATGGATGCTATGTTGCTCTTTGTATTCATGAAGTAGAACAGCACAAGTAATCTAGTATGGAATTTGACATTTTTATATCAAATTAAACATAAGCAATTAAGTTTGACCACTAGGAGCAGAATCAATGCAATCACAGATGAGATCTGCAGGATTATTTTAYAGTTAATAAATTAAATTACACTTCTTTCCTCTCATAAATGAAGACTTGGGTGGGGGAAGAGGAAGGTGAAAGGYACTGAGAATTACCATGATAACTTGTTGCAACTCTAACTTCCATTTTATGCACACTATTGTTAATAAAATGCAAACAGTACCCAAAATTTAACCACTACTGACTGCTTCTACTGGAATTATTTGCAGTTTCTCAACCACTGCATGCACATTCAGTTTTGTCAGTATTAAAYTGCTGGCTCCATCTAGTGTTGCTCATGCCCTATTCCTGCAGGCATTGAAAAGCAGAGAGCCAGTCATAACATGGAGCTGAGCACTACTTCTGCTTGCTCCTTGAAACAGCATCCCTGACCCACCTCACACACAGAACTGTGCACACCCTGAGCAGCATTTTCACCAGCACTGACTGAACAGCTCCCACGGCCTCTCACTTAGAAAAGAGGCAATCTTCCTTTTTTGTTTTGTTCCTAAAATAACAAAATACACCTTTTAAATTCTTGTGGAGACAAAAAGGGTGCCAGAAGTCTTCTGATAACTTACTCAGAACACACTTTGACTCCACTGATGAGGCAGTATTGCCCTTACTGTGACAGACCCTTTCAGGACTAGAGTTGTTTCTCACAAAAACTGCTTCTCCTATATGGACTGAGCCTAAGGAACAGCAGATGGCTCATCTATTGTTATTGTCTTTTCCYAGGAAAGGATATATGTCTGGATAGCACTTCTATTTGGTATCTAGGAAGCTTTTAATCCCAAGTGATTTCAGGCTGCATTTTATTTACCTTGACTGAAGCAACAGCTCAGCTTTAGTCAGAGCTGTGTCAGAACTGGAATGCAGACAGGGCTGATTCACCCAGTTTGTATGTAACAAAGTTTCACTACAAAGCAAATTTTACATTTCTCAAATGCTACAATGATTTGTACTCATTTAACCAAAATACAGGCTGCACTAATATTTAGATCTTATGATAATTTGACTTAGTATCTGGAGACCAGAAGATACTATGTTTTTCTTACAAACTTCTAAATTTGTATTTTAATCTTCTAAAAATCCTACTACTAAAGTTACCAACAAGTAAACAGATACAGTAGTTTTGAATCATCTTCAAATTTTATTCAGGTGCCCTGTTTTCTGGTGACAGCACTATTCTTCCATCTCGTAGTGGTTTACAGCAAGCCAATTAATAACAATCTCTGGTTTGGTTTTACTCATTATGCCTATAGGTTTTTAATCTGTTCACTTTATCAGCATTAAGATAAATAAATAATTAGATAAACTCATTTAAACACAGTRCAAACTTACCTGTAAGCATTAATGTAATCCTTTCTGTGTTGTAGAAGAAAATCTTTCAGCTTTCCAATATGAGAAATCTAAATGAACAGAAAWCATAAATTTCAGATTATGTTATATTTGAAGTTCAGTATTCCACACTTCACACATGAATTTATAAATTTCTTATTCTACAACTAAATAGAATAATAAAATTTACTCTTTTATACTAGAATTTTCACATTTTCCAASCAGTAAATACATAAAAATAATCTTWAAAAATCTGTTGTACAAAGGTCTAGCTTGGAGAAGAGCAGTAAAAATACATTTCTTTTTCCCAAAGAAAATAAACCAAACAGTAATATAACTACAATATTAAACATATAAAATATTAAACATGGTAACACAAAACATTATCTAAATTTTCAATCCAGAATTTAATGATTCCATAATTTAATGTACACTTTGGAGATAAATTCATTTCAGAAGACCACACAAGAAATTTTTCAACTCTTTACTGATCAGATACACATGTTCAAGTCCAGCTACCAAATCTTGTATGGCAAGGTACTGACCCCTCCCCTTCCACTTTTGCCCTAACACAGTGACCAGTTTGTGCCCAAACTAAAGTGGTTTCTCTACTATTGGATAATCATTAGTAAGCTTTGCCAGATCATACACCCCAATCTAATTTCCATTTCTGAATTTCCACTTCACTCTGGATAACTTTTACTATAAATCACTTTATTTTCTTTTTTAAGAAATCTTTACAAAGATCTTTTGGAAAGCCAAAAAAAAAAACCTGAAACAACTTTTGAAAATTTCAGTCTAATTTAAAAAATTTGGTGTAGCATAAGATGCTGCTTATTTTAGAGAATGGAGGAACTACAGAAGTGTAGCTTAATTCATCAGAGAAATGAGAAGACATGATGGAGAGTGGGAAAAGGGAATTCTATACATTAGCAGTATATATTTTCTGAGGCAACTTCCAAAACTATATTCTCAAATATTAATTAATAATTCAGTGTAAGCAAAGCATGCCATGCATTTTGCAAAACAAAAGGTTTTTCGTTTACAATAAATACAGTTTACTCCATGTATCTGGGAAAAAGTATCAGAAACTGTTCTAGTCTTAAAATCCCATTTTCATGCAAATGATCTTTGCAATTAAACAAACAGAAAAACCACAGAGAAAGAACGCAGAATAGTTTGGATAAATAGAAGATTAATTCCCCCAATTATTTTTTTTCAAAAGCAGCTCTTTGAGAAAAAGTGCAAGGRAAAAATATACTTATTAAGACCACAGTAATTTGTACAACTCAAGATAAGTGTTTCCTTGTGCAAATAAATAAGCCTCCATTTTCCTATTATTTGCTCGGTCTCAGTTTTACTACACTTCATCATATTGGAAAAGGATTTTCCTAGTTTCCATGTCTCAAGTTTTTTGTGTGATTATCACAGGAAATTTTATCCCATTCRTAGCAAACTGAGTTCTGTCAGTATCTTCAGGAGTTTCCCAAAGTGTGTTAGCACCATTATACACAGCAAGAAGGAAATACTGCAATTGCTGCAAGACCAATGAGGCACAAAGAGTAAAATAAACCATTCYACAGATATTCCTTCTCATCACCACTTGAACTTATTATTTGTACAGTCATCTCTTTCTCAGCTCAGACTTGGTATGTGATCAAATGTGCTGAATGGATAAATCAAGCTTGACTATGAAAGCAAAACATCTAAAACAGTTATACAGTGTTCCAGTGGAACAATCATACAGAAAGAAAGTACTACAGAGGACAAAACAAATGTAAAATAAGAAACGCTCCAAAACATTTACATTAATGCAGGAGAAAACACTAAACTGGAATACAGATAAGCAAAATTTTGTAAGCAATAAATCTTCATATTACTGCAATAGTTACAATTTAGGAGTGATTAACAAGCAGAAAGAATCAGAATGACAAGCAAGAGCACTGTCTTACAGTAATTAATTCATCTAGTCACAAAGAGCATTCTATTTAGGCTAAAATTGTCATCATGTGTTTGAATTGCACTGACCCCACTTTGCCTCTCCTTCATTTGTAAAGCTATTTTCATGAATTTAGAATGACACCATTATGCCCATACTCACATCAAGCTCTTAGTTCCCAAGATTTGCATCAGAAGTGAGACTTGTTGTTTTCATTTCCCTCAAATTCTAACAGCATCTTCTGCAATCCTGCACTGCAGATATTTCTTTCTCCTTTTGTTACCATGTACTACTGGCATAGCTTTGAATTCAATTTGTCATAACCATATGAACAAAATTAACTTTTTTTTTWTTAAAAAGAAGGTCTCACTAGTATTAAAGGGAGGGAATGCTGATTTTATATTACAAAATTGATTGATTTTCTGTATGRTGCTTGAATTTTTGTAGATACAAAATATCCCACATTATACAAAGAKAAATCCTGAAGATACCTCCAGGGTCATCAACTTGCAATTATTCTGGTGTTATCRGAGGCCCACCATACACTCTTTACAAGGTTAGCAAGCTTTAGCCTAAAGGGAATAAAGCTTCTCCCTATTACAACTGAGTGGCTTTATTAGAATCCTATTGCTCTTATTACTGTCAAATCATTGTCTAATTTCCAGGTTTACTGATTACCAACTTCTAGACATCTCTGCTTGCTTCAGAATGGTCCTTTCCCTTAAAAGTTCCGTTTCCTTGTATGTGTGCTTGATTTTACTGTCAGTAATTCTATCATCTATCTATCTATCTATCTATCTATCTATCTATCTATCTATCTATCTATCTATCTATCTATCTATCTATCTCTAACTTTTGTAGCCCAGACAAATAACCCCAAGCTTTTATTTCCTTCTCACAAAACAGTCCTGAAGTTGCAGAACTCATAGCTTCCCTCTGCATTTGTTCCAGTTTGTCTCCATCCATTTCCAATGCAAACGACTAGAAAGGAATTCATGGGTGGTGGTTACTTGTAACTATTTCTGCTGGAAGCACCTTTTTTTCCTACTAATTTTTCTACATCCCAGTATGTATCTTGCTTGTAGTCCACTGGTCTATGGCTTTTTCCTTATCAATTTAGCCTAGAGTCCATTACTAAACCATTCCTCATTCATACTCCCATTGCATGACAAATCCACACTTTTTGCTAATTTTCTTTTTATTAAAACAGCTGAAGAATATTTTAACTTTAGGAAGGTTTTAMTACCAGTAGCAACTCATTGTGAACTTGGCCAAACCTAACTTTACCTCTGTAAAAAAAGTCTTCCCTTCTTGCAACAGTTTTCTGGCCAGTTGTTCTCACCCTGTTTTCCACTGCCTCTGGGATAAATTTTTGTATCTTCTCTTAATTAATCTTTCAAGTAGATCTAGTAGAATTTTAAATCCCATTTGCATTTCAGCACACCCATTTTTCCACTCCATTTACCCATCCATCATAACTGCAACTTCCAATTTGCTCTACATGCCTGTTTTCAAAACATTTTTACCACCACTCGACACAGGTGTCAAAAGGATAGATGAGAGCAATTTGAAGAAGCACAAACACATCTGAGTATTGGCCTCGTCATGGTTCTCATTCTTTGCATTTGGAAATTTACTTCCTTTTTCTCYCAAAGTCTGCAGCAGAGAAATCAGCCTTTCCTTCAACCCTGAAATAAAGAAATTACTTCCTTCCTTCCCCTGCACCCCCACAGAGACAAGAGGGCTTTTYTTCCATAGTTGCAGCACTCTTTCTTGCACTACATAACAACTAAACTTATCTTACAGGGAATAACACTGCTGAATTTCCTCATAACTGACATTTCTAAGGGAATCAGGGAATAAAACACCTTTCCTCACAATATTGTGAGCACCAGTTAGATCATTACAGCAACAGCAGCTTCTTCAGCTTCTGTGCACTACCAGAATATGGTGGGTTATGTTCCATCYAACAATGAAGACCACTTAGCAAACTCCAGGCTCTCCCTCTTCTCTTCCCATTCCCACTGACACTGATATGAGGGTCAATATCACACTCCAAACCACTGAAACGACTTTTTTTTAATTACTCTTCTGGAAAGAACTGGTTTTATTCATTTCAGCTCCACAAATACCTGTACCAGCACAAGGGAGGGCAGGAGCTGAACAGCACTGGTAGGGAACTTCCTMCAAGATGCATCTGCCAGGAATGGTAAGGTATATTTAATTACAACCTAAAAACATGATAACATCCTAAGCTCAGTTACTGCATCTGGAGACTCCAGGTGTTATTTAAAAACTCCAAACTGTAGTTCTAATCATGAAAACCCAATTGATTCTCTACWGTGAAGCAGCAGCAGTTTGCCACTATGTGACAAACAAAAGCATCAACATCATGCAAGTGAAAAACACTATAAATTCATAYTAAAACCTGTAACATAACTTTTTAAAACTTACTTTAGGTTCCAGTTTGCAACTGATCCCCACAATAAACGATATCTTTAACATATATATCTGTGTTTTGTTARCAATACAGATTTTTTAAACAACTCTTATTAAAGCATAAAAGCAATTATTGCATCTAATGCAGGTCTGACACAAAAGGAAGCTGTGAATGGCTGCCATCTGCTACCACAGGTGGCATGCAYAGCTCTATTTATACTTGGGGCCTGCACTAGAAATGGTAGATGTTCCTCTGTTTAGAGATTTTTCTAATGATTTCAGAGCAGRCTAAGTTATTTAAAAAGATAAGAAACAGGAAAGCATTGCCCCCAAAGCAGCATCTTGACGAGAGGCAGAGGTTTTAGAACAAGACGCTGACTTGTCTCTTAGCAATACATACAGCATTGCCTTCCACTCCAACAAAGAATTGATCACTCATGAAACAGTAGGGTCCAATTTGCATGCGTTAAACCCACTGCAAGAAGCAGCAGCATTGTTTACGATTAAAATGATTGGAGTAGGTTCCCGTGACATATTGTAGAGAGAATTCAGGCAYGCTGAATGGTCATTTTCATTGAACAAATATAGCGTTTTATCAAATTTACTCTTCCATCAGAACAATGCCCAACTATTTCCTACCATATAAAATTGACTGTTACACTTCGCGCTGTATTGCCACTCTGAATTTTTTAAAAGGTGTACTTTGTTAAAAGAAACTTTAAAAATTACTTAAAACCAAAATATAATAGAAAGGCTTTTGCAGAAGTTGTGAGAGTGGTATTTACTGTTGATTCAGCAGCACTAAAAGCACTGCTGACTATAGTGCCATACTATYCCTTAAAACAGGGGGGGAAAAAACTTCGAAGAAAATTTTACACATAATTTTCCAATATGTTTGAAAAACATTATCTCCAGTGTCTTACCTAAATAGATTCCATTTACAGATTCATAAAAAGGTGACTATATTCTACAAGGCCCTTGGCAAGAAGTGTAAAATTTAAGATTGGTATAATATTAGTATCTAGGCACCTATCCTGTTTTCAATTCCAAACATATAGTTAAGCCAAACAAAAAAAATATAGTTAAGCCAAACAAACCCATTGCCTATTTCAAGAGAAATTCTGAATTTCAGTAAAGCATCGGCTTGTGAATAGGAACTGCATGTTTCTGACCAAAAGAAATACAGTTTCAGTACTAGGAGGAGATACAGTAATTACTGTAAGAACATAAACTTGTTTTTCTAATGTCTAATTCATACCAAAAAAAAGAAAAAAAAAAAAAGAGAGAGAGAGAGAGAAAGGAAATTTTCCATGGTTAGTGCATGCAATGAAGGTAAGTGTTTTCAGAAGCCTGGAGTGAAAACCCAAACAGAATACATACTATAAATGAAAGCAAAATTTATATTAAATAATTTTTACAATAAGAGCTTCAGCTCTTACCTAAACTATTGCAGTTGAAAACTAGTTAGAAATGTTTTGATGCAGAAATTACTCCTATAGAGGACTTTTTCAGCACAAACTACCTTTGGCCAGATAGATGAATTTTTTAAAACCCAACACAGGATGGGCTACATTCCGCACAGGTTATATTTTACCTAAGTTATATTTTTAGCACTGTCAGCCCATTGAATCAACACAGGCTCTTGCTGGATATTGCTAAGAACTGACAAGATTTTTGTTTTTAAAGTATTGTTACTCGGGCTCTACATTTCAGAACTGGAACCTTCAAAAGAGGAAATTAAATAATTCGCTGGTACAGCGAAATAACTGTAACAGAGATAAACCCAATGAAATTAGATTTACTCGYGTGAAGATTGCTCTTGAAGGGACTTGGTGCGAGTTCGCAGCGCGCCATGAGATGGGGCTGTGCCCCCAGGATTGACGCCGGGGCCCGCTGGCTGCCTCCACGCGTCAGCCCGGCCGCTGTGCAGCTGATTTGTCTCTTGAGGGGATACATTTGGTTTAGGTTTCCCCAGCAAACGTGAAAGTTTCTAAAACAGGTCACGCGGATCAATTGCTCTCGTAATCTGAGACCCAAAAGAGCAAATAATATCTAAACTGCGGCGAGGGGGTGGCCCGGAGCTGGAAGCGGGGAGACAGCCAGCCTGGCTACCTCTAATCTCAGGAAAATTGTGACTTTGTTCAGCTTCTGCTTTACATCAGCATACATGTTACAGCAACGGGCACAGAAACATTTCTTATTGCATTTTATCAGCAGTCTTGCATTTGAAGCAAAGGAATTAACCAAGAAAGGGGGGGTCTCGTTAACAAAATGTGTAGTATATGATAAGAACATGCAAAATTGAATTAATTGAATTAAAAGCCATGAAAAGGAAGAGTGAGGCTACTTGAAACTTCAAGGTAAAGATGGTACGAAATTTTAAAAAATTTTAAAATGTTTATTATTAGTAGCATTTCTCTAATTTTAAACAACACATTTTTTAATATAAAATTAAAGCAAAATTGTAAGGAATCATTGCAGGAGATTTCATTAGTCAYTGTGGAATACTGGAAGTTAAAACCTGTCTGCGGAATACCACAGGCAGTATTTTGTGCATATTAACAAAGTAGTTAAGAAATCTTTAAACTGAAGTAAGAAGCAAAGCCAATTTCCACACACCAGGTCTGGAGTAGAAAATACTTCATTTTGCTTAATATCAAACCGTCAAAAAGGAAAAAGTAAAAAAGCACTGTCTTGTACATTAAAACAAACAAACAAAACCCAGTTGGAACTAAACGATATTTTTAAAAATTTGGGGTTTTTTTGCTCTTGCTTAACATATTTTTATATATACTGTCTGTGGTTTAAAAATTGTCTCATTGACTTACACTACTGTCAGTTTACATTTAAATACTTTGCCTCTAAAGTGYACTTTAGATCTGCATTTCATTATTTTTATTTTTTATTTGTTGTTAATTACCTGCAATGGAAGATTTGGTAGTCAATAACTCACTATCARCCTAAAAGTCTCACATTTCATCTTACTATGCCTTCCATAAAAATAATCCAGTGTTCGTGTAAGATTCAGTCAAATATATAAAGAAAAAATTATTCTTGCAATTTTGTGACACAACTGCTAACTTCTGTTGTTCAAGACTCTTCTAATAAGAGTCAAACAAAATTAAGATCCAAGAGCCCAAAAACTCCAGTTCCCCACTGACCACAATACCCAGTATTATCATTGCACGAAGGTTTCACTGGAGTGTTATTTGGGGATAAGGCTGATAAGTATTTTTAAAATGTGTATGGTATTGACAGCAAACTCCMCCTGTATAGAAAATTACTTCAAAGTCACTGATTTTTTAAAATTTTTTGGTTTTTAAGGAAATTATCCACGAATATATTGTATATCCTTAAAACTCTTTTATGCTTTGTATTTTGGACATTTGTAAACAGAAAGGGAAAATAAAAAGTCTTATTTTTTAGGGTAATTACTTATAAATACTGAATTTCAACTCTAAACCAGAGAAATGCAACACASATAGACTTTGAGATAGAGGTCTGTGTTAATTTTGCCACTGTTTCCTTAGCTCTTGTGGAACACACTGGTTTGACACCATCACATATAGAAGCACATCTAGATATTCCAAAAACGGCCTGTAGACAGTCAATAGGAAATGAAATGACCTGAAAAAAATTAACAGTAGGTTTCCTACAATTTATCATCATGCTAAATGGTTTTCATTTATTATCAGTAACTAGTTTTCATTTATTATCAGCAGCAACAAAAAAAGAAAGAGCACAACATCTGATTTTAATAAAACTTACTATTTCACTTTTTCTTGTTTATTGTCAAAATCTAATCTTAACTTTCTTTAACTTGTATTTTTACACAATCATCCAAAACCTCATTGACTAAAATAYATATCCCACAACAATTGTGGGGAATGTTTTGGTTGAGAGATACAAGGAAATTGGTCAAAATACGTATTTGCAATAATTGGCCTTTACCACTGCTGTTGAAAATGCTCCATTTACAACCTTTCAGCAACTGCATTCAACGTTGCCTGAGTCTTTCTGTAAGAGATATTTTCCTTGTCTCTCATTCTCAGTCTGAGCTCATTTTAGTACGGTATTTTCTTGACTGAAAGATGTTCTACGATATWAAGAGAGAAGTCCACTCTGATTTTAACAGCTACTCAGTAATAAATGGTTACTCTTTCCGACCTTTATTATGAAATCTTTTGATTTTCTGAAAGGTTTTTGCAGTGCAATTCAGAGAGTTCCATTTGCATGTGCTTCACTTTTGGACTGAAATCTGCTTCACCGTAAGCCACTGCAGGGCGCCGCAGCAGCTGAACCCGGGGCAGGGGCTGAGCCCGGGGACAGGGGCCGGGGCCGGGACAGGGGCCGGGGCCGAGCCCGGGATAGGGGCCGGGGCCGGGGCCGGGACAGTGGCCAGTGCCGAGGCCGAGCCCGGGACAGGGGCCGGGGCCGCGACAGGGGCCAGTGCCGAGCCCGGGACAGGGGCCGGGCCTGAGTCCGGGACAGGGGCCGGGGCCGNCCGGGACAGGGGCCGGGGCCGCGACAGGGGCCAGTGCCGAGCCCGGGACAGGGGCCGGGCCTGAGTCCGGGACAGGGGCCGGGGCCGGGACAGGGGCCAGTGCCGAGCCCGGGACAGGGGCAGGGCCTGAGCCCGGGACAGGGGCCGGGGCCGGGACAGGGGCCAGTGCCGAGGCCGAGCCCGGGACAGGGGACGGGCCTGAGTCTGGGACATGGGCCGGGACAGAGCCCGGGATAGGGGACGGGGCCGAACCCGGGACAGGGGACGGGGCCGAACCCGGGACATGGGCCAGGACCGAGCCCGGGATAGGGGCCGGGGCCAGGACTGAGCCCGGGACAGGGGCCGAACCCGGGACATGGGCCGGGCGTGAGTCCGGGATAGGGGCCGGGGCCGAGCCCGGGACAGGGGCCGAGCCCAGGGCTGGTGCTGAACCCGGGGCCGAGCCCGGGACAGGGGCCGGGGCCGAGGCCGAGGCCGAGGCCGAGCCCGGGACAGGGGCCAGGACTGAGCCCGGGACAGGGGCCGGGGCCGAGGCCGAGGCGCCGCGCTCCCTGAAGCCGCGGCCAAAGCCGAGCCCTGCTCAGGCTCCGCAGCCCCTCTGCCAGGCCCTTCCCACTCAGAGCTCGGCATTTTCGGTGTACTTATGCTCATAAACCCATAGAGATATAGAGCACGAACAGACACAACACCTATTCTGTCCCAATATCCTACAACTCTTGTCAAATACTATTCAGAGGGGTAAGTATTTTCCTGGATTTTCATTATTTGTACAATAATATTCTTAGTGCAAAAATACTTCTATGTTTCAACACCTTATTTGTATTATACAGACTGAACATTACTGAACAGTGGTGGCTCTAGCATTTTTACCAAATAAGTTTCTCCCCCACTAAAACATCAAGAAAAACACCCAGTCAGAAATTAGATGTTTATGAATCCTTATGTAAAGACCATACATATATCAGGCACAAAAGCAATAAATAAATACACTGGAAATAAGCCAATTCAGTACACACTAAGATTTTAATCCAAGTGCTTTATGGTATCAGCATAAAAATTAACACAAAGGTCCCTTTCTGCCCCCTTTTCTCGTGCAACAGGAAACCACAAGAGCTGGATCCTCTGTCCTACATGGCAGGAACTTCCTGGGCCCTGGTAGCCATAAGTCCTTCCACGGTTGATGCAGAGTGAGTGGTGCACTGAGAGAGGCATTGACATCCTCAGGAAACCCAGACAGAGCTGCTCCATCAGGCACACACATCTCCTCTGCCCCACTTCAAATGCTCTGCTTCACTGCCTTTTCTGAGCAAGCCACTACTCCTTTGTTACAGCGCCTAGGAAATAGAACCATACAAAAAAACCCCTCCTCCACCCCTGGGGAAAACAACTCTTCTCCACTAGTCCTTACAACAGCAAAGTGAGGCAAGTAAAAATAAAGCCTTAAAAAAAAAAAAAGGATCGTCCTTGAACCAGAGAGGAGGAATACTAACAGTCAACCTGAAATCCGAGTATTATCCGATTCCCTTCATCCTGTCCCTTTCTGAGTGTCTTATAAATTGTTACCAAGGCAAACCATGACAGGTTCTCAACTCTACAGCAAGGGCTAGAAGTTTATCAGAGCTCAAGTGGGAATAAAAGCATCACAGAAGAAAGACATCTTATCTTGCTCCCGCTTGAGAATCTTCTGACATGACCRAAGTCCAAGAGAAGAACTTCTTAGTTTAGAGCATGTTGCCCTTCCATATTAACATTAACTACCAAATGACCATTACACTCCCAAGATGACATATGAAGAGTCCTAAAGAAGTATCTCTGAACCCCTGGATTTGCTCATCACAAAATGCTTTTTATGCTGGTTTTCATCTGACTATGGGTATTTGCCAGCTGTCTATTAAAAAGATGCCCCCACCATGGGGAAAAGAATTTCTACCTGAAAATAATTGTCACATAGAAATTTCTCTCTACAAAGTGCTTGCAGAATTTGTGAGGAGAAAGTTTTAGCTGTAATTAAAAGGGAAATCAATGCTATTCTCTCACATCTGAGTAATACTGACAATTCAAACATTTATTTTTAATCACTGAAAGTAAAATCCCTGACAAGATTTCAAGTTGTGAAGTAAGGCACTTTTCCTGCCTCACTTTCTCTCAGCCATGAATCTCAGTAAGATTTTTTAAATGTCCACTTCCTGTAATTTTGGTAATTTTAGAGTATAATTATTTTTACATTTTTATGATGCCTTTGGGGTATCATTACAAATATTTTTTAAGCATTTAAACTTAGAAAAATAAAATTAAGTAATAGCTTCTCTTGAGGAGAGACTGACAGTCCTGTTTTGAATAAACAATCCCTTTTAAAGGCAATCTAGAGATTTATATCCGCTGTAACCATAGAAATTAATCTAGAGTTTAAACAAAATAGAGTAAAACATAATTTATTTAATGAAAATCAGAACAGTGCTATTGCAAATGAAAGTTGGGTTTCTGTTTTTTTACTTCAACAGACAGCTTTGTATGCAATTGTAAGATTTTACTTGATGGCCTACTTCTTACAACTTAATCATACTCATTTAACCAATTTGAACAAAGCATTCAGATATCTGAGTTTTAATTTCACTTGATAGAAATGCCAATCACTAAGAAAAAAAAAGAAGCTAAGCATTGTCAGATTTAAAAAGCTAGAATAAATATATTAAACATCTTTAATGATGAGAGCAATCATGAGAAACTGCTTTGACATTGCAAGGCCAACTGGAACACAGCATAAAAATTTTTATGAGTTTCTCACATAAAAAGTTTGGGAGTAGCAGAGAAGAATAAAAATGCATAAACTGGAAAGCTTTTCATATATCAGCATAGCTAAAAAAATGTCCGAAATAGTGGTTCCTATAGGCTAGGTATTTACAAGTTTGCCTGAAACATTCCAGCATGCTGACCCTCAACAACAATTGTGCTACATAAAGAAATTCAAGGTTAAACTAATTCAGGATTTATAGGTCAGTTAAGTAAGAGTTAAAGGAGCAACAGCATGTTTTGCATTTTCAAAAAGCAAGGAAAAGAACTTGAAGTTCACATGAGGAAACACTGATGTACTTTACAATGTAAAATCAAAACAAAAAACAGCCCAAAATCTAGAAAAAATTTCACATCACAATAGACTGAAATAGTTTCCTGTGGGAACATCTGTCATAGCCATGTAAAGTTGTGAAAAATACTGAAGTAAAAATAGAAGGAAACTTTATAAAAAAAATTACAGTTTAACAGGTAATTTCTCTAATTCCTGTATGCTTTACAGTATACTATTCTATGGCACTTCTGGTGGTTATATAACCCATATGTAAGTCACCACATAAGCCTTCCTTGACTATATCAATAGGAAATAATCAAATTGTATCAGGAAAGTAATGAAAAAACTAATAAAGTTCAGACTTATTTATAACTAAACTATGAACTCAATTATTCTATCTATTATACAATGACAAACACTTTAGCAAACAAGAGAAAGAAAATTAAGCTGTTTAAAAGTTTCTAGTAACTGTTCATAAGCCAGAGGACAAGCTCTGAAAACCTCAAGAGATATGAGCTTCTGGTCTCCTTCTCGTAACTCGGTCTGTAGGAGAGACTGATTTAGGAGACTCAGCCAAACCAAGGCTCACATGGGCATAAAAAAGCTTGGCTTGTAACATAAATGCCAAAAGAGACTCACTGAAGTGAACTTTGCAAGATCATGCAAGACACCTCAAAATATAACTATCTGTTCTGTCTCTGAGTTAACTGACCTGTATCCTGTAATTGGCTACCATTCCCTGCAACATTTTACTAATTTCTGAAAGCGTTTTATCTATCTCTAGGAAGTCTCAAATTCATAGCAACCCACAACTTCAGATAATAGGTGGCTTTTTGATAGTACACATCCACAGAAAACACAGGGTGCATAAATAGGGAGAGAAACAGAAACAAACAAAAACTAAGGCAAAACCAAGACACACAAGAAAAGGAAACAAAAGGGCTGGCTGAAATCAAGTGAAATAGCCTCTGTACAGAGACACACCACCACTGTGTACTGCTGCACTAAGTCTGAGGTTCCAACCAGAAGTCAACTCCAAAGGGTCTCCAAGAAGAGAGGGCTGTAAACTACAGCATTATTCCCATGGCTGCTCAGGAAAGGAACACAGTCTCCATTCTGAAATTCCTAAGTGCCCAGCCAGCTGTGAGACAATCTCAGGGAACAAGATGGTGGCAGAGACACTGACATGTATTTATTGACAGATCCTGTCACAAGGACTTTGCAGTGAGAGCTGCACTGGCTATCCAGCACCAAAGTACACTGAGATAAGACCACAGAAACCACCAGTGCAATGAAAAAGATGGTGCTTACTCTGTAAACTCTGACGAATCAGAAGAGCTTCAGAAGAGAAAAATCTATTAAAATATTTCCTCTGCAAAATGAATTTGAGTTCTTATTTTACTTGAAACACTTTCATAGAGAGAAAAAAACAGGGACTACTTTCCCTTGTCTTTTTGTTTCATAGGCAACATCATGGTTTTTCGACAGTTTGGGGCACACACATTTCAGAGATGATACCATTTTCATAGAGATCCTCCTCTCACAACCTTCTGCTGATGTCCATAAGGCCATTGCTGTAGCATGTAGAGCAAGAAGGAACCATCAAGTAACTAAAACCACCACCATGTCAAGAAGTAAACACACACAAACTGTCCAGGAGCTCAGACCAAGCTGTAAAACTTTCTAAGATGCTTTGTGTTAATACTCCGTGTCAATCAAACAGTTCCACTGTATCTCACCAACCCATACACAGTGAAAAAATCAGTGTTACCTCTGTCTTTTGCTTTAATAAACAGATTGACCAGGTTGGGTTGCAGTAGCTAGCTAAATGCTACTGCATTGTGTGTGCAAATAACAGAACAACTGGATGAGAAATACTTGTATTTCAGCAGACAAGCATAGGGAGAAATTGGAGTATCTCTTGTAAGATGGATACTGGTTTGTGTAGTTTTCACTCAAGGTTAGGCTAAAATGCTACTGCAATTTGCCACAATGTTTCACAGCTCTTACATGAATCAGTGAATGGTCTCTCATGTCCAGGACAGAAATGATATTACATTTTCATTTCTATTTGGGTTACGAACAGCTGATTTAACAAATGTCATGCCACTGCCCCACAGCTCTGCTCTGCATTACAGACAAGTCAGTATTACTGAAATACATTTCATCAGTATTCAGTAGTCTGCTCATGCACTGCTCATGCTCATGATCTTAGGAAGAGAGAAAGGTAAACATGAAGTACCTCCCTGCTGAGGATCCACCTCACTAGCAACTTTAAGATGAAAATGTTATGGCTATGAATCACAACTAGAACAGGAGAGGTTAATACTAGAAAGAGAATTTATCATACAGAGATTGGTCAAGAGTAAGTGGTAAATGTCAAGCAGATATCTGACTGTATGAATAAATGCAACAGGAGCTGGTAAAGCTTGTTGTGGCACAAGTGTGGAAAAATAAGAGAAACACTGAGAAGTGAAGGAAGGGAAGAATTGCAGATGGAAGGGGGAATAGAAACAGAAGCAGAAGGGTATGGTATGAAGTAAAGAGTGAAAAAACATGAGAAGTAAGGTACACCCACGCTAAAGCAGAAAATATAATTACAGTGCAAATGAGAGACGGATATCAGAGCACAAGAGCCTAGCATGTATTAGAAAATCAGGACCTTTATTTAGGATAATAAACCAAAACTAAAGCAAAAAAAACTGAACTCCACACTTCAAGGGGAAAGAAACTCCCAAATCAACTACTAAATCTCATAGGATGTAAAATATTGTTCTTGAAAGCATTCAAAATAGCCTAAAAAAACCACTTTATGTTACATATGCGCTAGCAAGGAGAGAGTTAACCTGACCTCATGTTTTAATACCATGTTCTACTCCTTGGCACATCAGCATTAGAACCAGAGCATTCCAAAACTACAATTTTCCCCACAGAAACACAAAACAATTTCAAATGCCTGTAGCTCTAATGTCATACCAATGGAAAAGCATAGTGTTGAACACAGTGTATAGCAGCAGTGTATACTTAAAGTCTGGATATCTAAACTAGTTTGAAGATACTTCATCCTTTTTGTCCTGAATGTTCTTCAGTCCCCTAGAGAGCAATTCAAATGCGGTTCCTGCATAAGCAACTCAAACGTCTGTCTGACTACAGCATCAATAAGCATGGAAGAGGCAAAAATGAGTAAGGATAGAAAAATGAAGGGAAGGAAAATAAACCCACGTTGAAGTAGAAAGTTTTACTCACATAACTTTGTTTAGCTCTATCTCATTGCACTGTATCAAATTGGCTGTACTGTGACTTCTTACGTCGCTTAAGTAAGACAACATAATTTTTCTTTTATTCAAAATGATTTGAGGACTTTCCACTTTAGAAAGTTTTTTAAAAGCATAACTTTAATGACTACAAGCATCTTTTTACTGCTTTGTTAGTAGCCATTATTAATATTAATTAATGTCACAAATGGAGTCAAGAAAAGGAAGAAGTCCAAAAAGCAATTGCTGGACAAGACAGGAAAAAAAAGACAAAGAAAAAACTACTTATAAAGATTAAGCTTCACATGGAAGGCACTTTGAATTCCTTCATCTTGTACAATAAATCAGATAGCAACAAGAGTAAAAAGCCTCCCTTCTACTGCAGAAAGTGAAACAACTCACTAGGTATTCGTGGCAACCAAATTATCCTTCTTGTAGTTAACAGTTTCTTACCACTTATATAAACAAGTGTCTGCTAATTCTGTAAAGTATAGAAAATCAGCCAAAAAGTCAGAAAATAAATAGAGTAACAAAGGAATAAAATGGACTGCAAATTAAGAACACCAACAATAAGAAATCAATGACACTAAAATTGTGAGAGATTTCAACAGAAACCTAACAAAATACAATACGCAGAACCAGAAAGAAAAGCACACATCAAAACCAAAAGAGTTAGAAGGAACAAATGAAGGCAAAAGAAAGTTACTTCTTTTAAATAAGTGAAACAGGAGAAAATAGGGTGACTCCTGAAGAATCTCAATTTTTTTCTAAAGTTAATACCAGGGATTACAATAAAGTTAATATTCCCTTTAGATTTAAAAATGATCTCACAAGGCAAATTGAATGCATTTCCTTGAACAGAGGCAGCTCAGAGATGCGTGCTCTCTGCGGGTTTGGGGCGCCTGCTCCGAGGCTCCTGTACAATCTCAGGAGCTGGCTCGAGTGATCCGGCTTGAAAACAGCCAACACACAAACAGCCACTGAAGCACAAAGGACAAATGCTTTCACTTTTCAAATTTCTCTTTCCATTAAACTAAAACCATTTTTTTAAAATACTGTTTTAATCTTACACTACAAGTATAATGTATTCAATGCACACAGCAGAAAATCTATCTGGCAGTCTTCAGAATGCAGCTGAAAATCAACAGTACTCTCTTGCAACAGTCACAAAACAAAGTCCTTTTTCTAATGAGCAAAGAGATGCAGCTGAATGAATCAATCATTACTTGGGAAAAACACTTGATGTGGTCATGAAAAATCTTTAGACTACGAAATAGTCTTTTTTCCTGTAGCACAAATTCTGTCTATTGCAGCCAGCATAATTCTTAAGATACTGTTAGTAGCCTTAGAATTTGGAGTCAGTAGTGTCACTACCCCTTAGAATTAAAATTATCCAGACCAAATAAACACAGTGCTAAATCTAGACTTCTCATTTCAGGTAACCTGCAGGCTACAGGCTATAGCATCCTGGTCACAGCAGATTTTTCCTATGCAGCTGTGACATGGAATTATTAAAAATTCAGAAACTTACAGCAACCATCCCTATTTTGCATTGCAGGCTGGTGGTACATCCTACGGCAGCATAAACTTAAAAAGAATTTCTAKGTGAATTTTATTTCTTGTGGTCATAATGGTAAGGAGGAAAAAAAGAGAGTGCTAGGGGACTTACTGGAAGCAGATTATAGTCTTACCTTCTATGATAAATCCACTAATACAAATATGATTGTGAAACAGATGATGACATTTGCTATTAGCAACAGCTGAAAAGTCTTCTTGGCTCCTGATGTGGAGTTAAAGCAGAGGGAAATAAAGAACTTCCCAATGCTTTTTAAATAGGATTTTGATGAAGGACTGAAATTTTAAATTGGATTTCCTGACTTGTGAGTGCATGACAGTCCCTCCTTTTTGAGAGGGGAAAAAAACCAAAACAACAAACCAGACTGATGTTATATACTACTACACTTCCTGATAATATACTACTACAAATTTTGCTTTAAGATTATGATTATTAATATAATTTTATACATTTCCATATTACCTCTTCATAASAGTATCATTCATCCAGAAAACTACYATACACTAAAAAACCAAACCAACCAAACACCTCCCACCCAAAAAAACCATGCCAAAACAGAAATATTAGAAAGCTTTTCCCATGCTTACAAAATATGGAGACAAAATACATTCCATGCAATCTCTTGGGCTTCAGCTTTATGGTCAATGCAACATTCATTAGATCATTTTTTTCCGCAAGTGTTACAAGGAAAGCCAATTAAACATCAAAAGACTCCAGCTTGTCATGTCAAATTTACTACTTACTGGAACAGTGTGCCTTATTCATCAARTACGTGTTGACTTGGAAGTCACCATGAGCCACATTCTTAACTAATTACAGCAACTGCTACAAATACTGATTATTATTAAGAATAAGTAAGTTAAACTAAATGCACTAATTATCATAGGCTTCACTTGCCAAGAAACGCCATTCTGTCAAAAGCACACTGCACAATTAAAAGCTAAAAATAAAGCATTTATTCTGTCCTCAACCATTGCTCCTCCACTGCTACCCCAGAGATAGGAAACGTTCTCCTGTAACAACCCCAGTCCCGTGCACTGCACTGGGTTCTGTGAACCACACAGCTTTGTTGTGAAGAATGCCTGCCAAGAGAAGGCTGCTCAGAGCTGCCCTATGTGGGGTAACTACGCCATGCTGGAAACATTATGTCAGACAGTGAATGCAGCACAAGATTCCTCTCATCAAGATGTATACTATATTATATTATATAATACATTATGTGGTTTGTTCTGCTTGTGGGATAATATCAAAAGATGCCTAGGCATCAACTTGGCGGTCAAAGTGACAACTTACACAAACTGCTACAACTTGTAGCTGTGTATGTATTCTCTAACATTGCCTGTGGCTGAATGGATAGCTTACTTGCCTTAACTGAAATAAAATTTAAAAAATAGTTGAAAATTTATTTTCAGCAGTTTCTTATCTGTGTCAACTACTGGTAATATTGCAGTCAGGTAGTCGGGGTCCATATTTCTAAAAGAGCCAAAAACATCAAAGGCGGGTGTTTCAATCTGAATATTAAATATATGGATATGAGTACAGACATTAAATTACATAATTTTGTTCAGATTCTTTCATAATTTGATTGTGGCAATATTAAAGACTCAAAAGAGCAGTTAAATCCACTTTTTAAAATTATTTATACAGTAAACTTTTAGGACTTGGTGCCATTTTATTAACTTCACTAGAACAAAAAATGTCACCATAAACACTAAGTCAACAATAAAAACCTTCATGAACTAGCAACTAGGTAGCAAAATAAATCCTTTAAAAACTATCAAGCTACACTAAAAATAAAATGAGATATAAATTCAAGTTTTAGACTGTGGTCAATTGAGGTCTAGACAAAACCCTATGTTTGTTCACTGCCTAGTCTCCAGTCTGCTCCAAGTTTGAAAAGGTAATTGAACTCAGTCTATAATTACTGGATTAGATACAGATGGGCTCTGTACATTTCAGGGGAGGAAAGAACTGTTTTGATTCATTTTATGATTGCCTGTAAGGTCAGACTTTTCAAAATGTACTTTCATCTGTTAAATAGTTTCTCAAAGTCCCAGGGGGACATCTTCAATAACTGATGTTTTAAGCAATTTGAGTCTATCAGATCCAGTCTTTGAATGTAATATGCTGTCCATTTTCTAGAATTATAAATGTGCATGTAGGTTAATTGCTACAACTCAGAAAGAGTTTCAAAACTACATTTTTTCAGAAAATTGCTAGTTTTACCCAACAACTGTTATGAATAAATATTTTMAGAATTATTTTGATTTAGGATACA
Organism: Cardinalis cardinalis; assembly: GCA_014549065.1. Classification (NCBI taxonomy): domain Eukaryota; kingdom Metazoa; phylum Chordata; class Aves; order Passeriformes; family Cardinalidae; genus Cardinalis; species Cardinalis cardinalis. Next base: position 2,993,377 of record JACDOX010000021.1, read on the forward strand.
GCATATCTTTGGAAATACAAATAAGTGACACAAATTAGAAATGTCCTTACTCATAATGCCCTCCCATTTGGGGAATGCTCTCTTAGGACCCAAGTGAACTATATTTGAATAGTCTCAACTAAATCAGTGCATTTCTTGTCAAAAAAAAAAAAAAAAGAGAAACATGTCTTAGTAAAAAAAAATCCATAAAAACACTTGAGAAAGCTTCTTTCTCCACAATCTCTTATTTGAGCCTTCATCCTCATTCTTAGTCAAGATAAAATGTGAAACAAACARCGAGCAAGCATTAAACTTTCACTCAGCTAAGAATTTTTTGCACAGTATTTTCTTCAATTAAATCAACCATAACTCTGCAGTCTGTTTCAGGACAACCAGGATTTCATCTCGCATCATTCAATGTCTTGCTCAGTTAACAGTTCAAACGCTCTGCAAAGGGAATCTAGCTCTGCTCTCAGTTAGGGACTCTCAGAGCTACTGTAATAGCAATTTAAAGCAGAAAACACACCATGCAATCAGAAGGCAACATAATAGTCCAGTTCATAGTCTTAAAAGAGGTAGGAAACTTAATTCCGAACAACTTACTATTCAAGAGTTTCAGTTTCTTTGTATCACAACAATCCTCTTCCTTATAAAATTCCAAYATGAAAATATTTTTTCATTAAAACATACATTTGTGTTTAAAACAACAATATCTCACTGACAACAGCCTCAGTCAGACAAGTTATCTTTGTAGGATCTGTATCTAGGCATACATCTATAGAGCTCTTCTGCCAGAGCCTTGGTATTCAAGCACTGGCAATAGGGATAATTGGAGCTATGTTAATATAATACCCTTTGTCTCTGAGTGGGCTAATGAAAAAACATGTTATCTCATGTAATTTACATGATTAATATTTTAATCCTATTATTTCAAAGTTGTCCACAAGAGGGACAAAACCTGAAAGCAGACCCAACCACCACAAAGCCCCAGCAGAAAGGCACATTCCAATAACTGAATTATTTGGATGCCTGCTCAGACAGAAGATACTGTCCATCATCATCAGGCTGCACAGAATTCCCACCACAACTTACAAGTCTCACCAAAAAAAGAAACTTGTTCTGCTGCATTTTAAGAACTGATTGATAKAAATCAGTTTGTTCAAAACACTTCAATCCATAAAATGCCTGCAAACAGACTATGGGTTTCTGCAGTAGTAGGTCTTTTTTAAATGTAAGAGCATCAGTAGCAACCATKTTATAAGCAAATAAAAGTGGTCTTTGAAACGAGCATGCAATTTTACTCAAAAGGTAAAATCCATTCATATTTGTATTATCTTCTTCCCCTACATCTCTAATGGATGTTTTGAATGTATTTCTTTAAAATTGAAATAATATTCATATACAGAATTTGCATGAGGTGCATAATCCAGCTAAGTCTCAATCTTTACTTAAGACCTATATAGCAAAGGCTTCTTCTCCTTCCTTGTAAGCAACAAAAAGTTTCCTTCAAAAAATTCACATGCCTCATTTCCCTAAAAAATAAAACTAAGTATTTCAAGTGTATTGTGGGAATCCACATACAATTCCTGAAACTACTGTAATTTTTTAGACAATAAATTGTGAAGATAYGGTCAAGTAAGTGAAAAGGCCATGCCATAGCACCACACGTTCTGTATGCTGTAACATGTCAGAAAATAAATAGAATATAAGAAGTTACACCAGGTCACATTTTAGACCAACTAATTAGCTCTTTGATATTTTTTCCTTTTTCTTTTCCTTCACATTTTCACTATCTGTAGTAAGTATTTGCTGTACAGTCCTTTACATCATATTAAAACCCATAAGAAACTGTATCTGAGCTCTCATAAGTATTTCCCATCTATACTTAAAACAGATTCCAGAATGAGCTAAAAAATGTTGGGAACTGAAAGCAACACCATCAAGAAAAATAAAGTGTACTCTTACAAGCTAGTCTCATTCACATAATATGTCATATCACTGTGTCTTTACACAGTCTTTTTAAAAAAAAAAATATCCTATTCAGATATATTAAATGGAGTCAGTATGCAGACTACAGCGATGTGGCACTATTTAATCAACAATCACGTCATATTGATTCCTTCAGTCCTATAGATAAATAAATAAATAAATAAATAAAGTAACCATCTTTGTACATCACTCATCCCCTGAAATCTGTGGAAAAGAAATCTGACAATTAAGAAAAAAAAACACATTAAAAAGTGGTGGCTTACTTCACAGTAAGCAACAAACTTGTGTGGTAGATTAAGCATCCTGTGAAGTCAAATACAGCTATTTTACTTTAGAAATACTCTAGCATGATTTGTTTMCCATAAGTTCATTTATTATTAAAAAAGAAGAGAGAACATTCATACAWTTGCACAGTCCAAGGTCAGATGGATCAGAGCCACAGGAGCAGTAGAGTGGGATCTGGAAAACCAGTATCCAATTCCTTGCTTTGGTATGAAGCAATAAGGATCTGTACGTCCCATACGTAAAAACGAATTCCAGAGCCATCTCTGTGCATTAACTGCTGCATTGTTGAGCMCCATGTGTATTTTGAAATACATGCACTTAAGAGAAGTGATGCAGAATTTACCAAATCAAGGATCAACTGAATCACACCTCAAATAATGCATCCTACTTGCAGCACTGTTATCTTATTTTGATGTTCAGAGGATCCATGAAGAAATCAGACTTTTTTACTTGTGCTCATGCGTCGTAACAAAATAAGGTTAAAGTATTTCTCACTGCAAGGTAGATTTTTCAGACTTTAAATCATTCTTGTGTCTCTTTCTGTTAAAAGAAAACCTCAAAACCCAACAAAGCAACATCCCACCACWACCACACTTCTGAAAAAGGTTGACATCAGAACTGGACACAACATTTTGACATTTTAATAGCGCTATCCACTTTCCCTTTAAGTGACCATTCCCTCTATGTTTCATTAAACTTACATCTTATAAAAAGTTCAAACATTTTGGTATTGGCTTCTATGTGCAATATTTACTAGAGCCAAAACCGCTAAATTATGCCCTACCACAGCCACAACCAGAACCAATAAATGCCACCCTTACACATACAAAGGTAACATCATGCCCAAGAAATACCTACATGTATTTCATACATGTACATTTGCATATACGTAATAATTTTTCTATRTAGTTGAATGAGGAATGCCTCAATTTAAGCCTACACAAAGGAACACTTTCCCTTGAATATCACACTGTCCAGCTAAATAGACCCAAAGAAAATAACACATAACAAARATAACTGAAGAAAGAAGAATTTTGAATTAATCAAAAATTTGTAGCTGTCACTTGAAAACTAGTATGCAACAAGGTTCTGAAAGAAGAGTATTCCAAGAACACCCACATCTGTTTAATATTACAAGCCAACTGTCAACATCCTAAGTAAAGTTTTAATTTAATATTTTTTCTTTCTTGATGTTTTACCTTTAGTCAATGCCTTGTGAGAGTATCAGCTTTCTACAAGAAACTGTTAAATATAAAGAAATGTTATTGTAGCATGTTTATAAAATCATAGTTCGAGAACTTTTTATTTTTGTAAGGCCTGACCACAACTTAATTATCTGCAGGACATTCCAAGCTCACTATTGCAAGCTCCAGTTCCCAAGCAATTTTAAACAATATCAACTATACAGGACATACAGCACTGCAAATACCACAACATGGTAGTGTTTCAAGAAGTCACCATTAGACATGGTTTTTATTTTCAATAAATATGTTTCTCTACTAATCATTAAATGGTTTTCATCACCACTACATGTTTGCCTTTCACGCCTGCTTGCTATCAGTGTTTATTTTAATATAAGAGAACAAGTCATAAAAAAGGCAGATACCATGTATAACATGCTGTATGTTACACACAAAGTGTCCTAAGGGCAGAATGTTCTTCTATAGCTCAGACAATGTTTTCCTTCTTTTCCAGGAAAGAACTAGAGTAAAAGCAGGAAACAAAACTTGTTAAATTGGAGATGGGGGGGAAAGCGAGACCACTAGTTCACCCAAAAACTCTCAAAGGAAGGCTAGAAATTTTTAAGAGARAGAAATCTCAGAAGTCTTGGAAATTCAAATTTGTTTTTTAAAACATCCAAATCATCTGAAAATAGTCAAGAAAAAAAATCCATCATGCAATTACRTCCAGATTTTACGCATCAGTCTGAAAACCAGTAGATCAGACAAGACTTTTGTAACTCAGAACTCCAGGAGACTGTTTTCCTCACCAAAACACCAAACATCTTGGTTTCAACCCATAACTGACAAACTCCTGCTTTCCTACCCTTTTAATCAACCCTCCCCTTCTCTGGAGGCYGGTGACTCTGGCACTCACAGGCACTCTGCTGCCACGGAGCCAGGGAGGTGCCCCAAGGGCACTCATGGGGGGCTCCCATACAACCTGAGGCTCCATTCACACCTCCTCTTCTACCTGACATGCCTCAGGTGTGCATTTTATTCCAGGAATCCCCACAAGTCCTGCAGCAAGACTATTTCTGGTCTTTTAAATATAGTGAGATTTCACTTTCACCTTGACTAAACACAGGAGGCCCTAGTTTTTTTTACCATAAGAAAAATAAAAAAAATTTACAGAATGACCTTATTAAAATTATAGTTATTCTAGTTAGAATAGTAGAATAATACTCCATATTAGAGGTCAAATAAATTTAGGAGTAAAACCAAGACCCCTTCTCTTATTTTCCACCATTAATCAACATAATATTTGRGAGCTTATAGATATCCCCACAAAACCTCCACCAACATTCAGTTGAAACTCACTTCACTCTTCCTACACAGCTGAAGAATTGGAGAGAATTGGGAAACACCAGTCAGTTGCATCTACAGAAATTTCAATACAGAAATGAAATATTCAACTTAGAACTGTGAGATTACCTCCATATTTAAAACTGCTTAAAAGTCCACAAAAAAAATATCCGGTGTGAMATGACAAGCAAYCCATTAATAGTGGAAAATCAAAGAGTGAAAGAAAGTTGGATTAYATTTAATTGTWYCTGGTTTTTGTTTTGTTTGTTTTTCAAATGCTGGACAATACCTGCAGAAATGGAATAGATGCAAATTTGAACCAATGCAGCACATGTACTTTTCTACAGGTCTCACCAACTTCCATCAAAAGAGAAGGCAGAGTCAGAATGAAAGGGTAAAAAGGGACAACAAACACCYGATCACTATAAAATGTAATTTTTTGCCAGACAAAGTTTTGACAAACCACCCTGAAGCCAGGAAACTTGCATTTTCAAAGAAGTATCCATCATTTAACATTCTGTGCAATTACACCACAGTGTAATATTTTTAACAATAAAGAACATTTTCCTTGAATTACTGGAAATTATTCATACCTCCAATTTTCACCCCTTAATTGCTCTCACTGCTGAAGCTATCATGCCAGGTTTTAATATTTGCCAGTCTGAGAAATATTTTCAAGTATAATGGACTGAAGTTTCAAAGACAGGGCATATAATTACATAACCTTTCACTGAAAAATTGTATCCTTTTATCTATGGTGAAACACACAAAAACTTAATCGACTCATTACCAAAAAATCACAAGCTATCAGCTCAGYATTACAGCAATAACTAAACCTGATGACCAAAATGAGTCTCAATTAGCAAAAACACAAGTGTGAGTACTACTCATGGAAAGCAATGATATGTTAGCAATTTTTGTGAGAAGTTCAAACACCCTCATRTTTTGAAATAGCTGTTCTCTGAGATTGAACTTTTTTTGGGAAGCATAATTTGCATCCTAAATAAAAATATCTCCTCATTTTATTAATATTTCAATATGCTTCAGAGTTTAAACCAATTAACATATGTGATGACTCAGAAATTCTGTTTGATAATTGTCACAGAGGAGAAAACTCCTTAGCCCAGACTCGATTTAGCAGAAGATAGCAAAAGAATTTCCTTTTCCAGTGTCCAAGAACATCATCTCTACCTAAGTGAAGAAGCAGGATGTGGCATGCACAGAAAGAACTGCAGGATGCTGGAAGTGTCACAGCTAAGACCTTCTCTGGGCTGCTATCCACCAAACTATTTTCAAAAAAGAGGAGGAGAATAATCAGACACCTTAAAGTTACCAACTTTCACGGAAATTAGCTTTGTTTTGGCCTCAGTATTAATAGCTGGAAAAATAAATCCCACAGTGGCATCACTTAACAAATCACACCGATATTCTTTTGCTTATTTTTATAKTCACTTCTGTCCCAAACAAGAGATTGTATTTCAAAATACGTAAATATAGAGCCCAAGGCTTGTAGCAATGGCAGTGCATCAAAGTACTCAAAATAATAAGCTGTTCTTGCTCCAAAATCTTTGATAAAGAATTCAGTGAAACAGCAAAAAGTATAAATGCATCAGTTAAATTCAGTAACCTGAAAATATTAAGTTTCAGCTTTTTTCTCTCTTCCCTTCCTCTCTACCCTATTTAGATAAACTATATCACAACCTCATAAAATTTCCTGATATTCATTTTTTTTTTCTCATATTTCTACCTCTAATATTAGACTGTATCTTCTACAACCTCAATCATTCCATTTTCTTCCAGATATGCCTGCACACTTTCTGTTGTCTCTCTTTTCCACTGTATCTCTCGAACTTTTGAGATACCTCAAGGCCCACCACSTTGCCCCCAGCCCATCCTTCTCCTGCAGAGGTTATGCTAATGTAAATTATGTTTAAGAAAAGAAGGAGGCTACCCATGATAAACCTCAGCTTYCTTGCACTTCCACATGCTCTACAAACTTCCACAAATGTTACCCTTATTTGTGGGAGGATGAAAAAGCAAGAACTTGCAAAAGGTGTCAGCTTGACGGAACACCACAATCAGGAAAGAGTTCATAGTTACCAGCTGCAGGATACAACAATTCCTCCAACTCGAAGCCAGGAAAGAACCTCCCACAAGCAGCCTGGAAGGAGGTGAGGCGAGGACGAAGACAACATCCTCAAAATGGGAACTGCAGCGTTAGATACTTTTGGACTCCTCAGCACCACATGAGGTCCAGCTAGTCAAAACAAAATTGTCAGGCAACTAAGGAAAGTTGTTTCCTGAGCCAACTTTCAATCCTGCTGTTCTGCTAAATTCAAAAAATAATTCCCATGGAGTTGAGAATGTACTTTAAAACAAACAAACAAAGCAGGGGGAAACAATGACAGACATTTGCACAGACATTTCCCAAAATGCAGGAGTTCAGAACTTTTCCCCAAGGCCAGCCAATAGCCTCCTCACTGTTTTTGAAGTGACTTTTGCTAAAACCAGAAGCATCACATGGGGAACATTAGTGATTTGGCATTTAGTCCTAATGTACTGAACAAGGTCAGCATTTCATTCTTCTCCCAGTTTGTTGGGKTTTTTTTCCCAATCTTTATTTTGCTATTTCCTTAACTAGCTTTTTATATGTTTCTCATCTACTAATCAAAATTATCGTCTTTCCCTTCCGTCTCTCAGACTAAACTTCTCTAACAAGGATGAAGGAAATGAGAAGTAAAACCAATAAATGYTCATAATAAAAAACTAACATTAACTGTAATTTGCACAGGGGAAGAGATAAATCTGAGATATTAGGCAGCAGTATGCTGTAGCTCCCTAYTTGAAAAAGTACAATTTCAAATTATACTTTCTGCCTACATGAGGGAGGGAAACCCATGTGCATGTAAATAAGTACAAAATGCAACATCATCAGTGAACTTTGGGGGAAAGAGCAACTGTTCATTAACTGTTCATGAGAGAAGAAGGAATTAATCCTAATGACCTCAGCAATGGGCCCAATTTAATAGAACTTACCTCTCATTAAAAGTCAAGTGAACTGAAATCACTCACTGTCCAAAATTTGGCACAGTCATTCATTTCTAATAAAGACTCTAATTTGGCTACACCACAAACAGTATATATTTCCCCTGCATTCAAATGTTCTCTCMTGGGAGTTATTCTTATGCAATCAGCAAAGTTAAAAAAAATCTTATTAAACAGCCTTATTAAGTCAGGTTATAATTTTTTAGTTGGAGTATAAAACCAAAACCATTAAAGCACACAACTTTACCCATTTTTGGCCATTTCCCTCATAGCACTGGTAAGTATCAGCTATCCAATTACAACAGAAGTAGTTCASTACATGACCATGCAGTCTTTGGTGCTCTGCCTGTTAGCCCACAATGTTAAATTCACTCTTGGATATGGAAGTTTTAAGGATTAAATCCCTTTCAGTTCTGTTTTAGACCTGGAGAATATATGTCCCATCTCGTAAAAGTTAATACAGCAAAGTGACTATTTCATTATTTTGGATATTTCCCAGTCTTTTGAAAAGCTCATACATAACCTGACTCGTTCTGGAGTCACCAACCTGAACTTGACTCAGAACCAGCATYGTAATAGTTAGAGTATATGCCAATAAAATACTTAATATTTGGCATTTTTATTTTTATTTTTCTATATCTTTCACTTTTAGAACAGGGATGGTGTTACTCCCAGCACCAGTACATTGGTACCTGCCACTCACTGAAGTTATGATCTATCTGAAACCAGTAGGCAGTGGAAAAGYCTGTGGACCTCCCAGTCTGAAAGTCAACTTTTTCCTTATCATATTAGGATTGCATTAAACACAAGGAATCCTCTAAAATCTCTAGATTTGATCTACTAATATTTTTCAAACTTTCTATTTGTAAACACCTAGAAATTTTCCAGTTAGTGCCTTGTCCTTCCCTACTAGCACTGTGTACATTACACCATTTCAGTGGCTCAATTTTATTCTTGGTACCTCTTCAAACAATCCTGAACACTCTGAAAGGGATCAGAAAGTATAYATGTTTAAAAACATTCCCTTTTAGCTGTCCTATGTCAGCAATTACATCATGCTATTCAAGGTGGTCCTCTATAGTCAGTTAGGGGGACCAGCTCCTGGTTTGGGCATTCCCTGTGCCTTTTCTCAGCTTTACTTAATGCAGTGACAGAGGCAATGAATAAACTGTAACTTCACATACAAACACTCCTAGCTTTTTTTGTCCTAGGGGAATGCTCTAAACACCAGTCTGTACAAAGATGAGCAGGAATATCTCAAATCTGGCACCAAGGACAAAAAACCAGCTCCATCTCTTCTAATAGCATTGCTATTTTAATAGGTTGCACTCCAAACAATGAAATAAGTTGGACTTTCCCAGGTACACATGAATAGCTGCTTAACATATAAAATTAAAAAATAAAATAAAATTATAAAAATCACCACTGACCTATGTGTAGCCAAAGCAATGTCCTACAGAAGTCAAGTGGCCTGGTAATTAAAAGGTTTGCTTAAAATTTATATTAAATGTCATTTGTTCTGGCTTTCACAAGAACTAGTTTTGGAGACAAGTTTTATGTGGGGATTTTTCCTCCTCATTACACATTTGTACAAAGCAGCTGAACATAATTTTTCTGTGAGTATTGGCCTATTGTACCATTCCTTTTTTGAAGAATCAGTTAATCATCCTACAGAATCCATACACAGAACTTATATGAATAACAGATGTTGAAGCCYCATGAATCTGGCATCCTTATGCGTTCAACAGCTTCAAACATGGATATTTGACCATTCTGAAATTTTGCACTTAAAGATTTAGAAGCATTTAACCTTTCAAATTTTCCATTCTCAAGGATATTTATTCAGATATGCCTGATATTGTTTGTGAATAATTTGCGTTCCAACTCTTCGGTTTTTAACTTTTCACAAAACCTTAAGTAAGATGATTTCCCAAAGCAAAACAGATTTTATTCAAGACTGCAATTAAATTCACCATGAAATCCTGCTTGATTGTTCATCTATATTTATTTCTGTTTATCGGCTGTATCAGCCTTGATTCCATTTCTCCAACACAAACTGAACAGTCAGCAATCAYAAAAAGTTCTTGCTCCTTCTGTATTTTCAAATATCTAAGAAGTATATTTGACAGAGGATATTCCCAATTGCTCTCATGTAAAGCCAAAGGGAAGGCCTTTAGGAGTCATATTTCCTAATACTGTCCTAAAAYAGCAGCTCAAATGACAAATACTTTGCAAAACTGACAATCTTTTAAAACATCCAAAACAACAGATCTAAGGCATTGTAAAGCTGTGAACCAGTGTCACATAAACTGGGGCTCTGAACTGCTTACGTTTGTCACTGAGCACTTACTGCGAGCCCTTTTTTTTTAATAAAATATTTCTGCTCTAATCTTTAAAATTCTTCAATCACTTAGCTTAACCCCAAACCTCACACCATACCAAGGAACAAATGTACTGGATTTGTGTGGCAAGGTTTTGGTAGTGGGGGGCTACTGAGGTGGTTTCTGTGAGAAGCTGCCAGAATCTTCCCCCATGTCCAGTCGAGGCAATGCCAGCTGGCTCCAGGACAGACAAGCCACTGGGCAAGGATGAGCCCAGCAGCAACAGTGGCTGTGCCTCTGGGATAAGAGGGTTAAGAAAGGGGTGAAAAAGTGCTACTGCACGGCAGCAACTGCAGCAGGAGAGAGGAAAGAGAACATGGGAGAGGAACAGCCCTGCAGACACCAAGGTCAGTGCACAAGGAGGAGTAGGAGGCGCTTCAGGTGCCAGAGCAGAGGCTCCCCTGCAGCCCCTGGTGCAAAMCATGGCAAAGGCAGCTCTGTCCCTGCAGCCCATGGAGACTCCATGGTGGAGCAGGTGGATGCCCACAGGCAGCTGTGACCCCATGGGAAGCTTGCACAGCCTCCTGGCAGGACCTGTGGAGAGAGGAGCCCACACTGGAGCAGTTTTGCTGGCAGGACCCCACGAGGGATCCACACCGGAGCAGCTCATGGAGGATTGTCTCCTGTGGAAGAGACCCTCCTCTGGGTCAGGGGAACAGTGTGAGCAGCCCTCCCTTGCACAGGAAGGAGCAGCAGAGACAACGTGTGAGGAACCAACCTCAGCCTCCACTCCTTGTCCCCCTGTGCCACTGGTGGGAAGGAAGTAGAGAACTGGGAGTGGAGCTCAGACTGGGAAGATGGGAGGAGTGGGGGGAAAAATGCTATTAAGATTTTGGTTTATTTCCTATTATCCTCCTCTGATTTGACTAGTAATAAATTAAACTCATTTTCCCCAACTCAAGTTGGTCCTACCCATGACCCAGTTGCTGAGAGATCACTCCCTGTCCTTACCTCGACCCATGAGCCTTTCACTCCATTTCCTCTCTCCTGCCCATATGAGGAGAGCAGTGAYAGAGCAGCTTTGGTGGGTACCTCGCATCCAGTCAGGATCAAACAACTACATAAGCCTATATAAAACTATGAAGAAATGCAAACTTTAGCAACCCTGGATACTACATTTTAAACAGCCATGTCACCTTAAAGTCTAAGAGAAAGAAAAWGTTTTATTTTCATTCACTAAAAGCACTAACATACACATAACAAATTCTAAGTCTTCTATAAATTGCAAGTAATGAAAAGTCTATCAGTGGAACTGTAGCTTTCCTGTAGCTACAGGATCCTGTTGATCCTTAACAATAATTTTTCACCGGGTCCTAGACATTATGCAGATGGTGAAGAGATTGAGAGGTRTCAAAAATTTTCACCATAAAAAAACATAAGTCATATTACATATCAGACAGCCCAAWGGTTGTACAATGGCAGCTGACAGACCAAAAAAAACCCAAACCAAATAAACAGTGACGGGTCAATGCCAGGGCAAAGAAAATCCTTTCAGCAGCTCAGAGCCATAACATTCATCTTTGATTTATATGAATGGAATAACTTTATCCCAGTTAAATAACATCACCAACAACACCAGTCTCTGCAACTAACTTTACCATGGTTATAGATGAGCTCGTAACATCCTTGTGTTAAGAACTTAGTCACAAATACAAAAACCTTCATCAGCTCCCCAGAGACTGCTGCAACACAGTTTACCTCAGCATAAAATAGCCAGCTTCAAAAAAATACAAATTAATACAGAATGCTGAAATATTTTCTTGTGAGTAACACAAAACTCCAAGAGCACACATCTSTAAACCAGCTTCCCCACACAATATTGATTCAAGTCAAAACTCTTATATTCTACATTCTCTGTGTCTCCTTCAATCCACCCAAAAAAATCATGTTAAGTTTGAGAATGTAAAATAAGAATGTATAACTTTATCTCCCGGGTGTAAGGAACCTKTACCATACATACAGAAGCTGTGTAGGATTACTGGTTACAATACTGTAGGATTACTGGTTACAATTTGTTACAGCTTTTCTTCCAAACACTAAGCACCTTCAATCTTCCCTCTTAAACATCATTTAGAGACTGTATACAATGAAGTCAAAACCCAAAGAAGTTTCCCCAGTCCTTGGATCCTACAGCAAAAGTCACAGTCCTTCAGGGGCAGAAAGGAGAAAGAGAACTTCAATGTATGATAGTTATATCACTCAATACAGTTCAGCAAAGTGCTCAAACACCTTMATTATGTGATACAAAACCTCTGTGCACTGGGCTAGAGAGACCTCTGATCCTCCAGCTGAATGCCTGCCCAGTGCCACACTCCAGCTGTGAGCAACTGGCTGCTATTCCTGGAGCATGGAGCACAAGCAGCATCAGCATAGATGCCATGCAAACCCACACAGAATATAATGTTGAAAGGAGTAGTTCTTTATGTAGACTCTACTATTTCACTACTTCCACATTTGCATGTCAGATGGAGAACTTGCACTAAGGACTTTGGGCTTCTCTAGTTTGGASAAAAGGAGGCTGAGGGGCAACCTCATTGCTCTACATTTTCCTGAGGAGAGGACATGAAGAAGGAAGTGCCAATCTTTTCCCTCTGGTATCCAGAGTCAGGATGACTGGGAATGGTTCAAAGCTGTGCCAGGGGAGGCTTAGACTGGACATTAGGAAGCATTTTACAATAAGCAGGTGGTTAAACATCAGAAGAGGCTTCCCAGGGAGGTGTCTGGTGCCCCAAACCTGTCAGCGTTCAAGGGGCATTTGGACAATTCCCTTAATAACTTGCTTTAACTTTTGCTCAACCCTGAAGGGGTCAGGCAGTTGGAGTAGATGATGGTTGTAGGTCCTTTCCAACTGAAATATTCTATTCTGCAACCAAGCAAGGCATAAAGAAAGTGGAGACTAAGTGTAGCTTATTCAGGGTCTTTACTATTARAGGGTTTGACACATACATGATCAAACTGAACTGTATTTGGCTGAAACAAACAGCTAAAATCATAATCTATTTTACTATAAATGTTATTCTTCTAGCTGCAGTTTCATTGTTTTATTCACACAYTGAAATGATGTTCTGTGGTCTGGTGAGCTGTTGGCTCACTGTCACAAAGGTACTGGGTTAGAGAGCAAGGCCAGCCCACCTTGCTCCTTCTCACTGACCAGCTGTCAACAGGCACCACGTGTTCACACAGCAACACACTGCAGCTTTTGCTTCTTCTCCAAAGCCATGTTTATACAAGAACCATTAATTAAAACCATTGTCCCCCTCAGACAGTTCAGCTCATCCCCTTTGGCACTAGCTGTTTACTAGCATCACCTGATGCTCTCACAAACTAAACAAGACAYTCTTCTCCATGCCTTTGTCCTTCTTTTTGTTGTCTGGACAGTGCACTGAGGAAACACAGAAAGGGTGAGGAGTTTAGAGAAAAAACTGGGATCATCAGGAAACTGCAGATGTGAACAGGGGTAAGCCAAAGAACCAGGGCAGAAAAAAAGGACATGGCTACACCATGCTATCACTGCACAGGACCACAGCAGGGCAAGGAGAAGACGGAGGTGAGGGTAGGCTTGAGTATGAATAGAACTTTAAAAAACAAAACCAAACTTGGGAATAGGCAAAAGCAAAGAAGCCCTGGTAGCAGGAAGGTAAGGGGGAGCAAAGACTAGAGGGGAGGAAGAGGCTGGCATGAACCTAGTCTGAGACTGCAAATACTTTGAAATAAGACACAGAAACTGAGCAAGACGAATCAAAATGCAGACAGAAAAAATACTAGTGGCAATGGGGCAAAAGGCTTGGTCAGAGGGAACAAACAAATCAATGCCTATAAGAGTATCTAGAATGGAACCTAAAAACCTCATATTTCCTTGTGCTTYCTCTGCTACTGTCAACCACTTGTGCATTTCTCATTTAGTCCCAAACTTGCAAATCCATTCTGTAAGTCTGTCTCCTCAGAGTTCCTTAGTTTACCAACATGCAGTCCAGTGCTTTATCGAAGACATGTTATTCAAACCCTGCCTTTGACTCAGAATGGAGGAAAACAATATGCAACAAAATTGTTTTCACAGAACGACTATGGACTGAGGACTGCTGTTAATGCCGATCATCTTTCACCTCTTTTACTCCTTAACTTTTCAGTGTTTGTCTTTGCAAGTCTTAAAATTTTCCGATGACCTTTGTACATGTAATCTGCCTCGGGCTGCCACACTGTGTGACAGCGGAAGCCAGCACGCCAAAGGCAGCAAAGGGAGCAGCGCTGCAGACGCACACGAACGCGTGTGCTATGGCAGCTCTGTTACGTGGCAGCCGGCAGGGGGAATCGGCCGTGCTCAGCCCGCAGGCAAGGGCCGGAGGGGCGGCGGATCCGCACGGACACAGCCGCAGCCCCGGCAGGAGCCCCGGGAGGGGCCGCGCCGCGGGGAACGCGGGCGACAGGCGGGCTCGGAGCCGGCCCCGGCCGCGCCGGGCCCCGGCTCGGCTCTCACGCCGCGCTCCCAGCGCACAGCCGTGTGGGAAAGTGCCGCCCCGCGGCTCTTTGCGGGCGACGCCGGGGCCCGCTCGCTCTCCCCCGGGAGCGCTGGACGCTCCGAGGCGGCGGTGAGGGCCGGGCTGCCCGCCCGGGAGGAGCCGCTGCCGGCGGCCCCGGCCGCCCCTCGCCCTCCCCCCGGGGCCGCACTCACCACCTCCCGCGCCCTGCCGGTGAAGTCGCTTTTGGAGCGGGCGGTGCCCCGCTTGAGCAGCTCGTCCCTGGCGCTGTCTCCCGCCGCCGCCACCCCCAGCGCCTTGTTGCGGGTCTTCACGGTCTTCACGCTGGCCTTGAAGAGCAGGGTGATGTCCACCGCCATGGCGGCCGCCGGTGCCGCCGCGCGCCCTTCCCCGCGCAACGCGGCCCCGCGCGGCGCGTTCCGGCTGAGGGGCGGGGAGGCCGCGGCGGCGCGGGAGCGGCTCCGGCCGCGCCAGGAGGTATCCCGGGGCCGCCCGGGATAACAGCGACCTGTGAGGGACGGGAGGGGACGGAGCCGTGTCCCGGCACAGCCTGCACGTGTAACTAGCGCTGCACGGAAAAGAGAACGCGTACGGTGTAGCGACCCCCCTCTAGGGCGCCCTGCCAGGTGTAGCCGAGCAGTGCTGGTGCAAGGCAGGTTAATTAGATTTGATTAATATATATTAAGGAGATCTGCACTGCGATCTGGGGTGGGCGCTGGTGTGAGACTCCCCTAGGCAACGCCATCGGTGCGATCGGACGCYGATCTCTCTCCGTGGTGACAGGGACAGGACCCGAARCGAAGGCCTGAGGTTGTGTCGGGGAGGTTTAGGTGGRGTGTTAGAAAATGTTCTTCTCCCAGAGATGGATACTGGCACAGGCTCCCCAGGGAAACAGCCACAGCCTGACAGAGATCAGGGAGGGTCTGGGCACACGGTGTCACTCTTGGGGTGCCCTGTGTGGGACCAGGAGCTGGACCCGATGATCCTTGTGGGTCCCTTCCAACACAGAATATTCTGTGTTTCTGTGATTCCGTGTACACCCCATGACCACATATCCCTGTGTAGGCAGAGCAGCCTTGTTACACCTGGAGGGTGCAGCGMTGGTTTCCTCTGCAGAAGAGAAAGCTGACTTCCCAGGTCCCCCAGGCTGCTGCCATCCTGCGCTGGGACAGTGTCACATCAGTACCTGCAAGGTGTATCACAATGTTTGTAACCTGATTTCAGAATAAACTTTGTGAAATAACCTTTGTTATAGATGCTATAACTTTATTACAGTGTTCTGTACAGTGGCCTAGCTACATGAGATTACGTGGCACCGTGGGGAAAGCTTTTGACCAAATAACTAGTGGTGGTGTTTATATAAATGTGCTTATGCATACATATGTGCCACCCAATGCTCCGGGATCCAGCAGACACCATGTAGCTTTTAACTGTCCTTTCACTGACCAGAAGCACATTTATTCCCTGACACAGTCTCCAARGGACACAATTTCAAAATCCTGCCTCACCCCAGCAGGCTGAAACTTAATCAACCAGAACTATTTTTCCCATCTACTCCAGGGTATCAGGCTTTCTTCTCATGTTGATTACTACTCTGCTTTCAGTTCAGTTCCCATCAATTCAGCCTTAGCTGTGTATTAGTGGTTCCCCCACAGTCATATTGTAATTAGCATTCATTCGTACTTTGTTATTATTGTTCTATTTTAAATTGTGTTTTTATTGTGGTATGGATGCATATTTCTAATTAAAGGAATAAACTGTTTTAAGCCTCTGTCCTCGGTGCTGGATTTACCACGAGAATATATTTAAGGCATTAAATAAGTGGACAATGAAGGAGATTAAAGTTGTCATTCCAGGAATGCCAGCAGTACTTGATTGAACCCTGAGCCAAATGCTTTCTCTTTCAAGATTAAGAAATTCAGTATAATGATACTTCAGCAAAGGACATGTTTAATAAAGCTATGTGAAACACACACGTAGTAAATCAGATCCTTTCAGGTATGTTCCCAATATTGATGGATTTTCTTTTCCTTGCGTYACCAAAACCTGAGCAGTCACATTTAATAAACTTTCAGGAATGACTTGATCATGCTGACATCCTCAGTCCTAAACTTCTTGAAGACACTTTTGACATGTTCATGAATGCTACCTGTTAAGGTAATTTTCATGTGTGTGGTTCTGCCATCCTTATCATAATTAATAACTCATTCCACGTACACATTCTTTCACAGGCACTTGCACAGGTCAGTTTTTGTCAGTAGAAAYAAGAAGGACACACCTTGGCCCATGGTGGTATGCTGCTGAAAATGTAGGCRGTAGCATTAACCTGTGGTTTTGTGCATATTCAACTGCATGGTTTGTTCCAATATTTAATGAAGCAAAGATTTGCACTCCCTTAAGGTATTCTCACTGAAGTGGCCATTGGATAAGAATCTGCAGAGTTTTTCTATTAGAGTGCTRTTTTTATTACATTTAAACTGTAGAAATATGAAAGCTACTTTGAAATTTTGAACTTCACCTTCCCTTCCTGCTTTTAGAAAAAACCAATGTGTTGATGTGTGTGTCAAGTAATAGTTTAATTATTTTCTAATGAGATTTACATTCTTTAAAATAGCTGGAATCCTTTATAGGTATTTTGACCAAAAAAAAAGGAATCTACAGTTCATTAAAGCAGAGTAAATTTTAACAGACATACTATATTTTACCTCCTAATTTTGCAAAAGTTTATACAYATATTAAACTACTTTGAATACTCCCACTGAGGTCAGTGGAACCTCACAAGGCACACACATAACTCTTTTACTAGATCAGGACCTTAGTTGGAAATTCTTTGGGAACAAGATCATGTCTTTATTTCTATTTTACTTATTTATTTGTGCTTTATGCATGTGACCAGTAGTTACTGAAAAACACTCCAAAACAGTAATAGTAATATTACACAACCAATTTTGAACCTCAACAGTCTTAAAACTTCCATTCCAGCCCAAGGAAATAAACWGAGACACATTTTAGAAGAAACAGAGTATTAAAATTCCATATAGCTGATCTCATCTGTCAGAAATAGACTGAACAGTTAATCTGGCAAAAGAAAAACTTAAAGTGCCTTTTTAATGTGAAAGAAGGTCACTCAAATGGTCTAACTCATTAGGTATATAATACCCAGGGCCTCTGCTGTAGAGATAGATAGCTTTGGAGATTACAACTGCTTTAAAATMAATTGCTAAGAACTGGTGCCCAGAGCTTTCATTTGAACTTGATCCGAGCTTCCTGTATACAGTAACTGCATCTCCTCAGTAGTCATTTGCACTTCCACAGCCACCTTCTCTTAAAAGCTTAGAGCTTACCTTGGAGCAGATATGTTTCAATAGTACATGCTGGAGCTTCCTGTAATTGCTAAAAACACTCACCTTGAAATTTAAGATTTTAAGGTTGGAGTAAAATTCCAGAAACACTCACAAAGCACTACAGTCCCACCTGGAGCAATGCAGGTAAATTGGTGAGACCACATGCACTGTGTACTTTTTCTGGAAGAGAAGAAATTAGGACATTGCAAACTACAACCGTTTTGTGTTCAGTGTGAGGACAGCAAACTGATCATCAGGTCTTGGTATGYCTGCCTGCTTAATAGGCAGTCCTAGGAAAATCTGCCAGTGAACAGGAGTTCATGTTTTCCTGTGATTATCAATCAATGTGCCCATTAAAGAGGGGCTGGTGGGATTGTCTCAGAGACAGGTAACTCCTCAAATTGTAATTTCCTTTGGTGTGAAAGACAAACAAAAGGGGAAAAGCTCTTGAACTTCCTCCCAATGTTACRAAGGTCCTAATTTGGCACAGGCAATAGAAAACTACATGTAGTCCATTTTATACATTTTTGATTTTCTCTGGCATAAACCCAGTAACTTTCTTTATGTGATGGCAGTGTTGCAAAATAAAGAGAATATCAAGGAGAAGGCAATTTGTTCACAGTGCACATTTGTAACCAGGACAAATCAGAAATGGAGACTYCATTTGATGACAGTTTGAACTTTTAAGCCAGTAGTGTGCATACTTACTGGCTTACACTCAAAGTAAATACAACTTTGTGGATGTGCAGAGAAATCTTCTTCAGTGTTTAAAAGTGGGGCTGGAAGACAGKACAACCTGTACAAGGGAAGTATGGTCACTTCATTGAAACAAAGTTTTGTGGAAAGAATGGATATTAACTGCAACTTGTGTTGTCTGTGGCCACAAATATTGGCTGCTAGAAACCATTTCAACTGGCAGGAGARTGATCTTCCATTGATTCCCTGTTAACAACATGCAAAAGTGATGATAGGGTGGCCTGTACAAAAGGATGGGTAAAACAAAAATGCAAAAAGGGTGGAAAAATTAAAATGTAGAAAGAACCTATTTAAAGAATTATTGTAAAGGTGAAGAGGGGAGAAAATGGAAAGAGCTTCTCTGAAGTTATTTASAGACAATGATAGGGGAAAGGATGTTATGAGATCTGGACCATTTTTTTTTCAATTTTCTCATAAGAAATTCAAATCCTGCTGTGTATATAACAAACCATCCAACATGATGGTTGGATGGGCATTGAATTGATGGCTTTTTATGTGCTTTGAAAGAGGAAAAATCAAATTGGAATTTTAATTCTGTTTCAATTGATGTAAACAGCAGTGACCAAAAGATATGTCAGGGAAACCATGTCTTAATGCCTGAGTGCTTCCCACATTTACAGGGTCAGAAATAACAATAAGCCAAATCAAAGAAATTTCCATTGCTGGGATTTGAGTCAGGCCCAGCATACGTCACTAGAAATCCTACAAGGTCTTTGCCAAACCCACAAAGGACTGGAGAAATTCCATAGCTCCATTTGGACATTTCTGAGGTTAGGCAATGGCTCACTATCTGCTGGATATCATGCAGATTAGCAGGAGAGTGGCTTCTCATAGTAGCTAAAGGCAGCACCACTTTACACCAGTAAAGGCACCAAATTAATTGACATTGCAGTACTCCAAATTAAGTTATCTTTAGTTCTATTACTTATAACTTTAAGCCTCTGTGTGTTCTCCAGATATTTCCCTGGTTTTGTTACAACTGAGCTCCCTGACCCTTTACATGGCTCAGTTGCCCAAAGCACTGCTGTGAGTACAAGAGAAGGGATGGGAACACATATCTCGTGGAAGAAAGTGCAGGAAGGCTCTGCAAGAGCCCCAGATCAGGCTGGTTTATTCTGTCAGTGAACAAACACTAAAACACAAACCAGCAGAAATAAACCAGGCAGAGTAGCCTTACAGAGAATAATTTTATTYTCGTTTGTTTAGCAACTCCACAAAGCCAGTGGAAGAGGCATAGAAATAAAGTGTTTGACTCTATTTTTGTTTATCTTGGTAGAAGCAGGAGTTGAACTAGATGTAAATAGGTGTTAGAGCACTTTTGGCAGGTTTGTAGCCTGCATAACAGCTCTGTATAGAGATCCTGAGCTGGCTCCAAGCAGACTGGCGTGTCCACAGCATMCTGGATTCAGTGCCCTGGCTGGCTTCTGCCAAAGTGTAATCATATCCCTTTTCAGCTTACATTTATACAAAGGCATTATTATTGCAATATGGAATGTACCTTACCTGACAGGGTCTTTTCATGCTGATGACTGAGTCAGTGACCTGGTTTTCCTGGTCATTTTGTCTTTTCCAGCTGATGAACCTGCTGTTTAGAGGAGAAATCTTTTTTTGTTAGTCCCTAGAGGAAAATAAGGAAATAATTTATATTCCTTAACTCTAAACAATCTCAGAGTTGGCAGACAGTCTCAGCTCATTCTCTAGTCACATCTACAGCCAGCAGCCCTTTTGGTACGTGTGCCATTCATTCTTAGGGACATCTGTGGTGGGTGAGAGGCATCTTATTCTTCCAGTGCCTGTTATCACAACCAGGTTTAGATCAGACCTTTAGCCCAGACTGGGCGTCCTTGGAGATTAGATTAGTATAATTKTTCTTATAATGATGATTCCTGTGATAAAAATATTAAAGACCAAAATGAAATGATTCAGTACTTCCTTGAGAACACTGGAGGGAGCTCACAGAAAGAGACAGGAAAGAAAAAGAGAAAAGGTGGCAAGAAAGAGAAGTTGTTTCAGTTCTGTGAAAAGKTCAGCCAATATTTACACTTACAGATTGCATTTCATTTCAATACATGYACAAATGTAGGAAAGAGGTATTTTTGCTTATATTAAATTCTGGTGATTTTTCTCTTTATTTGTATCCTGGCATCATTGTAACTTTCTATTTTGAACACATTTACTCAGAAAACATGCTTAGGAGGCCTTTTCTTTTTCATTTAAATTATGTTTATTTGAGTTCTCTTGTTTCTGTTCACTTGGCTTCATGCTCTGCAGTCTGATATTTAATCTAAAATGAGGGAGGGGGACTTTGGCATATTGTAGTTATACATCCCCTAGGAAAATACCATCATCTTCAGTGAACACAATATAATGAGGAGGTGTCCTATTACATAATTGAGGAGGCATTGTCTTTTATATGCATTCTGGTTCATTTTTCACACTAAATTAATCTTAATAAACATCTGCTTTGAGTAAAGAGAGTTTTGTGATATTTCAACCATGACCTCTCTGGAAGTCCAAATGATTTTGCTTTATGTTTCAGACTGGAGTATTCTTTTGAAACATTTCCCTTTACTATATGATAATCAGTGTGTTAACATGAGCTGATTAATCCCATCAGTCAACACTGATACCATGGCTCTTGTGCCCTTTCCCTAATACACTCCTGGTTACAAAATCACTGGCTTCCTAAATGAATTCAGGGCAATCTTGCAAATTATGGAGGTCAAATTTGATGATCACAGTGGTCCACTYTGGCATATAATCTATGAATCTGTAACTCAAACTGTAAGAACTACAAATAACTGTACCATAGCAGTAACTTAAGAAATAAAACTAGCTGTTTTTAAGAGAGATCTTGATATATTAATGAAAAAAGTTATRTAAACTGGTTGTCTGAAATAGCTGGAGCAAGGATTTGGTGGCTCTGTAGCACTTCCAGATCTATTTTACTGTGCTTCAATTGCTCATCAGCTTGCTCTCATTTTTAATATTTGTTTTATAACAGTTTTTGATACAGTTACTAGGATAACAAATTAAAGATGGATTTTAGCTTTTTAAAGAAAGGCTCTCTTTCATTTCAGATGACAGACTGAATTGAGGCCTATGAATAATGCTTGTGTTGACCTGCCAGAATATGTCTTCACAGCAATGAATTCTCAAATACCCAGGCTGAGCTTATTCATTTTGAAGTCAATGGGAGGGAAGGCAATACAGCCTAGTGCTGAATCAGGCTGCATTTTAGCATAACAGCAATCATATAGTAGGGTTTTTAAAAAATAAGAAAATACTTTGCAAAAGCTGTATTTGGTTTTCTGTGCATGACTTTTGCTACAGAGTTTATCTGCTCAAAATCCTACTGCCATACAGCATGTGTTCAATAAAAATGTTCAAAATGTGTTGCAGAGTTCCAGAGTTACAGTTCTTTCCTGTCCTAGTAGTTTGTAAGATTGGACAGAGTTGCAGCTCAGGGAAGAGCTGAACTGAATGAATATGGGGTATGGAGACATTTCCAAGAAAAGTAGGAAGTGGGTTTGGTAATTTATTGRGTAACACGCTAAGAATCTGGTCCAATTAAAATAATGGGTGAAGTTTACACTGGCTCAGAGGGAATAAATACAAARCAAACAATTTTAAGAGCAAGCTTCTTACTCCAGCGATGCATCTCAGATGAGACAAAAGAAGTGTGCCATTCCTTTTTGTCATTACCGGTTTCATGGCTGTTTTTAACAGGATTGAGCCTGGGAAAAGGATTGTAGACCATCATGTCTTGGCTAAATTTCATCTCCAGTAGCTGTTTAACTACCTTCATTTCATCCTGTGGTTTCCATTATTTATACTGGTGCTAGATTTTACTACTTACTGCATTTTCCTCAGAATGTACTTGCCTTCCACTAACAGGTGACTGGCTCCTGGTATGTTTTGCTGCCTCATGGAAAGATTTATGGAATTTTGTA
>JACDOX010000021.1:3022254-3166997 GCA_014549065.1 Cardinalis cardinalis
GGGCTGGGGCTGGGTTGGGCCTGGGGATGGAGCTGGGGCTGAGCTGGGGATGGGGCTGGGGCTGGGCTCAGTGCTGCAGGGCTGTGGGACATAAATCAGATTAACAAACCACTGCTGGGAAAGTCAGACTGGCACAAAAGGGCCAGAGCCTGGGCTGCATGGAGAATTGTATTGGCAAAACTTGATTCACCCTGGCTGGCATTCATGTGTTGTGTTGTTCCACTCACAAACTCTTCACTTTTCCAGCACAGTTATAAACATTCCTGTTTACACAGTGGCACAAACCTGTCAGAACAAGCCTTCTGTCGATTACCACCAAGGCAATCCAGGTCTCACTCACTGGTCCTCTGCTGCAACACAATAAACTATTCTCCATGAATGCACTCTCCCACCATGCAATGTTCTGGCATMATTTTGAAATCTTCTGCATGAGGATCACAGTAAAAAAGGAAGAAAATGTGCAGTTTATGTTCGAGTTTGACCCATATTGTTTTGGAAAAGGATACACTCTGTGGTTTTCCTCCTGGAGGTGTTAAGGAGAGAGCCACTGACTCTTAAAGTTCTCAAAGAGGGAGCTCAATTACTGAAACGAGCCCTGTGGTAGGTATTGAAGTCCTTAAGAGACATCAGGGTGTTGGAAATGTCAGAGTAGATCCTTTCAGAGTCTTTAGGGTGGCAATTTTTGGACTGAAAGCTGTTTAATATTRCTTGTGATTTCATCATCCTGCGAGTATGGAGAGTTCTGTTTTAATATTGTATAAATTGTCAATGCATAAGTAATGCTTTGTGGTTTTTTTGTCAGCTGAGAACCACAAAGGATATGTCAGACTAAATAAGCCTGAGAATGTCTCCATGAGATGGGCAAAAAAAGGAAACATGACATCCCTGCAGRTTTTAAAAGGTATATGCATATACAGCATATAAATGAAGATGAAGTAGGTTGTTGAAAGAGCACTGCTACGTGGTTTTGTGTTTTTCTTTCCTCTTGTCTTCTGTTAACTTCCCATTGACTTTTCCTTTCTCCAGAGTAAGGCTCTGGGGACACACAGCAATGACAGCCAGGGCTTCTCGTTKGGGCTGTCTCTGATGTAAATGATTCCCCAACAGACAGCACTGCTCACATCTTGTTGGACATGCTCACAGCAGGGAAGAAAAGTGATCTGTGGAGTTTGTGGGGTTCAGGGAAGGCCCAGGCAAGGAAAGCATTAGGACATAAGGAGCTGTGAGGTCAGGCATGGGAGGGAAGGTAACCTGGTGGAGGATTCAGTTAAGTGGGGTGGTCAGATCTTCAGGCAGTATCTGTGACTTGTGGCAGTGGGAGACAAGCAATCTCTGTGGACAGAGGCATGTGCAGGTTATCTACTTTTTGTCATCATGGTAAATAATGAGCTGAATATGGTATGGCTGGASAATCTCTAGATGTGTCAGCAGAGGATTAGGCAAACACAAGCAAAATATTGCAACTGTACATGGTCTTTCTGAAACTGCTGCAGAAAGAGAATATTTACTAAKTTTGGATGCTCGTTTTGCCAAAGGAGAATATTGGCAAGGTAGCCAGCAATACAAAACAGCTATAAAGATGTGTGAATGACTAAAAATCCTAATTATTTAATTTATCTAAAAGAAGCTTAATGCCATTCAAAGTCATCAATTTAGTTGCGATATTTTAATCTCTCAGACAAATACTTAACAAGAATCAACATCTGGAAACTGAAAGTATCCAAGTCCAGACAAAAAATAAATCATACATTTTAAAAAATGTACCATTGAAAGATGTTACACAAGAGTGCAAGGTTACACAGGGGTGGTGTGGCTTGGATTTTGATTTTAAACCAACAAGTCTGTAATAATTAAGAAAWAGGCTAGAGGGAATGGAAGAAGGGTGCCACTATACAATTATCCAGCTTGTAGGATGATGAAGGGGCATTGACTAGATAACTGTGTTTTCCCCTCAGCATTTATTTTTTAGGAGAGTGAAGTAAAGAGGAGCTGAGGAGGGAGTGAGAAGTGGAAAGATGCATTTATAGCAGCTTGCAGATTCTGCTGAAGCACGACAGATCTCTGGAATCCTGGCCCTGACGCTGTTGGCCTGCTGTGCCTTTGGCAAGTCATGATGTCTTGCAAGGATTTTAATTCCCCAGGCATCCTGTGATTATCTTATCTRCTTGAAATGAAGTCGTAAGAGTGCTGCCTCTGAAGAAAACAGTTGAACTCTCACAAATAGCTTTTATTGCAATACAAAAAGAGAACAAATACAGAGAGCTTTAACGTGGTTAGTGTCTTACTTCCAAATCACATCCCAGTCACGTTTCTGTGTCTTATTGCAAGAAATTTAGGATCAATTTGAAAGACTCACACTGATACAGCAATTACAATTAATCAGCTGAGAAATGCAGAGTAGAACAGAAAGTAATAGCAGGCAGAAGAATTGTCAGCAGGCAACAGTGTGACAAAGGAACCAACTATGTTAGCTTTAATTGTGTTGGATTATTTTATTCTTCACAAGATATTTTCTTATTACAATACTGAGACTTTTCAAATTCACATAATCTAAGGAATTTCCTTTGGACATGCTGTTACAGCTACCCTTTTCCACAAAGTGCACAGGAAAATCGGGCAAGAGGAAGAGAAAGCTGCAAGCACGATGTTTGGTAATTCATTTTGACCTTCACTACTCATTTGTTAGTGCGTTCTACTTTCTCTCTCACTTTTACCTCCTTTCCAATTTAATCTGATCCAAACAAATTATACACGAACAGTCATTTTCATTCGGGTCTTGTTCACTGAGATACTTAGCAAACAATCAACTGAGGAACAAGATAAGGACAGAAAAAGAAAGCTAAGCTTTTGTTTAGATAGTGGGATCACAGATAAAGACCCAAGCAGGCCTGCATAAACTCAAGAAGCAGTGATATTATCTTTGAAGCTTTGGCACTGTGCTTGCACTCACTTGCTATATGTGCTCATGAAGGCTAATTTAAAGATAATTAGAAATGTACACAGTCCAAACTTTTTTTTTTTCCCTTTTGGTTTAGTGGTTTAGAGAAAGGTTTATTATTTGCTTTTGAGTCTTTGTGGCTTTAGTTTGGAAAAAGCAAAGGGAAAGGACCAACGCCTGCCCCCCCCCAAAAGAGCCATAGAAATCATCACCTAAACTGACAGGACAGAGGAAACAGAAAGGAAAAAACCCCCAAAACATTTCAGTGTGGAAAGCACTCTTCTCATTGGACTCAGTTTTATGAGTGGTGTTGGAGAGCTGGTACCATGACTATAAATGTAGCAACTGTGTGGAAAAAAACACCACCATAGGAAAAAAGCTTTGCTTTCTTTCGAATCAAATATTTCAAAGCACTTCATGAACATTAGCAGAATAAGCTTCACAACTGCCCTGTGGAGCAGGCAGGAARGATTAAGCCCCTCTCATGGATGGGCAAACTGAGTTCCAAAGAGCTCAGGTGAGGTGCAGCAGCAGCTCCTGCAGGGTGGGGAATGGAGCCCTGACCTCCTGACGCAGCCTCTGTGCCCTGAGCACAGGACCTGTGCCTTCTGCRACTGTCAGGTCAGGTCATAGGCCCCAGATGCAACCCACAGGAAACTGCAGGCTCTGCAGATGTTGGAGAGTCATAAAAATCAGAGAGTTTTAARAAAATTAAGAAAGCAGGCCTTAAGCAGAAGTCATAAGAACAGATGTTAAAGCAGCAAAAAAGATTTCTAAGCCATGGTATAGACGTGAGAAATAGAACAATAAGCTTGTGTTAGCTCGCCTTCTAAGTTGCAACAAGTTTATTTAATGTATATTTTAGAAAGTTAAAAATGAATAGAGCGCTGTGCTTAAGTTTCTATGAACAAGCTATTGTGTTTAGAAAAAGCTTCATTGTTTTAACCAGAATTAYGTATGCTGTAAAATTATTAGATAGAATTATTGTCAATATGCCTTTTCTCTATGTGATTAAATAAAATTTACTTTAGATCTGTCTTATGCTCTTCAGTAATATCAAGCTTCTTTAGCATTCTGTAGAACCAGTGAGATAGCCACATCAAGTTGTCTCCATTGTAAAACAAKGTTCTGAGACTAATGTGAAAAATAAACCTCTCAAAGACCTAATTCCAAGTGTCCCATCCCGTTTGTGCTGTAAATATACTACCAGCGTAATAATCAATTTATTTACCCTTGAAGTAATATGCAGACATTTCTTYGGCACTTTTCACTAGCACTGCCGTCTTACAGTCTCGCTTTGGGAAGGCATGGTCTCATTTAAAATACATTGAAATCTGTAATTATTCATTTATTCTGTGAGGCAGTACATATATACAGTTAGAATACAACCAAATATTTAACTAGATGAAAGAAACAAATATTTCGTTTGATGAATATGAGCTGCACTAGCAGGTTTTGCTAAGAAGATTAATTTGAATGTTCTTGCAATACAATACAGTGTATATATACAATACATATACAATATATATTTGCAAAAAAAATGTTGCTGGAATATATGTTTTGTTATAAATATGTCCTCAAATGATATTTAAATACGCATCTAAGGATTTTTAAAAAAAATATGAGCAACTTCAAACTTGAGCCTGCAGGTTCTCCATGTCAGTGAAATAGGCTTTTTGTAAAGTTTTATTGGGACAGCTTTGTGTATCTGAGGAATTGTTTCTTTCCTTTAGTTTGTGTCATACAGAAGCATTAAACCACATTTATGCAATTATCTCTGTGCAATGAGAAAGCTGAATTTACCYACAGACAATCTAAAGAGAGGATATACACGCCTAGAACTATACTGATTGAAGCCTTATGCTGCCTGCAGCTCCAGCCAAGGCACTGTGTGTGGACACAGGTGTTCACACGGTATTTAAAGATCCATGAAAAGTGCTGTTGTGCTTGTCTGCTCTTTTGCCTCCTCAGAAGATCAAAGCAGAAGCAAAAGTAAAACTTTCCCAATGATTTGTGCTGCAAAACTCAAGGATGGAAAGGTGAAATTTGGCTGCTGGGGAGCAGAAGGGTGTGATTGATCAATATTAGACAAAAATAGAGAGGCAAGGAAAAGCAAAAGGAAAAGGAAAAAAAGGAAAAGGGAAAGGAAAAGGAAAAGGAAAAGGAAAAGGAAAAGGAAAAGGAAAAGGAAAAGGAAAAGGAAAAGGAAAAGGAAAAGGAAAAGGAAAAGGAAAAGGAAAAGTAATTCTGAGGGGAATAAGGTGTGAATGTGGTGCAGTGGAATGAAACTAACAAATGGATTCCATGAAAGGTAAAGACTATACCAGCCATGTTTTAAACAGGCAGGTTTAAAAGATGGGGACAGGGAAGAAAGGGAAGGAGAATCAACGGAAAGTTAGAGAAGTCAAACATCAAGGATGAGGTGAAGGGAAATCTGAGCCATCAGAAAAAGTCATGCTGTGGAAATATTACAGGAAAAGCAGATCTATCATATCTGTAGCTTGGAATTTTGGAACAGGACAGGGATGAGCTGAGGAAGAAATGAAATTCCAAAGGAAAGAAAAAATTCCTAAATCAGATCTAGATCTGGCTCCAGGTTTCACACATCCTCTGGAGTTTTACTGGGCTKACAAAGGGAGGAGCCATTAAAGACTGGATTCAGATTCAGTCACACTAAAGATACAAGGTTTTGGTTTGATACTATCATAAAAGAAAACCCCATATGAAACAGCTAGGAGTTAGGTCTCTATAGAGGCTAAAATATAGAGTATTATGGTGATTGATATTTGTTTGGGAGTCAAATTTGTTCTGCATGAAAAAGCCAGGGAAAGGGTTCCTCTTCTCTGATTCACTGAACAGAAGGTAATTGAAAGATCTCTTTATGACAGGATTTACAACCCCCAGCCTCAGTCGTTTTGAGCTAAATAATAATGCATTTGCATCGTAAGTGTATCTAATTTGAATCTTGCTTCCTGCCTAAACACTTTGAAAAGATGCATGCCTTGAGGTGTCTGCCTGAATAAAATTCCTGTGGAACTAAGGCTAACAAATAAAGTATGTCGTGGTGTGTTAGAATCTGCTCTGCCCTGGAGAATAGCTCCCCTGATAAACTGTCTGATTTATAATGACAACTGCTCCCACTGTTGTATACAAGTATACCTTACAGTAATGGGGAATTAAAGAGGCTTTCATGTGAAGCAAATATTTAGCTTTGAAGTCAGTGGGAGCTGAGAGAGCCCAGCACCTCACAGGATTAGTCCCTTGGGAATTAACCTTTTCACCTTACTATAGAAGAAGGATGAAATTTTAAGACAGGATTTTAATGGCGTGAGCCTACAAAGTAATAGGAAGGATGAGAWTTCATAACAGTGAATTACCTTCAACTGACACTGGGATAGATCCATAAGACTCCATGACTTTCTCAGCACCTTATCCCTGCTAAGCCTCTACACAGAATTAATTTTCATGGAAAATGTAGCCTATGGTGCTTTGTCATAAGCTTGATCACATAATATAAGAGCTTCAGGAGGGGACTTCATGTTGTTAAAGTTGCTGTATTAACTCATCAGCACCACATCAACTATGCAAAAGAAAGAGCAGTTTTTATGTTTTCCTGTGAGAAACTATCCAYCTGCTTTTTAGCTTCTGTTCAGTGTTTGAATTAGCAAAAGTGACCATGGAAATCCAACCCATTCTGCAGTTTCTCAGTCAAAAGTGAACACATTTTTTTCCAGGTATTCTTTTGTTGATGATGATATTAAAAGTGACTTTTAAATTGGCTGTTGTGAAACAAACAGAATCTGCCATTAAGGGAAAAGACAAACTGCTTATAATTAGTTCTGGCAGCTGGAGGATGGCACTCCTGCTGTTTCTGCTGCTGGCACTGTCAAGTACATCATGTCACAATGCTTGATTTATCTGAGGTCAGCTCTTCRACACACCCAAATTGCTACCAATTATTAATTAATTAGTATCATTATGGGACTACCTTAAGGGCCTTATCAGTCCCCTTGAAACAAATAAAGWGACTAGGAATGAAAAGGCACTAGATGTGATTAGTGGGGAGTAAAAAAGTAATTCCAAGGAAAACATCACATGAGTCTAATCTTGCAAGGTACTTACTGATCCCCACCTGATCTCCAATGCCCTCTTCATCATGTGCAAATGCATTTGAACTACATGTGAATACAAATCACCTGTTACATGTTAATGTATTTTTCATAACTAAAATTTTATGATTTAAACATTACTGTTCAACTGTGTTCTTTTATCTTGCTTTGCCTGCTCTTCCTCTGAAATCTTCCCTTACCATACTTTAGGAGCTGTGTCTCATAAGAGCTGTAGTTATAATGCTAAATAGTGCTAACATTTTGTTATCTGTCTTCTGAAATAACCTGGAGAACTTAATACTGCAAAGCTTCCAGTGCAATGCAAAAGTTAAATAACTTAGAATGGGGTTTAAAAGAAAAAATGTAATGAGAGGGGAAGAAAGATGCAGTTTGTTGTCTGGCGATTACAGGTTAAAAATGGGTGAGAGAGAAAGTTGCTAATTCTACCTGAGTGCAACTTATGGAGTAAAATTCCATACTTATGGAAAAAAAATCTCCCCATCAGCATATACTGTAGTCATTGTAACTGTACACAAATCAATACACTAATCAATACACTAATCAATACACTAATCAATACATACCTAGACCGCATGCCTTCTGCCGTGACACTAGGCTGGGCAGAGTAAAGGATGTGCAAACTTTGTCAGATTGTGATAGCTTGATATCATCCAAGTTTTCCAGACTTCTCCAGGCATTGMAAAGTGCTAATTATAAAATTTCTAAAAATATGAGGCGATGATCACTAAAAATACAGTGAGTCAGGCAGTATGGGACCACAGAAATGCAGAGACTGTGGCTCTATGCTGATTGTATTCTCCTTGTCTGCAGAAAAATCTGTCTGATGAAATGTCCATCAATTGACATATAGGAAGATGAAAACATATTTGATTGATGGACATTAGTAAGGAGTCAGCAGATAGTYCTTGAGCTCAAGTAAGAGTTAAATGTGTTTTTAGGAGATAAACACCAGGATTTTTTCCTGAAAGTATGCTGTAGTCTAAACCACAGGACACAGACATTTTTCATTTTCCTAGAGTTCATCACTGGAATATCAGCGAACCAGCATTCCAGATAAACTCAGCACCCACCTAGAAGGAATGTTCACTTACATTTCAAATGTTCTTTGCACACAGCAGATCCCAGAGCAGAGCTTGTGGGGAGGGATTTTCTGTTAAGTGGTGCTGAATTCTTGAAGATCAGGCATTTATTTTGGCACAGAAAGAACTCATGTCTTCTAAAACACTTCCTTCAATTCTGCATAAGGGAATAAGCTGTTAAGAAATTAGAGCAATGCAGTAGGGGACTGTCATCTCTGTTTTTAGGTATTCTTTTGCATGTTTTACTACAAAACTTTAATGACAACTCTGTGCTATTCTGTTTTAAATACTCTCTGTAACGTTTCTAGAAAATAAGTAAGGCAAAAGAGCTAATCTCAGACACAAGTGATTTAAATCATGGCTGTTCATTATTGTCTCAAAGCTGTCTCAGCAAGGTTTTYAAAAAATATATTGCCACTATTATATGTAATTGCTGTAATTGTATTTTGGGTCCATAATGAATGAGGAGGTTTATCAACACATACTCTTTCTTCAAATGCACCACAATCATGATGAATATAGTAATAAGCAAAGAATGCCAAAGAAGAAAGGAGAAGAGAGTTCTGGAGACAATAAGAGGGGAAAAAAAGGGAATTTTTCCAGCTGAGAAAAGGCCATTTCCTGTGTGGATTACAGTTTTCAGAAATTTGGTCTGCTTTGTCATGTCCTTAAAAATGTGGCAGTTCTAATGCATGCAATAGTGAAAATATCAATCTTACTATTTATTCCCTCCATTCCCAAATCTACCTCCTTTGTCAGTTAATCATTTAATTATTACTTTTTGACTTGAATGACGTTTTTGCTTAGCTAGGATAGTAAGGACTGAGTCAGGACTTCAGCATGTGGCCTGCTAAAGACAGTACATAAAAGGGCCTTATACATAATTTTGCTATTCTTCTATCCAGTTTTGCTTTTCCAGTTTTCAATTTAATTGCTATTCAGTCATGAATGCATTTTCAGGGAGCAGTTAAATGTACAAATTTGACCTGACTATTAGGAATTATATCACTTGAGATATTCAGGACAAAGAAATGTCCCAGTGGTTGCAGTTACTGTCTTGTAAAACAAAGTTTTCCATAACAAATTAATTATTTGCTCTTAACTACAGAGTTTCTGTGCTAAATTTGAATTTCTTCTGAAGTGCATGTGTGAGAAGTTCAGAAAGTATCCTCCATCAGCAAAATTGCACTGTYATTTGTTCATGTACACATATTAGACATAAAAGAGTAAATGTTTCTGAGAATTGGTGACATCAGGTTTGAAACTACAATGTCCACACAGTCTTCCCAAATAACCTGATCTCCAGCAGGATGATGTATATCTGAAGTTACTTTTTCCAATACTTTCAGTGGAAGAACACAATCCGTTGTGAGTTTACCCTCAACACAAAAGGGTTTTCTACAAGCRCCTGTTGCCCAAAACAGTTTTAAAGAGACTTCAATTATGTTGTGACAAACACCACAAGACAATGGAGAATTTTTTGGTGATTTTTGTAGAATCTGGACATTCATAATAAACTGTTCTAAACAGACTATCATCTTTGTCTTGTGTTGTTATGTTACGGAGAGTGCAAACAACTCTCAGTCTTTCCTGTGAATTAGGATTCCTTTTYCTCAGGTTCCCACTGTTTAGCTCCCTGAAGAAACCATTTTTAATCCTTGTGCCCACTTTTGGGAGATGTTTCTGGAACAGCCTTTGGACACCAATGTGATGCAGAATCTGCCAGCCTGCACCTGACAGTGCCCATGAGCATGATGAMCACACTCATGGCCAATTCCTTCAGAGGTACACTAAGGAAGAAGTCTTATGACATTCCTGTGGTTTTGTTGTGACACATCAGGCATGCTTTGTCTTCTGCAGCACTGTGTACATTGTACCACAAGTAACAGACCCAGACATGAGAGGTAACCTGCTACTGATAAGACTTAAAATTACTTTCAGAGAAGACAGAAGAAGAGTCACAAGAAACATGCTTCAAGTCCTGATTTATTCTTTTTCCTGCATCAGTTGCAGTGAAACCACCTTGTCAGAACGAGTAAAAGGTCTGCCTTTTTCCTCAAGGAAGGAGCTTTCACATTATCCACAACTGTGTGGAAATTAAAAATCTGGGATRACTTTCAGAAATASTGTCGCTGTCGAGGCGGTCACGACACAGAGACCACAAGCAGTCTCAGTTGGCAACTCTTTATTACTGAACATGGTTGACTTTGATACACTTTCCAATTGTTTATGCTTCTTCTACCCTAACTATTGGCCACAATAAGTCAACATGATACTATTGGTGAGAAGTTATAGTGACTTCAACTAACTTTCTAAAATTACTTYGWCCAGCTGCAAGGTTCTCTTATCTTTCTTCTCTCGGTCTCCTTGGTTACAGCCTTGGAGAGAGCTTCTTATCAGCTTCTTCTTACTTCTCAGCYTCTTCTCACTCCTTTAGCTAACAGGCCCACTGTTAGCCCCTTCCACAAAATAGTAACTAGTAGGCAAAACAGCATTTTTTTTTCAGATTTTTTTTGCTACTGTCAGGACTATGTCAAGCAGTTTGAGGCCTCAAATTACATTTCATGAAGTTGGTTTTTGAAAGACAGTAGGAATGGAAGTATTGCCATGACCTCTGCTCATTATAAAGGGAAATGTTTTGCATTTGAACATTCTCTTTCAGTGCTGTGAGCCCAGCTAACCCTCTGTGAGTTCCTGAGAACCAGACTATGAACCAGCCAGAAAACAGCTATAAATAAAGTAACATGGATGTCTCTGTTTTCCATTTTCCTTTAACTCAAGTGGAAGATAATCATGAGAAAATTGGATTAAAAAACATTTTGGTCTCAGTTCTAGCATTTAGGCTCCTTGTACACGCATACACTAAACTGTAGCTTCCTCAAAATCTTCAGACCAAAATCACCCTACAGAAGCTCAGGAAACATTTCTCAGGCAGCAGACTAGGGTCAGAAATATGCACTTTAAGGTGTGCATGGTCTGGTTTGTCTCAGCTCTATGTAGCCTTTTTATATTAGRGTCTTTTACTAGAATCTTTCCATGTTAGTGTGCATGGCCACACTGGGTGGGTGGCTGTCCCTACAGCTGCTCCTGTGGGCTCAGTGCTCTCACAGAGGTGGCCTAAAATGGTACCAGCACACTGACACCTGGAACTTTAATTCTCTGAGGCCTTTCAAACTCCTTTTTGGGTGTCTACAGACAGAGAGATTGATAAAAAAGGATCTGCAACTGTGACCCAACTGCTGCACAGAGACAAAACACATCTGTGTTCTCCCCTSCAAATTAAGAAGGTTAATTTGGAAGGAAAACCATGGAGTCTAGAAATATGTGTCAAATAGTTATGAGGATACAAGGATTTATTAATAGAGCTGGCTCATTTTCTTACCACAAAGTTTTTTCTTATCAGAAAGTGTCATTTTTTTGATCAGTCTGGTATTTTTTAATGAGAAAACAGTTGATTTAAGGTTTTTTATATTTCAATTAGAAATGTTTTACATCTTCTTTAGAAAAAAATATTAAGCCCCAGTGTTATTTCCTGAAAAAACAATTTTGTTGCTAGTGCCTAGTAATGTATAGATTTTTTCCCCCTGTAAATACATGAATACTGTGTTGACAACCTCCCTATAAACATTTATCCTTCTCTTATTTACACTGTCACACAAAAGTATTKGGACTGACAGCGCTTAAATCTGAAAAGGGTTCAACAATGCAGGCTCAGGCACATTTTTGAAATGCCAAGAAGATGAAATGCAACCACATCCTGTTGAGTATCTCTGGGTAGTAATGACACTGTGCAAAACTTTGAGACAATGTGTCCCAATTAATTTACCTCTATAAACAAAGGCCAAGTTCCCTTTGTTTGGTGCAGGTTGCCATATGGAACATCTAAACTCTTGCCTGACCATAAGTGGAGAATTTGCTAGATATGCTCCTGTTATTTAATTCAAATGTAATTCTGAATATTTTTTGAAAAGRTTCTTTCAGGTCCTACTCATTACTAAAATGCATCTCTCAGTCATCAAGTTTCCAAATGATTATCTATTGACAATAAAATGCAATGCATTTTACTGATGTGGATGAACCAGAATAGTCCAAATAAGAATGTCTGGTGTTGGTTTTGGTTTTCTTTTTCCACAAAGCCAAACTGAATCAACTATTTTCTAAAGAAAATAGATACATGATAATGGTTTGCCACCAGGGGTTTTCTTAGAGGATTTTTAAAGTCCTTTGAATTTTCACTTGTCCCATTTCTCCCTGACTGGAGATTTGTCTTTTGACTAGTGTTCTGTCAGCCTTGTCCCCATCTCAGCCACAATGCCAAACAATCCGTAAGTCACGCGAGAGCAAACCTGTTTGAGCCCCAGGGCCTGGTGGCCTCCCAGCTGAAGTCATGAGAGTCTGCTAATTGATTTCAAAGGGAGCTGGATGAAATCCCAGTGTCAGAGAGAACTGTTTGGAGAGTTTTGGGGGGATACRGTCTGGGTAAGCAGCTAAACATTTGATTCATTATCTGAACCCAATTGAATTSCCAATGCAGAAGGTTCATCCATCATTTCTTTCTGCTATCCAAGTTCAGAGCTCAGGGATTTATCTGCTCCTCTTTCATCAGTGAATCACATAACTAACATGATTATTTSAAGCTATGCAGAAGCAGAACACTCCCCAGTGCTTCAGTGAAGTCACTTGGAATACAGTGGATAGAGGATGCTGTTAAAAGGGTTCTGAGCACATCTGACATAAAAGGAGCCACTGGCTTTTCCTCTGGTTTGGCTGAACAGTCTGTGCTGTCTAACATCACCTCAGCAGTCTTGGCCAAGGAGCTTCAGACAATCCCTAGCCTGAATCCCTTAGAGTCTTGAAAAGTTCAGGCTAGTAAGTTTTTCCTCCAGGCTTCAGCATTTATACACAAGAGTTTTTCTGGCAAAGGAAGTTCTGAATCCTATTGCCCCGGTTTTAGGAGATAGATGAAGGAAGGACTATGTTTAAATGTCACACTTGGTACTTTCTGATTAATTTTATGTGTTTGAAGCAGTTTAGATCACCTTTAACCACAACTGTACAATGCACAAGGATGCTGTTTCAACTTCAGAGCTCAGGAGTCCTTGGGGACTGGGGGCTCTGGAGTTTTTTGGGTTGGACAAACCAACAATCWAGTGAGGCCAGAGTCCCCCATCCTCTGCCTCCCTACATTCAATGCATCTGGGGTGCTCTCACACTGCAATTTCCTCCTCCATAATCTGACAATGACAGTGTAGCCATGGGACTTTTTCTTTCTTTTCTTTCCTCKTTCTTGATGCTTCTTTCAGCTTTAAGGCTGCTACACCGTTGTCAGAAGTCTGGCTTCAATGGTCTGAAGGGAGACAGATACTGATAAATTTCCTTTTGATCTCTGCTCTGCAAAACCACTCAGTCAGGAAAAAATAGAAGGGTCTGTGTGCGTAGGGGTTGGAGGATGTGAAAGGCAAAAAGCACCCTCTCATGCCAGAGTGAGTATRACTCCCACTTCACATTGGATCTGAAAGATGGATATAAAGAGTTTTGTATACATTTTGCAAATCAGCACAATGCACTGTAAGAAAATGAAGCCAATGAATAAAATGGGGATAATGATACTGATCTCCTTTCTAAAGTGCTCTGAGATCAGTTGATGAAAAGGACAGTACAAGAGCTAGGTATTATTATAGCTRGATCATTGCAATTGCTTTTCTCAAAACCCTTATCTTTTTGTTGCATACTCACCAAGATCAGTGTTGAAAGCTTACAGTTTATAACAACTACTTTGTTATACTATAAATAAGGCTGAAAAAGAACGTTTTTCATGGGCCTGCAGAAGTTTGCACATATCATTTGAGGATGCATATATGGAGCTGTAGCAGGTGTCACCCAACTTTCAGTATTTGCCCCYGTGTAAGGCTGGATGAAACAATGCCCCAGTGATCTGAGCACTGCCAGGTGAGGAACACAGAACATAAACCACAAAATGTTAACTGTGACTCTGCCTAGACAAGCTGCCATGAGCTTGGTGGGCACAACCCAGTGGGAGCCACACCACTGCATTAGGGAGCCCTGCTCCCAAAACTCTCTCGTGACTGCTGAGACACCACGTGGCACTGACACAAACCATCTCTGACTAGAGCAGGCCWGGAGGAGCCCATCCCTGAAGCAGGGCAGGGCACACTCCTGTCTGTTGGGCCTGTGAAGGCAAATTCAGATGTTCCTAACATACACTGGTATGTTCCTGCACCCRGTGGAACTCAGCGTTGGTGGAACTGACCCTTGTTTGTCACAGCTAGCAGAGGTATAAAACTTACAGATGGATAAAAAAGCCAAAATTACAATGCTGCAGTAGGATTACTAATGGAGCAAAGGGTGTCTCAACATGAACTAAGATCCAAGGAAGTTACACAAAGTATTGATACAAATCCCAAATTAGCTTTTTTACCCCACAGCTACTGGGAGACAGTAATTGCATGCAGGGTATGTACAGAAGATTATACAAACAAATTTAGAATTGAAAGTACAAAGGAATAACTGAGGCAATGGAAAAGGATTCTTCCTGGCAGAAATACATTATGCATTCTTTAGCATATCACAATGTATTAGACCTTACAAGATAGTTTTTAGTTAAAATGTGCTAATAAAAAAGTGACAGCAAAATACTACTATGGGATGTGTGAGTGAAACTAACACAGCTCTTACATATGGTTTGGCAAGGGCTGTAGTACATTATTTACAGTTTATAATAAGTTCTTTGACGTGCTTTTTATTCACAACACCACAAAATCACATGACATAACCATATAGCCACAAATGATTCTTCCAAATRCACAGAAACAGCAAAGCCTAAAGCTACATGCAAAGGTTCTGGATGGGTTTCTGACAGGTTCTGAAATGGAGCTCAGTGAGTGGTAGTAAAAGACTTCTACTACTTTTGCTTCTCTTACTACATTAAAAAATATTTCTCTTACGGCTTTAAAATGAAGATATCTCAATATCTCAATGTAAATATTGCATTTCCAGTAATCTGTGTAAAATCCTTTATGTTTTTGAGTGAAACAGTTTTTCCAGATATTTACAAAGYCAAAATACAAACACAGTTTTATTATATGCTGGGATTTTGCAGACCATGAAGCAAAAATCCATCRTAAAAGCATCTGCATGTAATTATTGAAAGAAACCTCAGTTTAATTGGTGTATTATTTTCCTTGAGACGAACTTGCTGCTTATTTATAATATTTGTAAGAGGTCATTCAAGCCTTCCATGTAGGCAAGCAGGAGTTTCCAGATTCAAAACAGAAATCCAAATAAAAATAGTGAAGCAATTTTGCTTAGCTTRGAACATGCATGGAAATATATGTATGTAGAAGAGACTTCAAATTAAGAAGTGGAGCAAAGCTCAGTAATAATTGAAGATATAAAAAGAATTAATGCTCATGTATGCCTTAGGAAAAGTCCACAAGAGTGTATTATTGCTTGGGTACTGACGTGGAGATGCATTATTTCTATCAGCTTAAATCCTGATATTTAAAAAAAAAAAAGTAATTTATTTCTCAGAAACAAACCTTTTCAGAAATAAAGAAAAATAAACATCAAAGAAAATTTACCCCATCAATTTCTCAATCCCCTRGGAATAACCTATGAGATCTCAAAATATGGTTGGTTGCTCAGATCAAAAAGAGTAACCATATGTTTCTCACTATTGCTAATTACAAAGAAGACTAAATTACTGAAAAAGGCCTTAAATTTAAACAATTCCAATAAAAAAAAGAGCTGGTTTATTGACAATTATGTGCTTTTAGGTACAGCTGAAATCCAGTTAAGCCTTTAAAGTATGGCTGTTACTAACAAAATCAAGTGGTGCCTTAGTCATGGACTGAGAYTCCACTGAGGGAAGAGTTCTGTGAAGTTTGGATAAACCCCACAGTCCTGCTTCAAAAATCGTCTAAGGATAAGACAAAGGAACAGATGCAGTTCAGGGAAACCAGGCAATATCAAATTAATTTATTGAAAGTAGTGATAAAGGTCTCTGCAGGCCAGTAATCTAGCATTTGCCTAATCATCCACAGAGATCAAGGAAAGAGGATTCTGACTGTAAACAAACCACATCAATGTTTGTCAATAGCTCCTCCCAAACATAAGGAACAAAGCTGGAAGAGGAATGTAGATCCTTGTTCTAGAATTAGTGAGTATAAGCTGCTGAGAGCACCATTATGCTTCTGTTAATATCTGTTAATGTGAGCCAAGAATGGAAASTGAGGGATTGATACTAAGCAGGATAAGGATACATCATCTAAAAGTTTTAAAAGGCCTTGTCAATCARTGTTTTGGTAGAATTTGGCCTTGGATGGAACCAGAGGACAGAAGCTCAGTTTTTCATTCAGTGAACCTGTAAAGCAGGAGGTARGTAGGGCACTGGCTGGAGAGGCAAGGGCAGGGAGGAGACTGTGGGACAAAGTGCAGTGGGATTGTACTGAAAGGGGAAAGTGCCAAAAGCCACAGGAGGAGTAAAGGACAAAATGGAAAAGTGAGAGGAAGGGATGGGATTACTGAGGAAAGCAGAGCTCTGAGAAGAGAAATGCTAGAGCATCTCTGCCTCAACTGTAAAGGAAAGTTGTGGAGAAGAGAAAGCAAGACAAGGCAGAAGCCTTTGCTGATTTCCTCTCCAAAGATTTTAATGAGATGCCACCTGAGTGGAGAGATAAGTGGATACAGGAAGATGGGGAGCTTAAGGAGTAAGTCAGAGATGTGGAAAAAATTGCTGTAATTAATTAGATTTGCTCTGAACAGTGTTACTTAGGAAAATGGCAAAACTGGGAGAGAAAACRCATCTATGACCCAGGAAAGCTTCCAAACCCCCAAGTCACACTGTGCTGTGCAAGATCAGGAAGAGAGGGAAAGAGCAGTGGGATTGAGTTAGAGTTYTGCTGTCAGGGAAGGGATAAAAACAAAATGAAGAGTGGAAGACAGGGAATAACAGAGGCAGGAGTTACCAGATCAGAGAGAGAAGGGAACAGACTGTGAGCAGAGAGCTGGGAGGTTGCTAGTCAGGTTACAGCTTGTTCTGGCCTCAGCTCAAGARGTGGTTTATTTCTGTGCAGCTAATGACAAAGTCCTATCAATGCAACCCCTGAGACCTTTAATTACCTTTCCCTGAACACCAAGTCCCAGGCATGATTTCTGTGCCACCTTTAGGAGGTCAAAGTTAAAGAACAATAGTTTGGTAGATGGCCATTTGACACTGTTTGCCTGGTCCAAATATGTATCAAGTATTACAGTCAAGCTTAAATTTGGAAGAAAAATTCTTTYTTACATCAAAACTTTATAGAAGCACAGCAAAGCAAACATGTTTTAATAATAAACAGATAATTAAAACCACTTGAAACACATGTATGTGTTTTATTAGTGACTAAAATCAATGGTATGTTGCAATTTAGTTATGCAGGCTGATTTAGTATCATGTTATGTACCAGTTACATAGACATGTGCTATGGGCTTAGTCATAAAAGTGTGGAATGCACCACTAACAAATTCAATTTTTTGCCCTTAACTACTCACAAAACTCCTCTTCTTCTAAAGGGAAACCACACAACATCTCTTATAAAGGGCTCAGTCAAAAGGAAAGCCAAAATAAAGACAGTCCTTAACGGCCCACTGGACCCTCACTAAAACTATGTATTTTGGGGGAGAAAACAAAGAAAAGGAAAAGTAGTTACGAAAGTTCACCCCCATCTTTAGAAGAAACTGCTGTTCTTAACAGAGTTCAAATATTGCAATGGGATATCCATGTCATTTGGAAAARCTGAATGTGTGAGTGTCTAAGAAAATGCTGACAGTTACTTTTCCTGTCATTCTGGTTAGAGAAGCAAAGCACATGGCTGGCTCAATAGTACATCAAGGATTTTGCTCYTTAGCTTTGTATTGGAAAATGTATTTTCAAGTAACACATTTACTAGGGCAGGCATCTGAAGAAATAGGTCTTCCTTTGGCATGCAGTGTCAGTAATGCCAAGAAAATGAAAGCTGAGGCATTTTTACAGACACAAGCCCAAGTGCCCAGCCTTGGCATGCTGCCCGAGGAATCCTTCAGCTGCCTGATGGGAATTGTAGCTTGAGTGACTCAAGCCTGGWGCTCCTTCAGTGGCTGAACATCCATTATAAATGTCCTTGAATGCCCTGTGTCAGGCAGTCCCTCTTGCACAGCAGCCAGAGAGGGGATGTGACCTTGCTACCTCAGGGATCCAACTTCAGAGGAGGAAAAGGCCTCTGAATTTTAACCCTACTGAAGCATTATGGCAAGTGTATGTTAATATCAAATTGATTCCAAAATAAAATATATGGCTAGAAAAACCCTTTTAGGTGTGTATACTGCTCCAACAGCATTTTATATAAAACCATTGAATGGCTCATTGTACTTCAGATAT
This sequence comes from Cardinalis cardinalis, assembly GCA_014549065.1. NCBI lineage: Eukaryota > Metazoa > Chordata > Aves > Passeriformes > Cardinalidae > Cardinalis > Cardinalis cardinalis. Next base: position 3,040,819 of record JACDOX010000021.1, read on the forward strand.
GCTCAAATGCTTAGGTTAAACCAGATTCTTAATTCTACAGTGATTGCACACTGGTCACAGACCCTGTCTTTCCCTGTAGACCACTTTTGTCCATGGGGAACTCAAGCTGTAAGTTTATGAGCAGTGTGTGAAAGAAAAATGAYTTTTATTTTCCTTTAAAATGTATTTATAAATTAGAAATCCAATGGTTATGAGAAATAAATTGCATAGGAAGAGAACACCATGGAAACTACTCATCCAACTGATGTTGGCTTTTGGTGGAAAGTAATCCAGTGCTACTCACTACCAATGCATTTGAAGGTCTATGGTGTCATCAGTTATTAAAATTTGCTCTGAGACTGGCCTACATACTTCATCTAATTCTGACTCTCACTGTGCAAAAGTCTRTATTGACCTGAGAAATGTCAGACTTGCTCTCCTAAATTATTTATGATAAATAAGCTTATTTTAGTAAAGATTTGCTCCAATGCAACTACATAAATGTTTAAATTGTAATTAATTTAATTTAATTACATTGTTTTAATTAAATTAATTAAATTGTAATTAATTTAATTACTATTTAAATGTAATTAATTTAATTTAAAAATATATTTAGTTAATTTCTGATATAGGTAAGGCATTATCCTTACTCAGATCCACTTAAATTGGGATTTCCTCAGACACATATAGGTGGTATRTCTGAAGAAGCCTATAAATCATGCTTGCTCTGATGTGGATGACATGGACAGCTTCCCTGTAAGTAWAACCTCTGTGGAGGCACAGTGTATGAATTAGAGCATAAGGAGAGTCAAAAATTAAAATATTAAAAATTAAAATATACTAATGAGTGAGATGKGCTGACAAGGCAGTGTGTAAATAAAGCATATTTAGCATTTCCCTGTGCAAAATGCCTGAAGTTGATCTCACAGGAAGGTTCTGAGGAAGCTCAGGGCCTGTAGCATTCCTGGGGAAAGGAATAACGTGARTTGTTAGAACTGAGTTATAAACATTGTACTGCTGGTTTATTGCTAATTTAGGTGAAGGAAGGAGTGTCCCTAGAGCAGTAAAAAATTTGGCAGTCCCCTGTGAAGAAGGTGGAGTGTGACCTGTGTAGTACTGGCTCTTTTCAAAGCACAAGAATTATTGTTCTCTTTTTAAAGGGTAAGGCTTCGTTTTGTCCTTGAAATGATCATGTGTCAGGGGATGCCAGCAGTAACACAACAACAGCAACAATGACAAATCCTGATCAGTCCTTTTTTAAAGGTTTAAACAAATGTGTTACAGTGAAAGTTCGTTTAATGAGCTTTAGAAATTTATTGAGCTTAGAGGATTGACCAAGCTAGGCTTGTCATTTGGTTTGGTATTTGGTGCCCAAATCATGGAATATACTTAGAAGTTTTACTTAGGCAYCTTTTAGTCAAATTTTAAGCATTTTGCAGTGCAGCAGCCATGGGAAGGATTGAATCCTGGAATATCTCACCTTTCTGCTCTTCAAGCCTTTCACTGTCASCTTCTGGGACGTAAGGAACAACATTTCCTATCTCGCAGCAGAAGAAAATGAGACAACCAGTAGTTAGGATCCAAACCTGTGTTAGGAGAAACCTTCATCATGGACTGTGTGAGAGGCAGAGGACTGGAATCTGAGGCAGTGGAGATGGTTCCTCCAGCTCAAGCAACACCTACTGCGCATTATCTTGTCTCTCTTTGCCAGCAGCAAGATGAGGGAAGAATAACAAAAGCACTTTAGCCTGTATCAAACTACATCAAGACACCTACACTCACAATTTAATTTAACTTAACTCTGTCTGAAGCACCAGGAACAGGATTCTTTCCTCCAGCAGAGCTCTGGGGCAGTAMTTTCCAGGCAAAAAGGAGCAGTAACAGCTCAGCATGTCCTGCTGTAACTGCGCCTGCCTCAGGCTCATGGATCCCACATGAATGGCTCCATCTGCTTCTTTTGAGGTGCATCTTCTCAGCCTTTTTGTGGGAGCTGCTTAAAAAAAAAGTTACTAGATATAAATCCTGAACTTTTTTCTCTCATGTCCCCGATACTGACTAATCTGATGTGGGTTACTCTCCTCCTTATGGTGGACAAGAATCACACCTTCATCAGAACTGGTGCGAATTTCCCACTGAGAAGTTTTCATTTTGATTGGCATTGATGAAAATGGCACGAGAGGAAATCCCTGATGAGCTCTGGTTGTCACTTTTATTCAGAGGCACTGAGGACTCATAATGACTCAAAAGCAGACTAGCCCATGGGCTGTCTTCAGGAAGTTGCCAGATGATCATTTTTTAAATTACTTTTGTAACATAAAAGGAGCTGGACTTCACACTCATTCACAGTGTACCTTCTACTAAATTAACCCAGTGGTAAATAAGTTTCTGTTAATTATTAAGACATAAAACTCCCAAGCTATCTCAAATGGTACACTATAGATCCTATAAATTTCATAGAATAATTGGGGCTTACTTTTATGTAAAAAGCCTTATGAACCTAAAGTGATGAGCAACAATATGAACTRGGTGTGAGTTTGGGAATCAGAGAACTGAAGATGGAACAATTTTACACTAGCAATGTGAGAGAACAATCAAACACTGCAAAGCTTGGAGGGTTAACTTGTGTTGAAACTTGAATAGATTTGAAAAGGACTTTAAAATTATGAACTCTAGTAGTAGGTTTTGAAAAACCAATAATTCCCCAATACTTGCGGCATAGAAATGAAAATACAGAAAATCCTTAAATGGAAAAAATAAYAGACAGTATCAAATTAAAATGAAATTTATTCTATAACTCATGATTACTATTCTTCAAAAATGCTTTCAAAGATTCYGTGAGTTAGGCTAACATCCACTGGTATTTGAATCAAAGTACATTTTAGGAATAATGTACATGTGTATAACCATCATGGTAAAAGAAGTTTTTATTTGAAAACACTGATTAACAGTTGAACATCTGAAGGGCCGCAGTGGCTGATACAGTTCTGTTTATATTTCACGCCAAAGCAAATTTGTTAGACTAAGTTGCCATGTTTTTTGCATCTGGGTTTTATGATGTTTGTCTTTTTAATAGCTGTATACAGAACTGATTCCAGCACTTGAGATTCTGTCTAAATGTAATTAGCTTAAGTGCTTAGAAGATGAAAGTTTATTTGCTTTACACTGGATTAAAGTGTAAGTAGCAAAGGTAGCATGAACAGACTGCGTGAGTTACCTCCAGCTATTCAAGTTTCAGAGATCCACATGCCAGCAAAGGACAGTGGTGGCCAGAAAGTCTAAGGATGTTTGAAATTTTTAAATTTGCTCTAAGAAATCATCAAACATGTTCATGGACTAAAAAGGTTAAATGAAACTGCAGCTTGTTTAATGATTTTTCTGATCATATTTCTTCTCAAAAAAGTTATCACACATGCACATCATGCATTGGTGCTTCCAGTTTGAGCAGCATTATAACTGCATAACTTTCTGCCAGATTTCCCTCACCTTCTGCAATGAGGAATGCAGCATAATTCTCACCATCATAAGAGTTAAAGGGTAAAAAGAGGGAAGTGCTCAGGCAATTACTGGTATTAAATTCCAGTGATTTACATGTACTGTTAGAAAGCAGGAAAGCAGACATAACAGAAATGATGGTTAAGACCCAGACATTGGCAACCTAATTTTGCCTTCTATGAATCATATGTTAAAGTGCTAAATGAAAATAAGATTAAAATTATCAAATGCCAAAGCAGTTCCACATGGCAGAGATCACTGTTGATCATTAGATATGGAAAATAGACAATAAGATAAACCCCAACCTTGTAAGCACAGACTACTGGCAGATGGAACACTTATCTGTTCAAAAGAGATAAACATGCATGCTTGGGTGTTAGTCTTTATTTTAAAAAGCAATTACATTAGTTTTAACATTCATGTAAAACACAGTGTCTGGTAACGGCTTTGATTTCTCTATAGTGCTATTAAATCTTGGCTAATTTATAACTTTTGATTTGTTTTCTCCCCACTTTGGTATTGGAATAACCTGCAGATTTTACATCATACCAAATGACAAGTGATGTGAATACCAGAATCCTCTGGTTTGTTCTCCTTCTGAACATCTACACAGACTTCTTAYTTCCATTGAGGTAGGATGCTGCTAATGCTCAAGGGCAAGAATTTGCTGATCACAAACMTTTTTAAACAAACCACATTTCAATTTTTGATGAGTGTGATGAACATAGTAGACAAGATGCTATTGATGATGCAAGTCAGAAGACAATTTTTTTAGTGCATGTTTTTATCAAAATCAATGATATTTTGATGAGATTTTAACAATGAAAATAATAAAAAATGTCAACATGACATTAAGATACGTTAAAGTGTATTTTTATATGACTTATTTTTTATGGAATTGTGTGTAATTGTAGCTGCCATGTGTAAGAATGTGGTAGTATCAATCTTCTTGGTTTCTTTAGCTGCATCAGAAAATATAGTTCCTCTTCTCTGACACATTCAGATTATATCTATAGCAATAAATAAAACAGGCCCCATGGTTAAGTGTTGTGACACAGCTCATATCTTCGTGGTTGAATTCTCTTGGTATCAGGAAGCCAAATCCAGGCTCTGGGTTGATAATATTCATTGCCCTAGATGCAGTTTGGGAGATTAGGGGTTTTTTTTTTTGATGCAGACTAAAATTGTCCCAGGGATTGTGCTAAAAGTTTTGACATCATGGCTGATCACGTAGATCTGCAGCTTGGGCTTGTGTTTGCTTCACCAACACAGCTATAATWCTGTAGTTTTCATTGTAAAAAGAATGGATACTCAAATATTTGTCAATCCTSTGTACTCTGAGGAGTCAGCAGAGTCAATGGAGAATAGTAATTTGACCATGTAAAAATTAAGAAATRGAATGTTAATTCTCTGGGTGTTACATTGTTCTGCAGATGAAGAGGTACGAATACCCAAGTTGCTCCTAATTTTTCTCTGTTTTTCATATTTTAGAGCTATTTTAGGGTGTTTTCTCAGAAGATGAAAGAGGCTGGGTAGTATCTTGTGTCTTTTCTGTGGTTACTATGGACAGTCATCTTCKGTGCTTCTATTAAATTAACGGCACCAGGGCAACCTCATTAACCACTTTCAAGCTCCATGTTTTCCCAAGAACTGTTTCACAATGAAAACCATGAAAGCTCATGAAGATGTAAGGCCCCACAACATTGTTGTTTCATTTGTAAAAAATGGGAAGAAGYTCAGCTGCATGAAGCTAAAAGTAACTCATTGCATCAAGTACCCTCCCATGGTTTATGCAGTAGAGAATCTGCAGGTAGAGAATCTCCAAGAGTTGTATTTTAGATTTCTCTCCAGCTGCTGTAGAAAATAGACAGAATAACTCAAGACCAAGCATTTTTTAGAATGTGACCACATCACTCACACGATGCTGAMCCCTGGCCTGGGTTCTGCTGAAAGCTGTGAGAGTGAGCACTGCACATCCCCAGGTTGCTCTAGGACAGAAAAAAGAAAATCAGAGTTTCCTGTCTCATGGGGAGGATGAAGGAGTTAATAGTAAGCATAATTAGTACAAATGCTAGTGATAAAATCCTYACCTTGTAGGAATCAATGGGAAACACATGCCTTAAGGGTCAGAATTTCATCTTGGACATTTTTTTCCACTAAGACATTTCTATATCTTATTTTTTGGTTCAYAACAGTTACTGATTTCCTGCTCTATTTTCTGAACAGTTATATAATGAAACAACTACTGTACTGTTCACCCTTGGAAAGCAATTTCATATTTTTTAAAAATGCAGGAGTTTTTTTCAGTATTGGCAAATGCTTTTTTTTCACAACAGGTTGTCACAGGAAGCAAAAAGAAAGAAGTATTAAGAGAACTGTATGCAAAGATTCCCCTTTAAAATGCCAAATGATGATTATTATATTTACTAGATGGACTTCATTTTCAGGTTTTGGAAGGCACACATTTGGCTGAAAATTAGAGATCTGTTTTATCTGCAAGCAACAGCCAGAAGTGAGGAAGGTGCAACAGACTGGAAGGTGAAGTCTCTCTGTCCCCTGAAGAGGTGGAAGTTGCAAGATATGACATAGATGACTAGCAGAAAAGTCCTGAGAAAATGCAAAATAAGAAAAAATAAAACTTTTACACTAAGAGGCTCCCATACCTATGCCTCATGAAAGATGGAAGAAATACAYGGTGTAAAAATCAATTTTACAAAATAAACACAAAAATATATCATGGAGCTGTTGATCTGTAATCCATATTTTGTGTACAGCTGAGTCCCTTGAGTATTCATGTTATACTGTGGATTTATGCACAGTRTTTTTTTAGCAGAGCAGAGTCTGTCTAGGCTGGTAAAAATGGCATTTTTTTTACCCAACACATATAATATTTCCTTTCAGAAGTTAATTAAAGACACATTTTATTTGAATCAACAGATCAAACCCAGAAATCATATTCAGAATGCTGTGCAATATTTATTGATATTCAGAATAATGACTACAGCAGTACGGAAAACATTTGCTGAAAATGGTCTTACAAGAACAGAATCCTAGAATTGTAAAATAGTTTGGGTTGGAAGAGACTGTAAGATCAAACAGTTCCAACCTTCTGCCATGGGCAGGGAGAGTTCCCACTCTCCCAGGCTGCTCAGAGCCCCATACACTGCCAGGGATGGGGCAGCCACAGCAGCTGCTGCTGASAGGATGAACCCTAAAAGCACAAGACAGGCAACATTCACAAAAAGATGTAACCAAATTACAGCAGATGGTGTTGCATGTACAGACGGTGTTTCATCCTTTCTGTTTCAGAAATACACCTGATATCCATTGTGGCCTGGGTGTAGTCTCACATCTCATGTTTGCTTTGAGGTGACGTAGGAATGAACTACCAAAGGCAACTTTTTCTGCTCATAACCTGACATTTCCTCCTGTGCCAGATCTAGCAATTGGATAACTACCCAATGACCTAGACCAGGGAACTGATACACCTGAATTTCAATTTACTTACAAGAATTCCAAAAAGTGAAGGGTTTTTTGCTTGTTTTTGTTCTTTTTTTTTTTTTTAGTCCAGTGGTTGATTTGCTGGTGCTGCAAAGCCCTTTTGCTGTACATGAGGTGCCTGGTCCAGATATGCTTAAATGCAGTGTCAGCACAGGGGATCATGTGAGAACCTATTATCAGCAGCATGGAGATTGCCATTGGGCTTTTTGGCAGCATCTCCTATCAGATGAAATGAAAGCATTTGCAAGACTGAGATCTGAGGTTTGTTGTACTCAAAGCTCTGCATCCTCTGGAATGACTGGTCACATTCCCTTCCTGAATGTTTGCTTTTYCCCCCTTCTTTGTGACAGCTCTAGCAGGGTACAAAATGGTCCAGTGAACTGACACAAGAGAATTTTTTTTTTCTTTTGGTGGGTTACTTTTGCACTGGAACAGCCTTTTAACCAATACTCTGCTAACTCACACATAGGTCACTTGGTTGTTAGGTCCAAGCAAGTGAGATGGCAGGGAGCATATGAAAGAACCACTGCAAGATTRGAACAACCCCATTTGAGGGTTGCAAGTGCAATTTCATGACATTAGATGTAACTTCAAACTACACAAGAATAATCAAACTCTCTTTCAACTCACAGTGAGTAAGTACATGTCCTTTAATTTCAGCCTTATGGAGTCGCTTCCTGCCAATTTAGACAAACATCTTACTTAAATTATTTCTTCTAGATAATGTTGAAAYAGTAGAACACATTCAAATAAATCCCTGATGATTCTACCACCCATCCTTWGGTTTATATTGCAGTAATTGCTCTTAAATATGAGAGCTGTTAATGCTAAGAATTCCTGATTTCTTTTCTTTACAGCAGCAACTGGAGACTCCAATCAAGCAAACAGGCTAGAGGCTGCATGAGTAGGCAGTTTATGGAGTTTACCATGAAGATAAGATTGAGTAAAACAGCAGATTATATGGTCCCTTAAGACTGAAGTCTTTCAAATMTTTTCTTCTTCTCAAAACACGTTTGCAAAAGCTATGAATCTTCATTACAGAAGGTAGAGAGACTACAAAACCATTTACTGATCTACAAGGAACAGAAGACGAAAATAGCATGCTTTGGGGAAGAAAAGCTCTCAGTGGGAAGAATTCTTCTACAGAAGAGCTTCAGTCCATCAGGGATAATGTCTTTATAAAGAGAAAGGTCTTAACTAGTATTAAAAAATCAATTATATTATAATCCCCAAACTGGATTATGCTAATCTGTCTTGGTTTTCACATTTGGTGTTCACCAGGTMAGTCCTCAAATACACGTGTATTGGTTGCTCAGTCTTAGCTGAGAAGTGGTAATTCACTACTGAAAGCAGAAAGGAACATATTCTTAAAGTACTTGCTTAACCTGATATTATCTTAAGTTCTGAAAGTAGTTTAACCTGTCAGATTTGACTTGGCTTTGAAAACACAATCTTCATATGARAAATGGTTTAAGAGATGCTGATTTTTTAGAAGCTGCTCAGCTGAGAAATTTAGCATGTTCTGTGGTGTCTACAAGGCYGTTTAAGACAAAATCAAATCAAGAGGCCAGTTGAAGTCTCTRCTAAGGAGGAAGCTTTAAATTTACCCATCTGTTATCTGAAATAGAATAAATTATCCATACAGTCATGGCTACAGTGGAGAGATGAAGYAGGAAACTCTTGTGTGTGACCTCTCAGCAGTTTGGTCTTACACAAAATCTCAGCTCCCAAAAAGCCCCATGAGATCAGCATTCTGCCTGTCCTTGCCCCCCTCAGCATTTTGTGTGTGTCTCTAATCATCTCATAGCCTGCATCTGGTAGCAAAGAACATCAGCAGGGCTGCTTTGAAGTCAGAGCAATTGTTGAAAGGAAAAGCTAGGTAGGACAGGCCGCGCAGAGCTGACCTCACGGACGCTGCACTCCAGGAGCGCCCTGGAGCGGCGTGTTCTGCAGGCTGAGAGAAGCTGCAAGGAGCAGCCCACACTCCATGGTGTTTTGGGAGAGCTGTGGATTCACCCTGGCGCAGCTGGAACTGCCATAAAGCATGCAAGGCAGATGGAATGCATTGCATAAAATGACCGCAGTTTTTCTCTGGCCATGCAGGAAGTCTGGGTAATTGGTGCGGACCAGACTGCTCACCTTAAGGCAGCTACATTTAGGTAAGATAAATCCCATCTGCAGTTTCTCACTTCCTCCAGGGAGCTGAGTGAGGTTGCTAAGCTGGGGGTAAACTCAGCCCTTTTGAAGTGAGAAGAAAAGCTGCTGAGTCCATGAGCTTCAACTAAATAAAAGAAACACAATTATTCAATGACTACTCCAGAATGTACTGGATAGTAACCAAATSATAGTTGTATGTGTAAAATAGCTAACAACTTATGTAGCTAGTAAGTAAAACAAGCTCAGCCACCACTTCAGAAAAATTATTGTATTACTGTCTGCTTCTTAGCTTAACTTTAATATTCATATTCTTGCCTTCTAGGGATATATCCTAAGCTTTACTATCACTCTGAGAGTTTTCGCAGTGACTAGAGGTAATTGTGAGCTTCATGGAAAATATGTATTTATAAACAAAGTATTAATTTTAATACTCTTTTGTGAATGTCTGAATAATTATCCTGAATGGACTAGAAACTGCCAGAAGGCAGGGCCAATCTTGGTCTCAGACAGGGCTTTGTTGCAGCACAGAGTATTGAACGGGCTCAGGTTTTGGGTATAATCACTTGTTCAACCATATTGTGTRCCTCTGTGGGGATTCAGTAAAAAATGCCCCAAAAACTGATGCTCAGTGTCTTGTCAGAGGAAGCAATAAACACATCATGGAAGACTCTTGCAGAAACTTTAGGTGTAGATCATATCCTAGCTTAGAGCAAACTATGTTTACATAATCAGAAAAGAAAGGTTTCAAATATTTTTTAGTTGTCAAAAAGCGCTGAAGGGAAGAGAAAATGAGCGCCACAAACAGAGCAAATTGTTACTCATATAGTCATTGCTCTTCCTATTATGCAATTGCTTGTAAAATGCTTCTGCCAAAATTAGATATTTCCTATATAGTGCAGTGAACTGTGTTTCCTTATTTAGAGCTTGACTGATTTTTCCCATCCCCCCTATAATGCTGAGACGCTGCTTGGCTTTCTTTTTTGTTTAGTCCTTATTCAGCAAAGCATTAAAGCAGGCATCACAATCAACTTCATATCTGGATGTAGATGGTGCCATTTGTCTAAATTTCAGTGGACTGAGGTGGAATTTCCCCTTTCCAAGCAATGGGAGCACAGAGAGCAAGGTGCCATTATCACTTGGTGGCACGGGCTGAACCGTACTGCATTGCCAACTGCATTGAAAGAGATTATGACAAAAAGGAAATCTGTATAAATGTTCTTGCTAGTGGCTGTCATTTTCATCTTCATTTCCTTCAAAGGGAGGCAGTGTTCTGTTGCATCAACTACTACCACAGCTCCCCTCGCAGCACTGCAATCACCCCTCTTGGCTGCAGCATCACCTGGGGACACGGAGCGAGTTAAACCTTACATTTTCATGTCTTCCTGCATTGACTGKGACTGCACAAATGCAGGTATTGTTACTGCCCAACATGTCTAGATTGTCAGGTTTTGGTATTAAAAAAAAGTTTATCTACAGCAGTTTTATGCATAAATGATTTGTYGTAAAAGTTGGAGCTTTAATTTCTGCCTTTTCAAAGTGCAGTGCTTGGTCATTACTCATTCAGCACCGATAGCAAGCAAGGATAGCACTCATGATGGTAACATGCAAAACTCTTAGTGCAACATGCAAACTCTTAGTGCTTCTTGTGGATGATCCCAYTCTTTAAACAGCACCCCACTGATTTGTGGGTATCTTAGCTTTCAACCACATTCCAAACCTCAGGCTGTTGGTAACCTTTTATCTCTGCTCTTATCAGCATTTACTACTGAGTGGCTTGAAGAAATAGRTATCACTATCAAAGGGTGGTGCTTCTCCCTAGATATTGATCAAAGGCATTTATTGGCAGACCAATTTGTAGCAACATATGGAAAACGAACCTATTTACACCAGAGACAAGGTAATTCCAAGATAAAGACATATAAACTGCAATGTTGCCTGCTAGAGCTTACTTTTTGTGTTCTGCTATAACACTTTTGTGTTCTGCTTTGAGAACTGTGCCTAGTGAAATACACCCTGTTATGAAATTCCAATAATATTTAATACTAGGAAACATGTACAAAAATTAAATAATGTGAAAAGCGGTTGAGATTTTTATTTAAAAGCAAATATTCATATTATACATGAAGCTATAACTACTGAGCTATAAAGTTAATACATTTCCTTGTGTTTCCTACTGCTAGTGTATTAAATTCAATTGAAGAAGTATTTTTTGACATGCTGTGTAAATCTCTTGAAAAATGAGTTTTTCCACTGATGTAGGCTGATAGCTACTAATTTTAGAAATTAATTACTTGGTATACCTCATAAAAAACTAAATTAAGATGGCATTAGACCCAAGAAAACAATTCAAGGAAAAATATTTTTCAGATTTGTTTCAATTGCATCAAATTCAAAGCTGGAAATCATGACTAAACTTAAAAGATACACACTCATTAAGGTGCTCAACAGAGATTAACGTTCTCACACATCTTTAACTCTGTGGTAGTTATATTAATATAATGAAAATATTTTATATTTCTAATTAATTTTTAAAAGAAGATGAGATTCTTCAATCCTATGTTTTTACTACTTGTGGTATCAGGGAAGGGCAGAATTAAAGTTAGGTGCCAGACTGCYCTAATCTTAATATGTTTGGATTCCCATTATGTGTAACCAGACTCAAAGAAAACACTGACACCGACACTAAATTTCTTGTAGGACCAACCAGTTTCAAACAAATTATGTCTAAATTAAGAAAATGTATTCGCCAGCAGACTTAAAAAGACTGACCCTGCGCTCCAAAATTGTTCTGTAAGCACAGGGTGGATTTGCTGGATAATCCACTCTCGGCTTTGTGCTCACAGTGACCGAGCAGAGGCACAGGGAGCTCCTCTGCAGGGGAAACAGCATCAGCTGCCCTGGCCTGGCTGGGCACATGGGCACACACAGGGGATGCAGGGAGCTGAGGGTCACCAAAGTGTCTCTGCCTCCTTAGGGACTCTAGGCCTGTGAACAGAGACACTCCTTTGTCTAGAGGTCATAAGTTCTACACAGAATAACTAAAAAGGGTAAAGGGAGGATTCCTGTTATGAGTAGAAAAGTTGCCCATTTTTTTTAAAAGATTGCAGARTKCACAGGTTGGGCCAGCTGCTGCCAGGGTGGYGTTCTAGYTGTTTGTTGTTGTTAATGGTTTTTYGTTAACTACCTGCTGGTGATGGTTGGGAATTCCCCTTTTTGTCCAGTGGCACCCTGCTGCTTCCTGGAGGATGGACGGAGAAGAGGAAGGGACAACGAAGTTGGCATGTAAATGAGGAAACCCCTCACCAAACCTAGGAAAACCCCCTAAAAACAACCAGCCAACATGGAATTAAGGGATTGAAGTGATGTCTAGATGTGAAGAACAGAATCCAGTGTCTGCTAAGACCCTTTTTACCTAACCTCACCCTAACCTAAAAGATGTCGGTTAGACAGAGGACCCCGCATGTCAAACCAAATAGCAGGGAATCTCCTGATGCTCTCRTGAGRATGGAACCCCCAGCTCTGCCTGCAGACCAGTGGACAAAGCTGCACTTTCCTTCCTTCTCCTCCGAGTCACTCCTGGGAGCAGCGGTGGGAGCACGGACCCGTTGGTTCTTCCCACCCAAGCTGATTTTTAATAAAGGCATTAAAAAGGAGAAAGATCTCCTGCCCTATTTGTTTCAATTCCCATCAGCCCTTCATGCAGGGAAGCCTCCAGGACTCCTCTTGCCTCCAGTCCTTCCCTGTGTGCTTTGGCTTAAGGGCCCATATGAATTCAGCATGGCTGTTGCTGTGAAGTGCAGTTTATAAACATGAAACTAGGCCAGAATGGCACAGGAAACACCTTCTGCAAGGCAAAGCTTTCTGTGGGCAAGCCTCTGGCTGCCTATGTAAAAAAAAAAAAAAAAAAATTCTGCCTGATACCCACCCAGCAAGCTGCAATATGAGGGCTTTGCAGCCATTCAAACACCTGCAAAAAAAAGCAGTTCCTTAATACCAGCATTTATAAATCATTTTAACTGAGTCTGTTGACATTATGGCATGCTGCTGGCTCTTTCCCAAATGTCAGGGGCTGTTTGTTTCATTGGCAAAATGTATAGCAGGGGGAATAACTTCCTCCCCAGTCAGCTTCCACAAAACCCTGCTGAAGTGGTGTCCAGCCTCCCCGTGCTCCCGTTGCACTATGCTCTGGATCTCATTTTGTTCCTTTATGGACTCATGCTTTTGTTTTGCATTTTCATTTAAAATGCAATGCACTTCCAAACAGCATTTCCTCACAGCCCATTTTCATTTAAAATGCAATGCACTTCCAAACAGCATTTCCTCACAGCCCAGCTAGTTTTGAAACTTGACAGAAGTTGTGATGGTACTCCATTCTGCCAAAGACTAAAAGCAGTGTGAGAATGAAATTAAAGCTATGGATAAAGAGGGAGCTTACAAGGCAATATAAAATGGAAAAAATATGGACAGATGAACACAAGATAAAATCTCTCTCTAACTCCTTACCAGTTGGCAGTTTTTACAGTAATTACAGTGTTATAGAAATTCCTGATTTAAACTTTTCACCGAAGATTAAAACCCCAGTTTGCACTGACTTATGAAAATAATTTCAGTTGTTATTAGCAGACTTTAATTGCACCAATATGCTTTTCACTGCTTAAAAAGGCCTTTGTTCTTTACAAATAGTGATACAAAGGTAACRGCAATACTTCAGGGGCTTTTATTGCTTGGATGCAAAATAGGAGTCCTTAAGCTTTAAAAATCTCTTCCCTCAGAGATACCATCTTTTGCCTGGAGGTAAAGGAATTAGGGGATATTTACATGATTTAAGGCTAATTTTATAGCATATTATGTTCCCTCTCTGCCATGGAACCAAATACTAGAGGATTTGATTTTCAAAAAATGTAAATATGGGTAAAATGTAATAAAACTATTGTTTGTATGGGAAAACTCCATGCTAATCTGCAATAAATATGCAATATTGGAATTGTGTAACTTGGTGGTCAGCAACAGGAAAAACAACAATAGCTGTGGGAAGATAAGTATACATRATAATGCACATGTAATTCATACTAGATACTTGGAACAGAGTCAGAAATTACATTTTAGCTTTGAAACTTTATTGTTTAGGTGACAGAGAAAAATAAAACAGTCATAAAAACATTTAATAGATATTAACGAGGCATTAGTGAAACCTCATAAATATAGCAGTCTAATCAAAACCACTGAACTCATAATTTCTAAGGATAGTTACCAAATCAAGCATTTCACCTATGAATTCCAAGAATACTCAGCAACATTTTGGTGATGGGAAATGTTCAGTCAGTACAGAGTTGAACAGTTGTTGCTTTTCTCTGAGGATGGTGTTTAGCTCGAGGCAATCGTGGAGAAAGACCAGGCTGCCAATGCATGGAACTGCTGGGAGATGKGGCCAGGAAAACAAGGCAATCTACTAAAAAAGAAAAAAAAAAATATCACACATCTTTGAGAATAAATCCCTGTGATAAATGTTTGGACCAGTTAGAGGGACAAAGATGTGTTGAGAGAACTATTGAACAAGGAACTGTGGGAGGTCTGAGAAGAGCCAAATGCAGTGAATGGAGTGAAATCCCAGTGACCTGAGTGGGCAGAGYATGTGGTTAGGATGATGGAAGACAGACCAGCAAGGCTTATTTTGGACAGCCATCATTAGGAGTTTCAATCCTCAGGCCAATGAAGAACGTGGAAAGATAATATTGAGTAAGACCTAATTGCTCGTAATATGAATCACCATCAAAGGCAGAAATATGGATTTGGCCACACGAGGCAGGAGAAAATCCGCCAAAGACATTCTTGGGTCCACAGAGCTGAGGGATAATAGCACACAGATTCTAGGTTATTTCATGTGATTTCTCTCATCTTTAGCTCTGGAATGAATTCACAGAGAAATTACTGCCTTCACTCTTGCTGGAACTTCTCAAAGAACGTTCTTAAAGAAAGTTTTAAGGAAGACAGCAATAAAATGGCTAATGGTTCTCTATTCAGAGCCATGAGCTCTTCCATGAGTGCTTGGAATGATGCAGGAAGGGGATTGAATGTAGAGACAGAGAGGGGTCATTTTGTGACAAACAAAATATGAGACATTCTACAACAGTATAAACAGCAAAAGGATGCTTTCAAGTTGCATTAAAACTGTTACCAATATTCTGGATAAGAAGAATCACATCAGTGACTGTGTACCATAAGAGGGAAAACTCAAGTCCAAGTCCTTCAAAGCTCCACTATCTGTAGTAGGCTTTTCCCCCTTTTTTTTTTTTTTTAGTACAGTGGGACAGACCACATTTGCAGAGGAATTCATATGAGTGAGGATTTCTAAGAACTAAGACTGGTCTGAGAATCTTGACAAAAGGCAGAAATATGTCTTATTTGTCCTAAGTTGAAATAGTCATTGAAATGAATGGAGAATTAATGAAAAAACTGGCAAGGCCTGATGGAATTGTGTAAAGCATGCCTGCCCTTGTATTCATTTTCTCAGAATTTCATCACAAGCAGATATTYTTCAAATAGTTAGAAGCTGAAAAATGAAATTACATCTTGCAACAGATAACATGGGGCAGTTTCTTGGTTGAAGTTTAGATTTGTCTGTCTAGTAATGAATCTCGCAACATGGTTGTCCCTTATTTGTTCCAACCAATCTCCTATTTCTGTCAGGTACTTCCATGATGAAGTAAAGGATTTAGTAACTTCTGTGACAGAAAATGTCACAAAAATAATATTTTATTGCAAAAACCAGTTGCACCCACTTTGTCAAATGAGACTARTGCATGACCAATAGTGACACCAGCATCTGAATGGGCAAGTTTGCACCAGAGTAGTTTGTGGGTCAGATTTTAAACAAGCCTCAAATATGCAAGCTATAAAAGCCTGTGCCAAAGCAGCTCTTACTTTTGCTTTAAAATTCTTGTACTTAATATTAATGCTTTCAAGCCACAGGCAGTAAACCTTTAACAAAATATACTGCACTTTCTGAGTGGTCAGATTTCCAGGCAAAATGTAAAGTTGACACTATTCATACAAAATTTCTAGGCTGAGGTTGAAACAGCAACAGAACCTGTTACATATACTCCTTTTCTTTAGAAACTTMGCTAGCACATGTGATTTTCTATGAACACTACCCTTAAAATCCTGTAATCTATGCTTGCTGTCCAACAAAATATCCTTTCACGTTTGTCTACTTTGGGCTTCTACAGTAACTTTTTTGTAAAAAATAGAATACACTCAAAAATGCAAGTGTCTTGTGTTTCCAAAAAGCAGCTGTGATTTCTCTGCAAGAAAAAGCACTTTTAGAACCTCAGGATTCCTTCTACCTTTGTGGTAGGTGAGGTGACTTTATAACAGCAAAACATTTTTGCACAGTGAAAGTTGATTTTTTACAAAAATCTTTACATGRTACTTGACTTTGTCTATACATTCAAAATTGGGATGTGTCTTAAAGTCTTTAAAGCGTCGCTAAGCATTGCTGCAAGGGACTTGTCAACTAAAAAGCAGATTTCTCCTCTCCCACTGCCGAGCAAAATGTGCCGTTTTCAGAACAAACACAAGAGGGGGCGTTTAGATGATGCTGTGTCCGTTCTTTAAATGCTGCTCCATAGCCTCTGTGTGAAACACCGGCCATGAGTCGTGTACTTCTGGCTTTTGACTCATTCTCACTGAGTTCCTACCAGTGTCATCTCAAAACCTCTCAGTCAAATGACACTGGTTTTGCYTTGCTGCACGATCCTCTAGTTAATTTCCTCCACAAGAAAGCTGACACAAGGCAGTGTATATTTAATTTTACTTCACGCCCACACTCACGCTACAGACACGTGCACCAGATCTTCATAAAGTGTGAGAGGAGGCTCCTAATTTCACAGGCCACAAATGAGGTCCAACTAGCAGTTAAACCATTCCACATCCCATTTACAGTCACTGATCATTTTTTCCTGTCAACCCCAACTACTTCCCTTCTGTCACCCACAAGCCCCACACTCCCACCTCAGCTCARAGCCACCACCACGCCGCCTTGTATTTTAAACAGCATTTATGGGTTGTAAGTTCCTACACTGCAATGATTGCTCTAGGGCTGGTTTGGCTTTCATGAATTACACTTTAAGCAATTCTCYGTGTGGTTTTCTGTTGGGATGTTAGAGAAAGTGAGATACAGTGAAAAATGGTAGCTTCAAGTTGTGTTTTTCTAATATTCGTGAAAATGTCTCAATAGCTGATCTATGATTAAGTGATTTTTTTTTCTACATTTGGTATGTTTTTGTGAGGAAGTTGCAGAATTGGAACTTGCCAAAGTGCTTTGGTGTGTTCATTTATGGGTGGAGTTACGGCTGCTGTGGCTAGGATGTGAGTGGGGATATATGGGCTGTAGGAGAAGTAACAGAATCCAAGGAGAGGGTCCAATTCATARGGTATGGCTGGAGAGAACAGAACTACTTGTCCTTTTATGGGGTATAAACTCCAGCCATGGTAGCTAAATTTTACTCAAGGGGTTTCGCTGTCCTTGGATTTTCTTGAGAGGGAAAATTTGATTATTTTAAAAGTGATGCAGCTCTGCTGACRGTTACTCACCATACAACTGCTGTCACTGGTGAGCTATTCTCTAAGTCAGTGCTTTTGGAATTCTCTCCATCACCAGGTGTTCTTGCAAATGCCCCCAGTTCTTTCTTTCATTCTCTCTATAATTTTGAAATTATGAGGAATATCTGCATTTTCAAATGAGGAGATATTGCTATTGCTTGTTGCAAGCCAGATCATGGCTCTGACCCACTGTGAGATACAGGACGAGAGAGGATTGTGCACTGACCTGCAGTTGAGTAGTTTGCTGTTTTGTGGAGCTCTTAACTTTAAAGTGACCTTACTTAACAAATGTATTTGCTTACTGGGTAGCAGGAAGCACCAGCCTACACAARCAACCCAGSTCTCCTCAGAGGTGGTGGGAGTGGAAGGRTATATATGTGTGTACTGTGCAAGAAATTCATGCTCATGAGCAGTTTGGTTTGGCTTTCTGCACTGGTTTATTCCCARTTTGGGCTGAGCACAGTGCTGAGAGGTGCACACTCACTCTTGCTGCCATGCAGTGTTTTACCCCTTCAGGTACCCTTCACATGCACACAGGGGGGACCAGGATTGYTCAAAGGCAATCACAGATAGCAAGATGAGACTAGTAAAGAAATTGGCAGTATGAGTATTTGTAAGGAACTGGTCAGGCATGAAAATGAAAAAGATGAGTAATGAGCAGGTGGACAGGCTGAACTGAGGAACCCCACTTCAAAATTAGTCAAGTTATTGCAATAGAATGCAGAGATTAATCATGCATGCACTGGGCTTTTATTTAGTAGAACAAAAGCAGGTAAAGGAAGCAGYCTCAGGATGCTGGAATTTTGCTCTAAAGTCTACAATGGTATATRATCATAGCTATTATAGCTTTTCCTTCAAAACATTTATCATCTTTTGGTGTTAGAATCAGGATTCTGGACCTGATTCACTACACTTGCTACTGTGCAACAACAGTTTTTCTAAAATTATTTTAAAAAATCKGAATGTCCTGTTTCCCTTCATGATGGATAAACTGTGATGCAGTCAGATGCATGGATATCTCTGTACACATGACTTAGAGACAGAACAGTCTAAAGTCTCTTCACTGAATAAGTTTTAAAAGTAATKTTTTTTAGAGCCAAAGAAATCAGAATACGCAAATTATTCAGAAAATTRCTCTGAAATTCTTTACCCCTCCTTGTATATTTTATAATGTGACATGGAGAGAAGCACTTGTAATTGGCAATTGTCTGATTCCCCTCATCAAATACAACCTTTGACTGATACACAAAGGTCAGAATATTCTCACTGTTTCAAATATTTCCCCCAGAAATATTTGACTCTCCAGAACAAAAATCCAAGGCCTTGTAGCAGGCCCAAATACTTTAGTTTCCAGGTAAACTGATGGTTCCTTGTACTATTCTACCCTCTTTAACCACTTGTACACTTACCTTGAAAATTCAGGTTTTCAACTCATAGCTGTACATAAGAAGTCTATTGAATACATCATCTGCTTAAAAAGATTGATTTTGTCAGCAAGTTCTCTTGATAGCTGTTTCTACTTCTGAATTACTTCCTCTGATCTCGTGGTAGCTTGTGGTCCTGACGTTTCATCCCTTCTTTGCCTCGAGCTTTTTGGGTGAAAAGGAATGATTAAATTGCTGTCCAACATGTTCTCAAAGTCACTACAATTTGCCTTTAGATCTGTTTTTAAGAGCTACAGRAGTGTCACCCAGAAAGGATGCTTCACCCGTAGTGAGAGTGGGCATAATAACAGCCAAAGAACCTTTTCAGTACAATAGGGAAATTTTAACAAGGGTCACCTGAGATCCTYCCTTTGCTCCTTTTTTCAAGCTCTCTGTGTTAAGCCTTTTGCCTAAACATGTGTTTTCTTTTGGGTAAAGGCACWGCTTTGTCTAAAGAGTAAGGCTCCGGTAAAGCCTGGAGGGACCTGAAATGATGACATGATGCTTGCAGAGCATTCAGAGCTAGACAGCTCTGAACAAAGCAGACGTTTGAGGAAACAGCATGTGCCGTGAATCTTTGGGCTGGTAAGTATAATAACAAACACTGCAGGCAAAGTTGGTAGAAAAGGAAAATAAATTAATCTGTCCTCAGCCTGGTCTGGAGGTGGCTCAGCTGTGGAGCTCTGCAGGCACAGCCTCTCTGTGGCAGCTGATGGTGAAGTTGTCACACTGAAGGGACTGCAGCTGTGCTGAGACACTTACCAGACTGCAAGCTCCCCACAGGAGCTGTTCTAGTCTGTGAAATGTCTCTAGTTGTATTTCCTATGGTCGGATTCTGAGTGGGGGATATTTCTTAATCGTGATTTTTTTTTTCCCCCTCAAGTTCACAGCCAGCAAATTCCTCATTCACATTGACATGAAACATGCCTTCCCATGGTGGATATTCATTCAGATCAGCCCACAGGAACGTGGACTTCAGCTGGAAAAAACACACTTAAATTTCTTTGAAGTACTACAGTCTGAAAAATTCTTTTCCTTTGATTACATAAAATTGTCTCCTCTCATAGCTAAATAGCAGAGGAAGCTCTGGGCTGTGGAGGTGCTGTTGGAACCAAGTCTAATGTTTGGACAATTTCTTCTGCTTATTTTGTAATAGACACAGTTGAATCAGTTCTTTGCCTCATTAACCTTCCTTKGACAAAATTTACTTGACATACTCTGCTTAATGTTGTGCTTTGTCCCTCTTATAAACTTTTATTTCAGACTCATCACGGGTTTATGAGTGTGGGATATGAAAGCAAGCACATTTACAGTTTCATCCTCCCATTGAGACCCTGCTGGCCTTACTTTTTATATATCCACTCCTAACTTCCTCTGAATGTCTCATAAGGCTGGATAGTAGATTCTTTTGAAACTCTTCTTTTACAGAGGAGAAGCAGGCTAGATGATCTATGAAACCTATCTCAACTTCAAAATATATCTTCAGTTGAAAGTCTTTGCACTTCTGGACATTTTCCCAAGAATGGTTTTGATTTATGCATGAATGTTGTGCATTATAAACAAGTACACAATGTCAGTAAGCAATTTTTCCAATTAAGTCCATGGAATTGTTTGGTGTATAGGAAATTATAACCAAGTTTTTTGTTGGTTTGCTCGCCAGGGTCAATGTGGTGAAGATGGACACTTTTCTTCTGCATACTATATCTATGTAATCCTGAGTTCCATCAGCTATGACAGAATGGTATTGTCAACCACAATTAATTTCCTTTACAATAGTGGGGATAACTTCACGGCTCATTAGACTGATGATTTCATTCTGAATTGTTGGACTTGTGTAATCTTGTTTTCTCTTCAGCTAGCTTCCCAGGGTCTCATTGTCATTGCTGTGAAGCTTCAGTAATTCAATAAAATTCTCCTCATCAATCTGATGGCCATGAATTACCAAGCCTTTTCTACTCCAGTAATGTACAGTGAGTATTATTTTGTATGGTGAGCAAAACTGATTTCCCAGCTAATATTTTAGCTTTCTTTATCCTTCAGACATGCTGGAAAACGTGGTGTTTGATATTCCAATCAAACAAAAATGATTTGGTAACAATTTAAACAAACTTTGGCTAGGAAGCATAGACATATGATGGAACTTTGGCACAGAAGTGAATTTCCTTTCCTYCCCTCCACCACTGCTGGCTCCATTCCTTCTGCTGCTGCTTTAGGTAAAGCTTTGTCTCAAGTGGTACAGCTGTGACACCAGGGGTAAGGAATAAGGAACCCACTGCTCAGCTAACCCCTTATGGATGGTGAATTTGTGATATCACAGCAAAGGACTTGAACAGTTATGGACATGTACAAATCACCGAGGAATAAATAGAAAGATATTTTATGAGTATTTTTTGTAAGATAATGGTTACAGCCATTTCTGGTAATCAGAATTTTTAAGATTTTTTGCTTGCCTACGTCTGCCAAGATACAATATTGTGACATTATTCTGGAGCTGTAGCAGAATACAATACTTTCATGAATGACATCAAAGTGGTTTGCTTTCAGATGTTTCCATCTCCAAGAAAACAGCATGAAAGATAAAGGGAAGGGTGAGAAAAAGGGAGAGCAGAAGAGACAATTTTCAAAATAAAGAATGGAAAATCACATATATGCTGTGGTTCACTGCGGTTAGACATTCAGCTAAGAGGATGTGTGAGTTTTTATTTCACAGATCTCAYCAGAAACCCTGAACTGCAATTGGTRCATGGAGCTACAAGYGTGTCATGCATACTTTTGTTAGAAATGGTGGGTCTGCTAATATGYGTAGATTTTAAATTAGAAGTGGAGAATAAGACTTGCCATAGCTCTTTCATTTGTGTCTCTGTCCTATAACTGGGCATTAATCTATGATTATCACAGAAAATTTTAACGAAGATAAATAAATCTGAGATTAAAAATACTCAGATATTGTAGTGAGGGGCTGCCTTTCATGCTAGAGGACAAGTCTAAAACCAACACCTCATTTCACTGTCATTTGTGAAGAGCAGAATAAAATAAATGCTTAATTACAAAAAGACTATTTGAACTAAAACATCTTCTTATATTATATGAATTCTACAGGATTATGAAGATAATTTCAATCTGGTATGTTTCATGTTCTGACAAAACTGTATCCTAACATCACCTGTCTTTCACTGTCATATTTAAATATTGGAGAGTTTCCAGGAGGAGCTGGTCAAAAAAGAAATAGTGATTGAGAAGTGAGAAGGGTTTGGGCCACACACTCTAAGCTTTTATGTGATAGAGCAGATCCTGAAAATGTAGTCTATTATGCATAAAAACCCAACACTATAGATACATGATATCTAGAATATTTCTACGTTGTGCTGCATTGAGTAATTGTGACTAACTCAAATGTATTTACTAAACATATAAATGTATTACTGTATTTTCATATTTAATGCATATTTTAAAACCTGACTACAATAATAATAATAATGTTTATTGAGAATAAACATTCTATTTATAGAGTTTATTGGTAAATATATTCTAAATATAYTAGAATCCAACAAACCATAGAGTGTAATTTGTTTGTTTGAGTGTAATTGTAGCACTTTTTAATATCTATCAGCTAAACTGCTATTGTTCAAATATTATTTTGAACCATATCCAGTACATACAGTGGCAACAGCAACATGGCACCATCAAGTTTATTAGAGCACCTGAATTCTTCCAAACTCAKTATCCCTGCCCCAAAAACCCAAGAGTATACAGCCAATGGCTTCATCTTCACCAAGACACAAATGGACAGCACAGGGCTGGCTGGGTCAATGGAGGCTGGTTAATGATAAGATATCTACACAACACCAATATCTGCTCAGGGCTGCTGTGATGGGGCCTGTGACAATTAATTGTAATATTCTACATGAAGGTGTGTACAAAATGCTCCCATGGAAGCTAAAAAGAGTTTGGGAGTTATAGCACATCCTAAGGATGGCTGGCCAGAAGGATGTAAAAGGCCTTTTTCAATTATTTATTTATTGCCCAGTAAATTGCTGGTATTTTAAATGTAAACACCCAAAGAAATTCTTCCCTTTTTTGTTTCATTGTGTGACAAATCCATTCCAGGGTTTTTCTTGTTCATAACGGCAAGAGACTGATATTTAGTGCAGATTTCTGAAGAAGGTTTATATGCCAAAATATAGCCAAAACCACAAAATCTAATACAAATATTGTATTAGATCATCTGTAATTATTGAAGCTGTCTTATAATCATCATGCTCCAACASAGTACATTTTATCTACTGGAAATCCAAGTATTTGAGGGCACAAGACTTCTCAAACAGCAATACAGGTCACTTGTGTTTCCCCATAGAAAACTGTATTGAAGGCAATATCCAACACTAATTTCTATGTGAGGTTTAAATGTTTTTGACTTATAAAGCTTATGGTGCTTGGTTTTTGATGGCTTGAGAAGCTGCCTCCTTGCTATCTGTGGATATTCTCACTCACTTGCCTGCTACCCACATGGAAGGGAGGAGCTCTCCTATTTCTGAGCACCTTGACTTTCCATACTTTCCAACAATCAACCTGCTGGCTGCAAAAATCTCTTTGGCTGCTGCCTGTTCCTCTCTCAGTGCAGGCATGACAGTCATAAGTAATGATYTGTGGCTCCAGGGAAGCCCTTTGGGCTGCAGATGAGCAGCCCCTTGAGAACAGAGCTCCCTTCCTGCTAACTGTGGGAAGCAGTGCTCTGGGTGTGCTGGGAAGCTTAGCAGGATGACCCTCAGGTTGGGCTTGAAAGAAGATAGAGAAAAATTTGAACATGTTTACAGAAAATCTGAACACGTTTACAGAAAATTTCTCCCCAACAAGGGAGAAATAATTGAAGTGCTTATTTGGGATTTGTACAAAACAGTTCACAGGATGAGAGGATGAGACCTCTGGGTACTGCACAGAAATTATATGAGTGATGCAATATGTCAGGAAGGACTTTGTAACTGAGGTAAAGCACCCATCTTGGATCTTTTAGGGACATGGGAACCAACTGAGAGATGCCATGGGATAGGTAATGTGATCAGTGTGACAAACAGGAACTTCTTGTGTCGATATCTACAAGGCAAAACTCTATCTGTTACAGCAAAAATAATCCAGATRTTACATAAGAACTTGGATGAGAAGTTATCAGTGCAGCTGTGCCTAAGAGGCAGCTAAGAAGTGTGATGGTGGGTACTTCCCACTGGGATAGGCTGAGCCACACCTGCTCTATCACTGACCTTGACCAAGCTCCAGCAAAATCCACCCCTCTACAGCTGCTAATAACAGAACTGGGACACAGGCTGTGGGTTCCAGGCTTTGCCTTAGTGGATCTTCTGTAACTATTAAAACAAAATGTGATGCAGTGGAGTATTTCAGCAGAGACATCATTGCTATTAGCCACAATTTGTAATTCCCATAGCCCTACCAGAGGCATTTATACTGGCTTTTGGAAAATTTACATCCACCAGGGAACAAGTAAACACTACAAGACAGCCTGTGCAGTAAGAGATAAAATTCCAAGGCTTGGATTATTAAGAGGTCTTTGATGTTCTACATGAATAGAGTATATGTGGAGACCAAATACATACTCTCCAAATTTGATTCAATAAAAGTGAAACTCTCTGCCTTGCCCTTGGCCTCAGAGTACACCCCACATTAAAACCATTCAATAAAATTTGGTATGTTGCCAACTGTWGCCTGCCTGAAGATTAAACTACTTAAGTTTTCAATTACCTATGATATAATACAACAAAGACACACGAGTAATGTCCTTAACCCTCTGGCTGAGCAATCAAAAAGAAAAAAAAAAAAGGCTATTTACACTAGAGAAAAGCCTGAATAATGAGATGGGCTTTGCACTGTGCCCCAAAGGTCCACAGAGAGGGACTTGGGCTATACATGCAGCTTTCTAGTATAGCTATGTCACTTTGGGGACTGATTTTAAACATMTATAACCCTTGACACTGATGCACTTCTAACAGTATGAAGAGGCTTGATCTTATTAGGTCAGGCCCTAGATCAATTTCAGTGCAAGTGTAACCTGCTGACGAATGAACATGAAGGGGCATGTCTGCAGTGTATTCTGTTGCAGAGGTACCTGGGCTAACTCCACCTCACAGAAGTCAACAATTGTAGCTTTGTTTGGATGGCACTGAGCAATCCTAGGGGTATTTACAGTAGGTCAACCACAGAACTGTGATAACCTGGCTCTGGTGCTCCTGGGCTTTAGCATCTGCTTTAAACTATTGCTGCTCTGAGCTCCGTGGAAAAATCTGCACACTCAGAATTGATTGGTTCATCTTTACTGTAGCTCTGACTTACAAAATAGACTTAACCACAGGTTCCCACTWTTGGATCCCTGTAGATCTGATCCTTAAAGTAATGAGAATAATTTTCTTTCTGTTTCTCCCCACTGACTCCAAGGGAGGCTAGATGATTTGTTCAGCTGGAAAATTTCACATTGTAGATATATTATTTCAGATGAATCCTATTTTTGGTGGTTTGAGTGTAAAAGTAATTTACCTTAATGGTAATGGACCTTAATTTCAGAATAGCTACATATCCATCACTAGGACAACATCATTAAGTAAGCAGAGCTAATTAATCAGCGCTACCATCTCCACGTGCAGAAGATGCAGCTCCAACTGCTGCTGTAATATGGACATGAAAACTCCAGAGCTGGGGAGTCTGGTGAGAATTTGATAGCTTCATCTGCAGTTAAAATGCAACCAAATCCCTTGTTCTCAGCTGTCCTTAGAAGGCTTGCAGCAGTGCATGAGAGAAAGTGTGYCTCAGGTAAAGCCTCAGACCATGTAAGGCTCTCCAAGTGGAAAGAGCATGGYAATTTGCCTGTGGAGGGAAGCAGTAACTAATGCACCAGGGCAGTGTGTTTCCTCTGGCCAGTCTGACTGAAGGAGGGGATCACTGCCTCTGCACCACCTGGAGCTTCTGGGGAGGGACTTTCAGGAGCATAATATATTTAGCAAGCAGCATGGTAATCTAATCAGTGAATGGAAAAGCATGACTGCAGGCAAAATGTGGCAGAATGCTAAGAACTTAKAGTTAAAAGGGAAAACAAAGTAGACTTCCCTCAGTATCTTTGAACCTGCATTTTTTTAGCTGCTTCCAGGAGTTGTAATTAATTTGATTGCTTTGTAATAAATCTTGCTGCCAGACATCTTGGTATCATATCAACAGAAATCTTGAGTAGCATTGTATCTTACCAGTTGTAAAYTGCTGCATTGTAAATTGCTGCTTCAATGTGGGTGGAAGGAACGTGCAAAAACCTCTGGTCCTGTCAGCAGCCAGCTCCAATCTGCAGCTYCTTGCTTTGGTAAGGATCCTAAAAGCAGCTCCTGCTGCAGTCATGCACTGGGAMTGGACTTTGTACATTTTCTAAGCCACAGCCAGCTTCTATTTAAGATGTCTGAAGTAGCAAGCTGACATCCCAAGGAAAAAGACCAGCCTTTCATGCAGTGGAGAAGCAACTACAACTGCAGAGTGTGCTGATTTTCTTGAACACTCCTTTTAAATGGCTCTGGTATGAGAACACTTGAATACTTTAACATAGAGCATGATACTAAAATAGGATATGAAATTACAGTAAATGAAAAATTGATTTATTAATTATATTAACTAAGATATCTTCTCCTTGGGAAGCTATAAAATATCTTGTGTGAAGATGGTAGACTCTGCCCTTGAGGCTCTTATTTAGCTTTTATCACATCAGGTCTAAGAGAAAAAACATTGACAATAATGTACTGTGTGTGTCACACATGAAATCCCATTATCCATCTCTCCTGTTATAGAGTGATTTGTAGCAAATCAGAACTTCTTCTAAAGGACCAACCTCCATGCTTGATTACACTGGTGAAAATTTGGAATTATTGCCTTGAAAGCAGAGAAACTTCAATGAATGGAATTTTGCACATACAAAATGTGTTTTGGCCCATTACCTTTTTGTAGCAAAAGGAAGTTCCATATAATTTCCATGTAAATTTCTAAATARTTCTATMRATTTCAAAGGAGGACAATATTTGRTATATATTGGATCAAACTGATGGTRTAAGCTACTTAGGTCAAAGGCAACACTAACAATTGCTTTAAAGAAACATAAAAGAAACTGTGCAAAGAAGAGGTATGGAATAACCTGCCACGAGGGTGAAAACATGGGGAAATACAGGAAAAGGCTATATACATAAAATGAAAGAGAATAATGCAGCAAATGCATGCAATGAAATTAACTCCCTCTTCTAAAGTTAGTTGAAAATGCATCTCTGCTATWTAAAATATCAAGGGTTATCTCTTTTATTAAATATTTAGAGTAAAATCTCTATTTAAAAAAAATGCTGGGTACTTCTTTTGCATCCAATGAATATTCATTGGGAAGTTCATTGGTGGGTGCCTATTCAAAACTGAAAGATCAAAAGGGAACTGTGTCAATTTTGTCCTTTTCTGGGTTGACTGCTATTTTTTGATGTAATAAATTGCCAATTTTAGAAGGGTAAAGAACAGAAATGGAAAGGAGTATGCCTTTCAGGAGACTTTTGACTGTGCCGTTATGAATAGTCCCCAAACAAACAGCTTGTTGCAAGCCATTCACACAGCAGATAGACATCCAATTGTTAGCCATGCAAATAGCCATATCCAATGGTCAGACAGCTGTTAGCTGGCTCTTAGAATGATTGGTAACCAGACTGCTGTAGAACTTACTCCTGTCTACAGGCTGCTGGGTCTCATCTTTTTCTAAAATCTTATTAATAAATTGAACACGTTCTATGGGATCACGGATGTCTATTGCCTCCCTTCTCACTGTTTCTCTCAGTAACGAGTAGAAGACAAAACAAAAAAAAAGGACAAATAGGAAAAACAGGTTTGTGGGCTATCCTTATAGACCAGGGTTTTATCCTTATAGGGATATTGTGGGTAAAACAAAAGCCTTTTTTGTGTAACCACAGCAACACTTTCATATTTCTAAGTGCAAGTATGTCATGCAGGCACACACAAACACACAGAGACACAAACTCTTCTTATACACTAATACAGCTTTCTCTTAGTCTCAAATTCATATGCTGAAAATGCATACACCAGGAGAAAATTTAGTCTTTTAAAAGTTAATGAAAACAGACATTAGTACATAGTAAGTCTGTAATAGGTGCTTTTCTAGAACAYGTAATTGTTGCACTCTTTTGATTGTGGATAGTTTTTCATGTCTTGATGAAGTTTTACATGTTGCAACAAAAACCTGTCTAATGTAAATTAACTAAAATACTTCAGATTAATTGAAAACAGTATGGAAGTTGAAAGCTCACTACACATCATGCTCCTGGCAGTGCCCAGAAGTGCCCAATAGTGGTATCTGGGCTGTTCATGCTGTTTGCAGGGTTTGATCCATAAGCCAAATGGTGGCTGATACCAGGAGGAGGAGGAGAGTTTCTCTCATTTTAATTCAGAAATTTCAGATGTTCCGGTAAATGATACCCATTTAATAAAATTGTGCTGTCTGGATTGAAGCAATTCAGTTCATGGCTTCTTCCCCCCATTCTTTTAGACTCTCATGACCTTCCTGTTCCCCAGATGAGGCCTTCATGTGCTGCCTCTTCAGTCTGATTGGCACTGCATGAGAGTGCTGGTGTCCCTCGAGTCCTCACACTGCCACCTCCCCTTCCTGCACTGGCAAACCCCAGACCTGYTGGCTGAACCCCACTAATGCCCCAAAGACCCTAATGTGTGTCTGCAACGTGTCACCTCCTCAGGCCCCTCACTTCTGGAGGAGCAATGCATATTTTCCTGAAAAAGCTCTCGTGGAGCCAACACAGCTTCAGTAAAATGTAGCTCCTTGGTTCTGTACTGAATGTTGTAAGGATATCATTGCTGAA
The DNA here is from genome assembly GCA_014549065.1 of Cardinalis cardinalis. NCBI lineage: Eukaryota > Metazoa > Chordata > Aves > Passeriformes > Cardinalidae > Cardinalis > Cardinalis cardinalis. Next base: position 3,069,869 of record JACDOX010000021.1, read on the forward strand.
ACCCCAGCCCTCAGCAGGAGCCACAACACAAAGGTTAGTGGKGACATGGGTGAGTTAAATTAGATTTCCTTTTCTTCATAAAACAATCTGAGCCCTTGCTCTCTGCTACCTGAGCACTTGAACTGCAAAGTTTTAAACTGAGATGGAGCCCTGCTGTGCATCTTTTAAAACTGGTGAGTTATATGAAAAATGGAAGTAAAAAGCTACAGCATAATGAAATAATGTTCAGAGTTGGGATACTCAGTTTAGAAGATATAAATCAAGGTTTGAAACCTGCAAATGATTKCTGAAGATGGTGTTTAGATTCAGAATTAATCAGACAGTAAGATTATGCAGATACATAATCCYATCACGTCATGTTTCTTATCTACAGGGTTAAGTTGTCTCTTTATTAATATATATTTTTTATGTTTCTCCTCATATTTTTCTGGCCCAATGACATTTTGATTATGCCAAAGAAATAGAAACAGAAACAGACAAATAGTAGACACATRCATACAGCCATCTCATGCCCTTCTTGAGGCTTTGTTTAACCACCAAAGGACATCATTCAGTGGGAGAACAGAGTTTCTTCCTAGAGGGTAGGTAACTCAGCAATTTTCCTGTATCTGAATGAATATTCAAACCAGACCATGTTCATGGCCTCTCAAATCTCCCATTGGAATGTAAACAGGATTGARGGACTTATGTCTGTCTGTTGCAGTAGGTAGCAAAGGTTAGGTACTGCATTACATGTCATCATGACACTTGAGTCCATTTAAGGATGACTCTGGGTAGCTGTTTTCCATATCTAAAATTAGGACAATTACTGTGCTGTAGCTCACAGAGGTGTTAGAGGTTAAAGATCATGACAGTAACAGAATGATTAAAATGAGATCCAGGATTACACATCATTCTCCTAAAAATATGAGCAGTCAAAACACAATTCAGAAGAAGTGAATTAGCTGACATTTGTCGCTGAACTACTTCTTTCTGAACATCATGGATGTGTGCATTTAGGAGTTTTTTGGTGAGAATTCTGAACACACTTAGAGACTAATAGGTTTTCACTCTCTCCTAATACATGGAACTAATTGTCAGTGTTCATCTTCTATTTTCCATAACTATTTGGAATCTAGCAAATGCTTCCTCAATTTCAGTTACCTAAATATATCCATTAATCAAAAACCCCTATCTGATATTTTTCCAGGCCCTCCAGATTTCTTGACTCTATATCTTTTATGAATCACCTCAAAACCTGATTTAACATTTCCTGTTGCCGGATGTGAGTTCATTAGGTGAAAGTTACCATGAAACAATTTAATAGGAGCTTCCATCTCATTGTTTTTCACTACGTTTTATTTATGCATCCAGTGCCCCAGGTGTCTATGGAGCTTAACAGGCAGTTTAAAAAATAGGCCATAGCCCAATTAGCTAAAACAGTAACTATTAAAAAAAGGTGCAAATATTTGGGAAAAGGGCGAGATGACAGGAATTATTGCAGGATTGAAAGGTCACAAATATGCTTACTGTTAGAGGCAAAACTTGCCTGTTTACACAAAACTGAAATGGAAAATCTGGAACAAAGACAAGTGCCTAGCACTGGGTGTCTAACTGGAAGCTGAGGGCTTTGGAGAGAGATCTGAAAAAGGGAGAATCATTGTGCAGGGATAAGAAGCATGAAGCAAACAAAAGCATGTGTCCTTTGTGAAACAAAGAGGGCAACGGAAGTAGAATCTGTCGGGCTGCTGGGAGGAAACAGGGTAAGTCAATAGGGGGGCTGGGGCAAACCTTTCCTTGGGAAGTGAGGATGGGAGACTGTTTGCTGACRCTCCTTGCTGTGCTTGAAGCTGCACACTACACAGAGGACTTTGTCCAAGCCACAAAAGAATTTGCTATCTGAAAAGCTGATAGTTTAGTTTTACCCRCCGTGGTTCTTGCAAGTTCCTGTGCCAAACTGCAGCTATGCCAAAGCTTAAGAACAGGCTGACTTCCAGTGTAAGAAATTGATGGACTACCAAGGTGAGATCTGGACTACAATTCACTAGTTTCTTCACTGTAGTGACTATGCATAACAACTAAAGATTTTGCATAGAGTTCATTACCCTTCTGCTTGACTTAGATAGGGGTCCCACGAAGAAACATTTTCTCTTGAGTGAAGAGGTGTAAGAGTGAGGATTCAGTGCTGCTTTCCTGAACAACCCAGCACTTTGAATTTTGAAGTTGCAGCTTGTCCAAATATTTCTCTCAGCTTTACTGGGCAGATTTTCTTTTTATGCAAATTACATATTCACTGACATGGGGAATTTACACAACTCTCTATTCCAAATGTYTTAGTAGCAGGAGCAGAGATGGTGTCAGATCTTCAGCTACTGAAAATTAAAAGTACTTCTCTTTACTGTAATTACCTTGCTTAACAGCAGTTGAAAATGCGATTTCTGCCCTGATTTTCTAGAATRTGGCATTTTATGAGTTTCACATGTATTTTCTATAATGATCTCTTGATTCTGAATTTTAGTTGAAACATCAACACTGAAGACAAAGTTCAATTACTGCATCAACTAATCTAAACCAAGAAAGACCATTAAGGTTACATTTTCTCACAGTGGCAAAGCATTGTAAATATTCCTTTTGCTGCATCTATGCTGCCTATTCTGTCAATTATGTTTCCACATRTTCATAAGGACTGTAATATCTGTTTCAGTTAAACTGACAATGGAAAAATAATGTAGTTCCTTGATTTTGGCTGCATACACTAGTAAGTAAGATACATTCCCTGATGAACAGGTTTGAAGGATGCAGGTGTAGGCTGATCCTTCATGACAGTGGTGCTGCTTCTACAATCTGTGTCCAGAAGTAGATGCCTGCAGGCCAGTAYCCCTGCTTAACTTCCTGGATACAAGGAAAGGCAAGCCAGCCATCTCCTTTATTTTAAATACACCTCTCTTTTTCTAAGTAGAACCATTAGTTTTTATCGATAGCACTAATGCTTTGCATTTAGACCAAATTACAATAGGAAAGGAGATGCTTAAGGGTAACTGGGTGATGAAAGGACTACATTAGAGTACAAGTCCAAGGGCTGCTGTTTCCTATTTGTAATGCTGAATCCACATGCAAGTCATATTTAAGCTATAAACAGTGGCGCCTAGGGAGTATGCACTCAGATTGCCTTGAGAAACTAAATACTTTTATCAAATCACCAGATGGACTTGTGCTCAAAAAACACTCTTGAACAACGTGGCTTTTCTATATTCACCTTTAGATAATCAAGCTCTCAGCAACCCATACAACTTAATTAACATGTTGCTCTGATCTTTTATAATTTTACATAGAGATGCCTAACACACAGAATTTCAGACCACAGATAATTTCACACAATTTCAGCCTCCATTGATCTCCMTTGTTTAATAATCACAGGCATTGTAGAGTTTCAATACCTTCAACTTCTTACTCAGAGAGCTGTGAGACTATGCCATCCATTTTCTTTCGAGACAGAAATCTCATTTGCAGTTGGGCAAGTTTTATCATTTGATGCTGTGAAACTTTAGCCTCCAGAAGAACATCGTTTGGCAGTGGTTTTGAGGAAATGTCAGAATAGAGAGGCAGGTCCTGTTAAAGGGAACAAACACATAGAGTGATTTTCATCATGGCAGCAGAAAGAGGCAGGTTTTTGATTCCCAGGGTGTCTCAACAAGGCAATGGTCTGTTTGGGTGAACCAATTTCCATCGTGGTAGGAGGAGCACAGATAAACATGRAGATGTTATTGAATGGACTTCAAACCATAGCAGCTGCATGGAGTTCTGYTAACTCAGATGTCATTGCTCGCAAAGTAAAGGGGAGATATGGTTTTCTGAAACAAGAGAAGAAGAATAGTAAGGATACATGAGTTTAATTACCTCCATGTCTGTATGTATATTTGAGGAATATGTCAAATGATCAAGAGGCATGATACAGCATCTGACAATGATTATGGCTTTGGGGGCATAATGAAAATTCTGGTGGGTGGATTGTGAAGTGAAATTTAACTTCAGCTATAAGAAAGAAATCTACAGAAAGATGAGATGCCCTTAGTGTCATAACTAAAAACAAGCTCACAGCTATAATCTGACAATGCAAGTTGAATATAAGATATACAGCTGAATGTAAAGCTGAAAATAATCAGCAATAACTGTAAAATCTGGAGGCATCTGAAAACTGAAAACTCTGTATATCCTTAGTAAATGCTGTATACCTCTTGTATGCTATTTTTGCATCAGACTAYCAAAGTATCCAGGGCCACATGGCCACAGCCAAAACCAAAACAATTTAATTATCAAGGCAGTTACAAATATGACCAAATCTGAACTGAAGAATGTGTATAATGTRTGAAGCCACTGTAGGCTTCAACAAATGCCACTCTCCCTGAACATGAAAAATTTGAAATCAGTAATTATCTAAGGTCAGATACGGATAAATATGGACAGTGATAGGAAGAAGAGGGAAAGGGAACGAGAGGTAAGTGCAGTYTAACAGGAGGCAATTTAAAACTTACAGATGGGAAGACAAAGTCTTTTTCTTAGAGGCATTCAGAAGAAAATATTTAGCTTTTACAAATACATGAGGAATGTTTCTATTTAAATGAAGAGAGGATAGGAATTGCTGATAATCTTTCCAACAYCAGCAGTGAAAGTCAGCTCCCTTGATAGATAATAAGAATAAAACCCACTGAGAATGGAAGTGCCATGAATTTTAAACTATACCTTGAAAATAATAAAGAAAATATAAACAAAAATTACAAAAACGTGGCAATAAAACCGCCAACATTATCCTAACTTTGCTCACTTTAAGCCAATGATAAAAATAACATTAAWTTTGACAGAGTTTGGGTTCAGTTAGGGCTGAATTTTTTAAAAAAATTCCTCTCTCAGAGGATAGCTGAACTRTCAACCACAATTGCTTGGGGAAGAGTAATTCTTGCCAGATGAGTTTATTTGTTTTGGGCTTTTTTCTTTATGGGAAAGCATAACAAAATTAGTAGCTGATGAGCAAAGGGGRGGAGGATGCTGTTGTCTTGGTGGTCAGTGCAGCTCCCCAGTCATGGTTAGCTCGGTTTGGGAGGGAGAGCTCAGAGCTCCTGTGGCTGTGAGCGAGTCAGACTGGGGATTTACCTGGAGCAGGGCACTGGTAGAGGGACAGGGGGACAGTTCTGAAGCCTGCTAACCTTCCTGGCATTCACTCACACACAGAACAGAMATTTCAGCACAGTTCTGCCTTGATGCCAAGGCTTTGTGCAGCACCTGCTGTGCTGTGAGCACTTGACAGGACCCAGGGCATCCCTCTGGCTGTCCTGAGCAGCCCARACCCCTGCCAGGGGTCTCAGAGACCCRGGCACAGAGCCCAAAATGCCTCTGGTTTTGATTATGACCCATGGAGCAAGTTATGAACCTTAGATATARAKCTGCAAGCCATGACAAATTAAGTAGAATGACACTGAATTTATCACAAGGTGAAAAAGCAGATTTTGGAGGTTCTAGAATGGAGGTTCAGGGGGCAAGATGGAGKGATCTGGGCATCCTTTCCAGCCTTTCTCCTTCTTCTTCTTGGCCTCCATGTTCTGGGTGATGTTGGCACTTTTAGATTGGTTTAGAGTAGAAGCTCACTGTCTAACAYAGGTGATAGGTATTGGAAAGTAATTGTAAACATTGTATATGTAGTTTTTAGTATAAAGACATAACACYRCCCCAGGGGCAGGCAGAGTGCCTGGAACTGTCCTGCTGGACGGACCTCRGCAGGGCAGGAGAAAGAATTTTATAGATAAGATACAATGAACAACCTTGAGACMRAGAAATGAAGAGTTCTGAYTCCTTCTTCAAGAGTTCTGACTTCCCAACTTTTCTCGAGGTCACTGTGAGCAGCGAGAGATCCTGACAGGCACTTACCAACCMGCACTGAGTGCTGATGCCACTGCCAAAGGAGTTCGTGGTGCTGGAGACTGAAAGGGCAGAAATGAAGCAAAACATCCATTTGCCATGAGAATGTGATATTGCCATCCAGCAATATGAGCATACTTAATTCTTATACTTGCTGGGAGCTCTGCTTTGAAAGAAGCAGTGCTGAGACYGTGGGTAGAAATAATACTGAGTGAACTGGACATCTCATCTGAGTTTCTAAGGCAGTATGTCAGCCAGAAGAAGAAATAATTAAATTCAATCTTAAACTGTTAGAGAAATAACAATACTTGATAAAGAGTACAACAATAATCCCCTGTATGATCATAAGACCATTAAACTTAATGAAACTGYGTTGTCAAAAAGATGCATCACCTGCATAGAGCACAAAGAAAAGAAGAATGATAGCTGAAGTAGAGCCATCTAGGCTACATTTTACAGAATATAAATGTGCTAAGGAAATTAATTTTTTTTATACTGGCATGCCATGGATCAGATATCTTACAGAGATAATTGTGAAGTGATGATTTAGCAATTTTGTTGTTGTATTTGTTGTATTTTTGTTAACTGTTTGTCTTTTTACCTAACAARATAGCTTCAGATTCCAATTCAATTGAAAAAAAMCCCCAAAACCTGAAACATTCCCTTGGAATGAATAAATAGCAAAAATGTTCTAGGATATACTGTGCTCAATGCCATGGATGCAGTTAAGTCAAGAATGAAYAGTTTTCTTTCTGATGATGAAATGAGAAAGGGAATTCCCTCATATTTTCCCTTGAGCTTGAGTAAATTCACATTCTCCAGGATTTTTTCTGCTTGTTGTCTTCGTTTGGTCTGCTGAAAAGGGCAAAAAGGCATAAGAATTCCCTGTGCATTAGGAGTTATCCCTGAATGTTATTGGGATGCAAGATTTTTCCAGCACTTGGTGGGCTGAGGGCCTTTACACATGACAGTAGCTGGTTCAAGTCACTGAGGGAATCTCAAAGGGTGTCTCTGTACTGCATTAGCTGTGCCCRGATTTTTATTCACTGTGGGTTCAGTTGTATCCATACTGCTTAATCCAACCCTGAGTTTCTCTGCTTGGCAAATTTTCTTCCTTGCTCCAGGTCTGAGCCAAAGTGTGAGACAGCTCCTAGGAGCAGTAGGGATGGCTGGGCAATTTAGTCCTGCATGCTGGCTTGAGCCATAAACCAGCAAGGCTGTATAGATTTACCAATAAAGATCAGGATTATGGTGTCAGTGAGCAGCTGGGGTGCTGGGCCAAATGACCTCATAGAGGACTCAGTCCTCACACCACAGACCTATAAATAATTGCCAATATTGTACAGAACACACAAACAGAGCAAGATTTTCCCCACATATATTTATGCCTTAGCCATGATGGGAATGGCTTAGTGACTACTGAAGGCAAGACTGTCAGTCAGATTTAATTTTCCCTCATCTCATCATCCACTAATTAGGAGTATTCCCTATTCTCGTGATTTTTATCATGGTCATGATATTTGATACTTCTCTGCAAAGCCCCTGTTTTGGAATCATGTGAGTACATCAGGCATAAAATTTCCAGTCCTAAAAACTGGGTTTGTGGTGTTTTGTTTTGTTTTAAAAAGAAAAGCTATAAACCAAAACAACAAATAAAAAGCCCCCAAATTCTCAGTTTTCTAAGCGTCATTATTTCTGTGGCCTGACATGACTTTAACATCTGAGGTTAACAATATGAAGTTAATGTCATGCAAAAAACAAACAAACAAGATGACTTTGTCCCCCAAGGAACCCAAACAAATTACTCTACAATTTGGTAACCACCAACTGAGTTTTGATCTGAACCAAGGACACTATTTACTTCCAGTCTRTTCTTTTACCCTTCTATTTCTAATTAACTCTTCTCTTAAAACTGTTTCCTTCTTTAAACAGTTCTCAAAATAATCCAGTCTTGTTGATGGTGTGTGGTATTTTCCATGAAAACGAGAAGAAATTTTCAATACAGAGAAATGTTAAAAAGGGTAGTTYAAAATATTTTATGGTGAGAAATAATTGAAACTTTTCTTGTTGGCAAGGAATGTGCAGTTTCTAAGCCAAGGGTCCATTCTGGATTATGTAGTCAAACTCACTAATATGAAAGAAGATAGGCTATGGTTTTTTTGGGAAAACCATGGCCTATCATGCTGTTTTCTGAACAGACAGTCACTCTGCTTTCTTACACAATTGCTTTCAGTGATTCACCTTTTTAATGAGAGCAGAAGGGAAACAGCAAAGAAAACAATTCTCTAAAATGTTTTCAGAAAGGCCCACTGGAATTTGAAATGGGTCTTATTTGGTGTACTTTGCATAATTTGTTACACTAAATATGAAACAGATTTCAACTGCAGCTGCAGCGCATGTGTTATTGGGAAAAGCTTGGGTCTCCCAGAACACAACCATTGGCTTATTCAGGGCTGGTCAGAGCTGCATCTCTGGGCAGAATGACACTGGGTAGAACATGATGGCACCATCCACCAAGGATTCACACAGCATTTGCTCTCCCTCCCCTTCGTTTTTGGGAAAYTGCATCATTACTTCATGTTAAAAGTACTGAAGGAGCAATCAGCTGAARTTTTACTGATCTGTCAGATCAGCATTATGATTATCCCAACCCCTTGTGCAATGAGATAAACACCCACCTTGTCCTGTGCAGGGGATTTCCCTGGTTATACCCAGCCACAATCACTGCTCCATCACTGCAGAGCTGCTCTGTAGTCAAGAAATGCCATGTGAACTTCAGTTTGAGCCTGAACTTTCAGTGAAATGGCTTCAATTAGGCATTACACTTCTCAGGTGCAAATGGTGACWTGCAGTTTGTCTGTTGTCTTTGTCAATGTGGTTTGAATTTATGACTCTAACAAGAAAAGGAACTAGAAATTGAATTGCTGGGTTGATGACAGCTTCCCAACATTCAGGGCTTGCCTCCTGAAGTGGAGGGTGATCCTTGGTGACTGCAAGCACAACCCTGAGATAACAATCACAGCTGCTTCATGAGTGCATATATAATTACACACACACACACACACACATATATATATACATATATGATATATCACCAATTACACCTTAACAGTGAAAACCATAATCACACATGAGCTGTGATTGAAATAATTCTCTAATTACACATATAGATTTAATTAAATAACAATAAAAAGAAGAGAGGATTTGTAGTGAAGCTATTATGAAAGAGGTGTATTTTATCTCTATGTTTTAATCTCAACAGGAGGATTCAGTAACAGATCAAGATGAATCTGCTCACTACTACCCCAATGTAAGCACATGATAAAAGAAGTAGACTCATGAAACTTCTCACTGTTAAGGTGTCAAATATTTAATCCTATAAAAGCCTAACTTTAGTCGTCCATTATTTGGCTTAAGGTTAATTTCCAAGCAGTCTCCTTGTGATTTTCTCTGCAACAGCTCTTGCTCCATTACATAGACTAATGCTCCTGTGCAAAGGAGGTACATAGAAATAATTGATACAATCCTTTTCTAGATTCAAGAAATGCTACAGATAAAAATTTTACAAAGGTTGACTCAAGCTTGAAACATAGTTTCATAACTGCTTTGTTTGTGTTCTTTAAACTTCTATAAATTTACTAGTAAAGTCTGCAAAGAGTCTTGTTCTGAATGGGTTTCTAGAAGGTCCATTCTTTGATCCATTACTATGACACAACTTGGGGTTTCACAGTGCTTGAACCTACAATCTTCCTTGTGTAAAAGGTGMAACTCAGCAGTTGGAACTAGTTATTGGTGGCTGGTTAGTTAAGAACTGGCTGAGCCCATGGGAAAGGACATATTATTTTTGTTGACAAGGGTCCACTTCGTGAAGCATGAACTGGCATGCAGCTTGGGATGTAAATCCAAGAGCAGAAGCTTTTGTGGAAATTTGCTATGCCTTTTTCTTTGGTATTTTGGGGCAAATAAGCATTCCCCYTTCTGAGAAATACTTAGGTAAGGCCTGATCTTACACCAAAGGAATTCAATAATAATACTCCTGAGCAAAATCAAAATTTTAATTTCCAAGCCAAACCACTGATTTCCTGAAACACCTYCATCTCTTCTCCTGCTGGCAGTCGTTCCTCTTTTAACCTCCCTTTATCCTTAAACAATCACAAACAGTTTCAGTCAGCATTATGGAAAATGGCCCAGCCATTGCCAGGTAGGACCAGATGACATGCAAAGCAGGATTCAGTCACCGAGATCCTAAGATCCCTAGAGGGTCTAGCAGAAGGGAAGCATTTAAAATGTTAGATCTTCAGGAAAATAATGAGGATGTAGTTCCTACATGCAACTACCCATATATAGTTGCACTCTTCCCACATCTAATGACAGAACTTGTCAAGTGCCAAGAGGGAAGACCTGTGAAGAGAGAGAGTCAAGTACTCACATGATCGTTGCATAATTATTCTCCATTTAAAAACTAGGTCTTTGATTCTTATTTGTGATTATTTTCATGCTTTTCACATGTGAAGTATCTTTGATCAGTGGTCCTTATAAGAGCACGAGTCAGAACTTGGAACACTGGAAGTAGTCTTTGAGGAAGAAAGGATGAGGTGATGAGAAACAAAAGGATTTATGAGACTCTTAAAGCCAGACACTGTCTGTCACATCATGCTCGTCCCCAGTGCCATGAAAATAGTCTGGCTAGGGAGAGGAAAAGATTCAGTAAGTAAAAAATAGAAATATTGCCTTCCAAGTGCAATTGATAATTTTCTTCCAAGGCATAGAATACAACACAGGTCTAGAGATTTAAAGTATCATGCAAATGTAAATGTTTACATTTGCATGCAATAATGTCTGCTTTTCTCTTTGTTTTTCTTAATTAAAACTTACAAGTTGCAGAGTGTGGCTGAGTATTTCCTGTCTATCATTCCCAAACAGCTTTTAGCTGTCCAGAGGAAAGAGCCAAATCTACCTCTGTTATTATCACCTGTCACATTTGTTCTTTGCAAAAGAACTGAAGGCAGTGTTATGTCTAGTGAATGCATAATATAAAGAACTGATTTTAAAGATATTAACATCTCAGCTTGTTTCCTCTGACTTGGTACTGGTCTAAAAATTAGGTGGATAATTTAATTAAGTTTCCCATCTATGTAGTAAAAAGTAGGAGATAACTCTAGAAAATGAATTATTCCTTTCTAAAATGACTTGCTGCAAATGCTCATCTATTTCAATTGATTCTATTATCATCATGATTAAGTACCTAACATTTAATCCCAAACTCAAAGAGCTCTTGATTAATAATAAACAGAATTATTAGATTACTAATTAASAGAATTATGACCGTGATGGAGAAGTAATGGGCAGATCACTGGTTTCAGCAGAGAGTTCTGCTAAAGACAGTGCCTTCACTGACTTCAAAATCATCATGTGCCTTCTAGTTTTATTAGCAAGTATGAGGTAAAAGGACAATCAAGAAGAGCACAAGTGCTACAGAGTTGGGTGTCTGCAGTTATAATCAGCAGTATTTTCACTTGAAGTCAATGGAAGTGCATTAGTGTAAAACCTCGTGGAARCAAAGAGGAATTAAGAAATGGGATCTGATCCAAAACTCAGTGAAACCCATGGAGACTTTTCTCTGATGCACTGAACCTTGGATCAAGCTYCCAGCTCCTTGGAAAACAGCAGCAGTCCTGCTTCTCAGCTGCCAACATTTCTGCAGTAGTTGTGCTCCACTGCACCTAGCAGGGCATTGAAAGTGATGCTGCTCTGCTGAATGTATCTGTCCTAAACAAATCCACCATTCCTGTGGACATTTCCTCTCTCTTTACAATATAAAGAGAGGGCTAAGTTGGAYATTACAGCACCTGTGACTCTGACATGCCTTTTTGTCTGTCTCTTTCAGGTTCCTAACGTCATGTGTCACTATGCAGTAGAAATTATTGATCTGCCATTCAATAAGGAGCAAAGATTTAGACCTTCCTTGTGGTTTTAGTATCCAGGGATCAGTTCACCTCTTCTGACTTTAAGAATTTATAAAATGAAATAAGATAGTAGTAGCTGTATGAATAKTTCTGTATTTCCTTTGCATTTATATTTAGGATTGGTCTCTTCTTTTTGCATCAAATTTATCATTGCCTTATTTCATGACTTTACTGTAAAGCTTGAAGTTCAAAAAAGAGAAAACTTTATTTACAAATTGATGTTGACCTAGTTTGAGCTCAATGAGCAGGCTAAAATATGAGATCMTGCATAAAGCTGGCAACAGCTATAGGAACAAATAAAACTTTTTTTTTTTCACTTAAAGCTTGGAGAAGAGAATAAAAGACAAAAAGAGCTAGAAATTTCTATGGTTTAATGTTGTTTCAGTGCTGAGTTTAAGTATAAAAGAATCTCTGAGGCTCTTCAGGATGTGCCAACAGGTCAAAGCACTTTCCAGTTTGCTCTAACTACTTCTTAATAAAGTGGAACTGTTTGAGGATTTGACAAGTCCCATGGGTCAGGAAACACATATTAAACAGCCTTAGAGAATTTTTCTCTTTCAGTATTGAGCCAATATTGTATGACATAAAGAGTGGTCCTCCATTCTCCTCTCTGCCTTACAGAGATCTCTTTCAATGTCTGTTCTGAGGGTGAGGGTGGAAGAACATTCCATTTTTAACAAAAATCCCACTCAGTTCCAAATGGAGACGGGGAAAAAAAAAGAAAGACCATCTGTGAGGAAAGAGGCTTCAAAAAAGAGGAAGAGAAGAGAAATAGAAAAGAGCAGGAATATTGAGAGAACAAGGATAGAAATCAAGTGAAGGAAAAAATTTTTTTCCTCTTTTTCTTGCTTTCAATATTAGTTTTTCCTTTCTTTTTTTTCATTCTCCAGTTGCATAATTTCATCTATTGGAATCTCTTTTCCTGCTCTGTAATCTCTCTCACTTTTTTCCTATTAATTATTACTCATTTTACATAAGTGTCTTAAAACAACCGTATATGATGCTTTAAATATTTGCTACTTAAATCCAAAGACACCAGCATGATGTTTGTATTGTTTTCATGGGAGAGAAGATATTTTCCRACTTTCTAACCTCTCTACCAGCCAAAGGCAGCAGAGATCTACCAGGCTGTCATCTGAAGAACTTCATCTCATCCCCAAGCCTGTGTGTCTCTCAACAATCATCTCAGCAGCCACAGAGCACCATCATTTGCCCAAACTCTCATACACAGAGGTAGGGTAAAAACAGAGACAGAGAAGTTTACTATTACAAGTAYTTACTTTATAAAATAGCTTTATAAATCATTCCTCTTCCTTCTAATGTCCTTTTTTCTCAACCATCTTACAGTGTTTACATTCAATATTTTATGTTTGTTTCCTTTTYCTGTCTTTTGCTATCAACATCTTTCCATTATTTTCTTACTGATTTTAACATTTCAAGAGATTATTCTTCCTCTAAAAAAAAAATAATTATCTCCCTATCAGTATCTTTCTATTCCATTTTCTCCAACATCCTCAGCAAATAGCCCTGACATCAGATGAAATTATTTTGAAGTCCTTTTGCTTTGCCAATCACAAAGAAAATCTTAATTTCTGAAATTTCTGACCCGAAGTGATTTTTATGCAGCTATGTGTCCTTTACCATTTGGCCAAATCTATTGGTTTGTTATATAGAATACAGAATCATAGAATCAGCAGGGTCAGAAGAGACCTCCAGGATCATTGAGTCCAACCTTTGAACACAACCCTGTGTTCAAACCATGGCACTAAAAGCCAGTTATGTCTATATGTCTAATTACATTCACAGGCCCTGCACTCATTCCTTTCCCTAAATTCTGAAGCAAGAGTTGGATGATCTAGATTTTTTCAGTTTTAAAATCTGTGAATAAGTTGCCACAGATGGGGAAAAAAATCCATTAATTTACTCCTTTTGTTGCTGGAGAAGGCCAAATGTAGAYATGGACAGTAAACATGTAAGATTATTTGTTGAGCTAGATTTAAAATAGATGTCTTCTAAGAGGCATTCTTAGAAGGATCCTGAAAGCACTGATAGTTCATAGTGTTTTCAATTTTTACCCTATGATATTTGGAATAATTTTATATTGCAAAGTAGCTGATTTTGGCTGATGCAACACTTTTCTACTATCATCAACTCCTGGAAAACAATGTCTTGCTTTGAAACCACTTTTTGTCCATTGGATGCAAACCCTGCTAAATTGTACTGTAAATGAGCTATTTCCATTGGATAATCATAAACTACCTAGAAGTGTATCATTATGTAATTTCCTTCAGTCTGTGTGCTGTAACTCTGATTATGCTAATGTTAGTCTGCTTTTCCTTTTTTCACTATCAACATCAAGGATTTCTGTCTGAGGTCTTGTTACATGGACAGGAATTTGGCCATTCAGGTTATGTTTCTGTTAATTTGTACTATTTCAGGCAATAAAGTACTTCTGCAATTGATTAAAGGCTAAAGATCAGGAATCCATCCAATCTACAATGCTGTTAATTGAGTGCAAGGCAGAACAAAATGGAGGATGCTCACAACTACACAAGATAGTTATATGATGAATACTTAGAAAGTTTAAATGYTGTTTTCTGGTTAGGCCTTATGTCCTGTTCAGCTTTGCATCAGATTCTAGGGGCAGAACATAGCTTGTTCTGMGAAAATAAATGGTGTCAAAGGTGTTACACATGAATAATCCACTAAGAACATGGCAAAGTAACTTTTAGAGGTACCATTCCACTCCTGTGACTCCTATGAATGGATCAATTGGCCTGATTACATATTGTGTGAATCAAGATGGATTTACACTATCATTCCATTGATCTGTCTCTTCTATGGGAACTCAATGGAACTGAAATAACACAAATTACACTCATCCTGAATAACTATAAAGCYTGTGGTTTCAGAACAGAAGCAATTTTGAATTAACTAAGGAACAGGCAGGATGAATATAATGGCATCAGYTTTGCCATCTAAAGCGTGATGCTATCAGTTTGAGTTAAATAATTGTCAAGTACCTGCATAGGATATCTTAATCGTGTCCCTTCTTGTGACATATCACAGAATTGKGAAAAAACCAAACTAATATTTTCATTAATTGGCAATGAGATCAATGTGTTTCAATCAGTATCATCAACAGCAATGCAATAGCTCTCTGTTGATATCATAGAGGGGAAACCATTATGTAAAAACCACAACAAAACCACAGAGAGACTTTTCTGTGTGGTGTTATAGCATGGACAGCTRATATTCCTATTAACAGATGATCTCACAAATAGCCTGCTCAGACCATGTAAAGCTTTATCTAGTGTACAAACACCTTAGACTGATCAGGTAATTTGTTGACTTTTCATCTTTCCCCAAATTAACTAATTATTAGAAATTACTGTTTAGCAAGACATCAGCTGCTGAGTGAGAGCCTTATGCTCTCTTATCTTACTGTACTTGAGCCACTGAGCTTCTTTAGGCTAAAGATGTCACTATTAAATGCAATGTTCTTTATCTTTCTGAAAACAAAATCATTACCCCCATAAGAATTGAACTTTTTTTCTCCCAATGTCAYGAACAATCACTTTTTCACACCTTTTTGAGCTGACTCCCCAGTTCCTGACAGTCTGCTCTTACATCTCCCAAAGTAAGCTGCAAATACAACCCCAGAAAGCCATATTTTATTTTGACCTGTTCCTCTTTTGCTTTGAAAAAAACCCCTGGAGAACAGACAAGCAAGTGTAATATATTACCTCTGGTGGCTTAGCTGGACAGCAGCAGGGGCTTGTAATAAGGATGTGGTAATACACCACAAGGAATCTGTAGACTCATAAAACTTGACCTTATAAATCTCTATGTTTATCAATTCCATACAGCAGCCACTCCCTGTGGTGGAAGTCTCAGACCAATAAACCTGCAGTTGATAACCATACAATTTACCCTCAATTTTTCCCTCCTGGCCAGCTAATCATGCTGCATTAATAATGCCTGTAAAAAATTGAAATGTCACCTTAAAATAAAGATACCATCTGATTCTTGTCATTMCTTTGCATGTAATTAAGAAATTGAGCAAACAACTTTACAGTGATAACCAGGAGTCTTACGTTTTTTCTTGTTCATACTTTGTTTAAAGTTCCTACTCTCTCACCTGAAAACTGCTTTCATGGTTTTGTTGGTTTGNTTTTTTTTTTTTTTTTTTTTTTTTAATTCAGGTAGCTTCCTGTAGTAAATGACTCCCTGCTGTAGACAGTAAACCCTTCATAAACAAGAAGAGGAATTTCCAGGCACCTCCACAGTGCTCTGCTGGGCAGAGATGTGTCACGGACACCCAGCAGCTTCTGGGAGATCACTTCATGTAGGGGGGACCCAGATTTCATGCTAAAGACCATAGCCTGGTTTTCTTCTGAACACAGTGTTTCTAAACCTAAAAAAAAATTTACCTTTGCCTGTTAAAAGTGCCAGAACAAACACAGTTATTCAAAAGTCTCATGCCTGTTTCCTCCACACAGCACTTCACACTCTGGATACACGTAGTGGTGAGCAGCAAGAATGATTTCAGATTCATTCTGATTTTCAATAAGAAGACTGATTTAGAATGACCTCCCCCAAAAAGAGAATCAAAATAAATTTAAGGTATCCTGTTTCATTCTCTGATGCAGTKTTTTATCTTGGATGGAATGGCTGCATATCTCCACTTGATAGCCGACTCCAAAGAATATTGCAAAGTAAAATCAATGACAAAGTGAAAACTTTGYCCAACTGTAAGCAAATTAATTAGCACTCTGCAAGGCAAAGTAGGAGAGGGTTAATCYTTAGAAGTCTTTAGGATATGATTTAGAGAAGATAATAGAGCCACCAGCCATGAAAAGGTACTCAAAATTGCATGCCATACATTAAATTTGAAATCTGAGGTCATCAATAGATTTAGCCTTACTACATTTTGCAGGAAAATAGATTTTATTCTGTGAAAACTGTGGCCAGAAGTATAAAGCTGAACTAGCTGCACATTTGATCTGCATGCCATCATGAGGCACATCCCAGTTCATTGGACAACATCCCCTATTTCCTGCCTCAGGAATATGTAGCCAAGGAGAAAACAGAAATGTTTGTTGCCTCACCAGCACTTCAGTGCACTTGAAGGAGAGAAAGGAAATATGCTGCACTGACCAGTAAAGAAATATCATTTATTTTCTCCTAGAAGTAACAGAGGAGAAAAAATGAATAGAGAATAATTTGTGAAGAGATAAAACTTCACTGTGACTTTAGTTACAGATGTACTCAYACATCTACTCTTATTAAAGGTAAGACACAGCTCATAAATAAAATTSCAGAGAATTCAGTATTTTAGGGCTTGATTTTGTATTTAAGGAAACTTTGTTCYACATGCATGAACAAAGGCACATCAGACCAATAGTCACTCAGATTGCCAAAACATTAAATAAGACAATGCATTTGGAAGAAAATGTTTTGAGGGAAAACAAAAGGAAAAAAAAAATTAAAATCCAAACATGATTGAATTTGCTACATGATTGAATTTGCTTTCAGTTTATCCTCTCTGTTTTTGCTCAGGAAGAAAAACCCTTCTGTTTTCAGAAAATCAGTTCACCTAAAATATGTAGTCACCAGAAAGAATGACAAAAGGAGTAATAATGACAACTTAATATAAGAGCTTTTTTTCCAGAGTTATCTTTTTATTAAAGGTAATGYAGAAAAACAAAACTAGGAACACTCCTTTTTCCCACAGCTGGGCCCTTTTAATATTTTTTCCAGGACTTACTTCCCTTCAATATGAATTTTTAGCAAAGGTGCAGTTATATTCTAATAATTTAAAAATTCGTTAATCTAAAAATGTGTTTTTAAAGATATGTTAATAAATTCACAATTCTGCTTGCAAAAAGCAATGCTGTTATACCCTGGCTGCCTCAGTTACTGCCAATTATGCCAACAGAATTTACCACAGGCTAAAATTTTTCTCAAAGACTTTTCAGATACAGCACCATATGTAGCATAAAATGATTGATAGAAGTAACAATTTTGATGGATCTCACAAATTATTTTGTTGTGCAACATGTACTGCATTTCAGACAAAAATGCTTCCTAGATTTTTAAAATATATTCATTCTATTCTATTCTATTCTATTCTATTCTATTCTATTCTATTCTATTCTATTCTATTCTATTCTATTCTATTCTATTCTATTCTGTTTTGCCCTTTATCAAGATCAACATAAAAATAAACCAGTATTTGAAATGTTTATTCAAGTTAGTACAGTTTTTTACTGCATATATGTATGGATAAAGGAAATGCTAAATTGCGAACTGGATCTGATTCTGCAGTGACCACTAACCACAGAAGTTACATCTCTTCTTTCTTTTATAGAAATTTGATCTGCCAGTCCTTCAGAAAGTAATCCTGCCTCATCAAACCAGKTCCAGGGAAGAATTTCATGTCCAATTATTTGAATGACTAGGATTACWTTTGTAAGATCCTCAAATTCAAGTGCTTGTCATCATCATATAATTTTTGCCAGTCAATTCACTCAAAATACGTCTCCATCRCACAAGGGAGAGCAGTGAAAAGATTCTGTGAGTGCTACCAGCCAGCTCACCTACAAGGATTATTCTYCTTAGTGAAGTGCCTGGCAAATTAGGTAAGATTGTTTTTCTACCCAAGCTGGTTTATGCAGAAAGAGCCCAGGTCTCAGCCCACAGTGCTCAGCAGACATTGCAGAGCCCAGGTGAGCTGYCACTGATCCACCTCTGGCACCTCTGCATGGCCTTGTGGTCAGACTGAGGCAGCATAACCACTCAAATATCTAAGCAGTCCTACTCTTTGGCAGGGTTTATGCCCTCCTGAATCACACTTTCCTCTCATCTGCACCTCTGCAAAAGCAGTCAGTGTGGAGTGCTGCCACTCCCCTGAGAGGGGCCTGAGCCCCTGCAGCAGCTCCTGCAGGCCCTCAGGAGAGTGTGAGAGTTCAGGCTAATTAGCTCCCAAAGGGTGAAGAGGCAGAGGAAGAAAYCTGGCAGGGACTCTTTTCTGAAAAGCCCCACACCATTGTAGCTGCAGCCTCATTTTCAGACAGCCCCAGCCTTAGTTTTTGCTCTGGAACCTCTCCAGTCCCCTGAACTCCACCAGGGCCTGTCTAAAGAGGAAAACCACTGAAATAGTCATTTATGGTAGAACAGCCTCTCAGGGATAGTCTGTTCTTGCAGAAAAGTGATTTAATCTTGCAACAATCACTACCTTTCCAAATAAGAGTCACCATTCTAGAAAGAAACCCCTTATTCCAGGAGAGAGTTCACATGGGAAGTAATTTCACTATAAACAGTGATCAATAGACCATATGAGCAGCCTCAAAATGTCACATCTAGAGAAATAAATGCCACCTCTAAAAGATTTGGAGATTTTTTTTCCCTTGAAATTCAGTTTATTTTTTGATTTCTGCAGTAGATGCTTCCTTAACAGGTCTTGTACTGAGGTTTGGACATAATTACACAATTTTTTTTTTTTTGTGTAATAAAGTTTAAAAATCCTACTCAAAAGTGAAAGTGTTCAGGATTTTGTTTCTTTGTCCTGAGCAACTGGCCTATTCTGCACAAGTAAGAAGAAGGTAAAGCTTTCCTTGTCCATCATGATTCCTGAGTTAGTTGGTACATGTGTGAGGTTCTTTTTTTTACAAAGGACACCACAAAATATGAGAATCATTCAGTGTAGACCAAGTAGCCCAGGCACAAGGAAGCAGAGCTGCCTGGTAGAGGGAGCACTGGGCTGATGTTCTGTTCCTGATGTTCTGGAAACAGATCCTATTTCTGGTACTTCATTGAGTGCTGCATAATAATTGCATTTGTAACATACTCAAAGACCTCATGTGGGATGAACAAGCTGGCTGTATCTCTGCAATTTGTATATTTAGCAAGTCTTAAATACAATATCCATTAAATATTTTTAGGTCTGATTGTCTTTCCCTATGTCTGTATTCATTAGACACTTTCCTATTATATTGTTTCCCATAATAACAACTGGCAAGTGCTTCAAGGTCCCCTGAGCCCTCTCAAAGCAGGACACTTGGTTCATTCATGTCTGTGTGATGGAGATTATAGCAAGTCTTGACAAGTTCACAAGTAATAACAACAGCAAAATCACTATTTGTACAATCTCTTGGTYACCAGTTATAGTAAATACTATTTCCGAGTAATTTTGTTGATAAAATTAACAGATTTGTAGAGAAAAAAATCAACTGATTATTAATTTCGGTGTTTATTGGCTGCTGTGGTTGGGTGGGGAGACAGCCTTGAACATAACTCCCTTTTGTACAGAGCTGGGTTCTAATGATACCTCAGGTTTTAGCTTTTATATTTTTCAGATTCTGTACTGCTTTAGTGTGYAGTTCTGAGCTTCTTATTAGGACATAGTAACCTCTCTTTACAGAGTAGGTAGACAAAACAATTCCTCCTCTAGCTGGGGACCAAGGACAAATGATCCAAATGCCAGACCCAGGAGCATAAACAACRTGGGCTGAAGAGAGAAAAACAAGCAGGATGGGAGTTCATAAGCTAAAACTATAAYTGGGCAATTAACTCCAATATGCAARTGGAGCAGAACTTATMAAAGTGKGAGACCCCATGACCAGCTGTCCAYTTTGTGACCATTTTGGTTCATMTTGGGTGCAGCCCYRGCYGGGCTCTTGTGCTGCCCAAGGTGGATCCATTGAGGCCTCCTAATAAATACCCACATTCATTTTTTAGCTCTGTCTARCCTCTGTTCTARGTCAGCCTTCACAAGGCATCACTAGGTCAGGAGAGCAWTTAATTGTCTGTAAGGAGCTGCTTTGGACCTCAGTGAAGAGAACAGAAATGTCTTCTGAAAGTTAAACACATCCTTAGGAGAGCAGCCTTCCAAATAGATGCTAATTCTGAGTCAGTTCATTCTGTAGTTATCTGCAGAAAGGGGAACTGTGCCACTTGCCTGCATGAGAGGGCAAGGTGGAGAGACAAAATTGTTCYCTCCTTCTCCCTGGGAGGAACGAGGTAGTGAGGGAACATCCAACACCTGCTGCAGGCACGGTGAGGAGGCAGTGACAGAGCAAGGGCTGCGTCTGCAGCTGGCACAGAGGAGCAGACACAGCTCAGCAGAGCTTTGGCACGTTCTGGCCAGAGGATGAAGAGATTCTTCCACATCCATATCCTAGAAAGAGWGCACAGAGCTCTAAACCTGCCTTTCTGTTAGCAAGCATATTGGTTTCTCTACAAGGTAACAGTGCTGGTGCTGCACTCTGCAAAATCTCCACGTTTTCTTCAGAGTTTTCTCTACAAAATGTGTAGAAAATGTGTAATTTTTTTACTGAAACAGTTCTAAGGAAAGTGTATTGGTTTCTTCATTAGCACCAGGTTACAGAAGAATAATGTGTCAAAAGGAAGGAGGCTGGGCACATTTGATGAAGGAAAGTRTTTGTTTTGGGTGAATGTAAAGTCCTAATTTATTCAGCATATTTTTTAGGTCTTGCTCTTTATCCCTTTTTAATTAACTCATCTCTAATCTTTAAATCTTGTACAAAAATATTTTATTGGAATTTCATTACCATTGTTTTCCTTGGGAAGGCAGCTTATAATCTTCATGATATTATTGTAAAGCCATCACTAAGCAACATGCTTTGGCATTTGTATGAGCCTTTGTCCACCTCCTTCCCTCCACCCAAATGCTCACATTTGCATTTACTGTTAAAATATTATGGATGCTGACACCAGTTTAGCCACAAGACCTGGTGTTAGACTGTCTCTAATTGATTTAATTATTCATAATTGCTCAGCTGGGGCTTATGTGTACTTCAGCACGATTAAGGGAGAACATACAAGTCTGCAGCTAATGATGTGTTCCATCATAATTTACAACCGTGAAGTCGCTAGAGTTGAATTGCGTAGACATAGTACATTTCTAATCCTGTTTAAAGTGTTTTTTTCAGATCTTGCCAAAAAAAAAAGAAAAAGAAGAAGAAAGAAATAACCCAACCACACTTCTGATGTTTTTCATAAATGAGTTTCAAGGAAGGATTGAAACTAGTATGCTGTCTTTTGGTTTCTTTAAATTAAAATTATCAATAAAGTCAGATCAACAGATCTGAGTCCACTGCAGATGTGATCTAAATATAATGCACTTTTTTTGCTGCCTCTTTTCTAAGTGGAGGAGTTCATCCCTCCTTTCTACTTGCTCAGCTTATGCTAAATACAATGAAATTTTCTGTGAAAAAATGTCATTTGTGATTATTAAAAAATAAAAGTAGCCTCTTTCAATATGATGCATGAAAACGATCACACAGTGGCTTCCTTAATTGTCACCAAACATGTTTCTGTAATTAGTTCAAGACAAGCATTTCTGACAATACCATGTACATTTTATGAGACAACATCCCTGAATGCTGTTACTGAGGGATGGTGCTTTTCTTGCCTTTCAGCAGTTCCTTTCAGATGGTGAACACTATTGGGAAAAAACCCAAAACAACACAATAGCAAAAATACTGAAAATGAACAGGATTTCCAGGATAACTGGCTAACTTCAGACAGGGTCTCTTTTTCCGCTTCTGATTGGGAGAAAAAAAGCAAAAAACAAAAACCCTCATATTTTTCAGAGGGGCATATGTCATGAGAGGAAAACAGTTGCAGTATCCTGTGAATGATGAATATTTCTGAGATTTCTGTAGCCCTGCCATTGTTAGCATGGAGTTCAGCGTTTCTTAAAAGTTCATTCAAACTTGGGCCATAACCAGCGAGAGACAAAGCACAGCTTACAGGATTATATTCAGTTTAATCTTACATTAAATGTTAAATCAGACTGGCAGGAAATGCAAACTAGAAACTGCAGCATCATTGCTGTGGTAGAAGGGCAGTGTGGCTTTGTGTGGAGCAATCCCAGTTGCTGCTAACATGGCATTAACTGTCTGCAGTACTTTGCATTTTGGATACTTCTGAACAAAGAAGGTCAAAAAAAGAAGGTTCTCCCCCAAGTCCTGGTTCCTAACACTCACTTTTCTGTTTTGGACCTTGGAGAAACACAACATCCAGCATTTAGGACTGCAATGCATTATCAGAAGGATGTAATTACAATTATTTATTTAAGCTGGTTCTGAACCAGGGAATCTTGATATGAAGCTGGAGCCAGTAAAGGCTTGAAAAACTACTGACAATAAGCAATTCTTCATGGAACAAAACTATTACAATAGAGGGTCTTTGATCTTGCCTGTCTCCTGTTGCCAATTGAACTTTGTCACCATGCACTGTCATCCACAAGGGAGCACTTTTGAATTAAGCAGTCTACAGCAATTTAGTCTGTTCCAGCTTTGAAGTGCCAACATCAGTCAGGCTAGTACTAACTTTTTTCATTAAATTTTTTTTGAGTTCTCTTAGGAGTTTAGCAGTCCTGGCACTTAGATAACTAAAGTCAAGGAACCAAGGCACTAAGACATCAAAAGCAAGAGGGGCCCCTAAAATACAAATGTGAACAATCATTAGGCTCTAATGGTGCACTTCATTAATGTCCACTTCAAAGCAAAAGTTTACTGACTTTGGGATTGACTAATTTACACATTGTGGGAAATTGCTGCCAGCCATGCATGTAACCACTAAATGTTTCTGGAATAAATAGAAACGCCCTCTTCCTTCAGAAATCAGGAACTGCAAACTGAGCCTTTAATTGCAAGATGGCCTTTCATTTGAATGGGAATGGAAAACCTGTCTAGCACATAAATCACTAAAGCTGTGTGTAGTTCTCATACAGACACACAGATGTCAATCAGCAGCCTTTTGCAATTTTCTCTCCCTCCCCCACACTCTACTACCAAATAGGAATATGACAGCATAGTCTGGTTTCTTTTGGACATGTTCATTTATTTAGTCTTTGCAAATTCTCATTTYACTTTGCAACCTAGAGGAAGTAAGCAAAAATAAGTAGGTAAAGTTCTAAGTAAAACTGATTGCTACGACTGAGGCCGAGTGTCTTTGGGAGGAGGGAAAGAACTGTACTATTTAAAATCTTAGCAGTAACTCCTGTGTGAGTAAACAAAATACCACTGTGCCAACAAACTGCATTCACATTCAAGGTGTACTAGCCTAGTTATATAAATTAAAAAAAAAATAAAAATCATAAACTAGCCACCAGAGTTAAAATCATAATTCAGATAATCAGAAGAGAAGCCTACCATGCTCAGAACATCTACAATACATGAACTATCCAAACAATATCCTCATGCAGAAATGCCTCAGATGAGGTGGGCTGGTTTGTAAAAGAACTGAGCACATGCAACTCTTCTTATCCTGTCAGTAAAGATTGCCTGCACTACAAAATGTGCTTGTGTTTGAATGGAATTGTGATAGCTGAGTGAGAGGACGGGAGGCCAGTCACAAGTTAGAGGTCAATGGAAGCCAGGAAAAATTGTGTTCAGCTGATGCTATGGTGAAAATAATTTGTCCTTGTCTAAACACTAACCACTAAGAGATGGTAACATCCTGCCATCTAACTAGATTGCTTCCAATCTTGTTCCAGCACAATCAAATCCTTTATCTAGACAAACCTCACAGTGACTGTAAAATCTCAGCCACTTTGAAAAATCAAGATGTTGGCTCTTAATGCCTAAAAAAGCCTAAAAACCATTTTTCTTTAAACAGATCTGTATAGGATTGCCAGAAATCCACACTTTAGTGGGAAGTTTTTCAAAAAKAAATCTATTTTGGATATGCATTGGGCAAAATACAGAGAAATGGTTGCCAAGGGTTATGATGAAAAATAGGGAAAATAGTTATAATGTCTCTGCTTTATATTTCAGCTAACTTTCTTAATTTTTAGCAATTACCTCCTTGTTGCAACATTTTAATAAAAGTCTATGCCTTCATGCCTAGTAGGGAAGCTAACTTGCCATGGGCAAGAATGGCCTTAAAAAAAAAAAAGGGGGGGGGAAAAAAAACCACTTAGCAAACCACAAATTTCAGAGACCTAGTCACATCTGTGTTTTATCAGCTTTTTCCGGATAGTATTACACCAAACAATTGTCTGCAGATCGGTAGACAGCTGAGACTTTAAAGTGCTGAATTACTGAGAAAATGCTAGAGATAAAAAACAGCACATGTATCCTATCAGTGTAATGAAACCAACCTGCTGCTAGCGCCATCGTGCCTTAGTTCTAAGTACCCTGTAGAGGAACGGAAGGCTTTCATTTAACTCTTAAGAGGAAAGCAAGGGAAAGAAGAGTAAAGGTCATCTAATACYCGCCTCAATCACAAAACTGCAGTGCTCTCAGATATATGAAGGGAGGAATGCTTGGTGTTCAAAATAAAACATCAAGTGCAGACACCAGGAGCGGGCCTGATCGCAGCGGGGGCAGCATTTCCTGCTGGAAATTCCCAAGACTTCGGCCGGTGTCGAGTGGAGTTACAGACACRGAGCATGGCAAAAAGCTGGAACACAAAAACCTGGACACTGAGGCATTGCCACATAAAGGCTGATTCAATCTAGCAGAAAACTCTCCAACAGAAGGTAGATTCACTAAATCAGCCAGAAGGTACACTGGAAATGAATAATGGATATTTCCTGAATGGAGCATGGTTGTTAAGCATCGTAGCTACTACTCAATGACAGATGTACAAGTTGAAGTTATGTTTAGGAAAAAAAAAAAATATTCCATAGTGTTATTTGGTTTCTTGGGGATTTTGGGTTTTTTTATATTGTGTTAAGTTTGCCTTGCATTATGGATGCCAGGTTTACTTGGCAGATCATGATACTCAGGTGTCTGAGTTGAAAAACTGRGAAAGTACTTGACTTTCTGAGTCAAGTGATGAATTTGGTGGTATGAATGCAGTGATAAAACTTCAAGGATGGGGGCAGTTATTGTTCTTTGGGGTTCTTTCACTCTTTTTATTAAAAAAAGGAGAATCAATTGGAGTTTGTGACTTGTTTCATTAAAGGTAAAATTTTACTCTGTTGGCTTCTATTGGAATAACAGTTAGCCTAAAATGACTGCATAACACTGGAAAAAACTTTTGCTTTACTGTTCTTAYACTTCCATTTTAGCAAAGCCCAGAAATTCCAATGAGAACTGATCTGTTGTACCAGGCACTGTGTAACAGAAACTAAATATGGCCTCTTCCACAAAGAAACTATGGAAAAAACCTAAAGGYAATGAGTGAGGAAAAAAGGAGGTTGTCAATATAAACCTTTTTGTATTCATATACATTTTAATCAGGTTTTGATTAAATGTATGAAAGTAATCTTTCTCCACTAGTCCCTCAGGCTCCAGATGACTSTCAATTAGCCATTTAAAGTTAGCTAATTTTTGTCTGTTTTGTGGTAGAACCATAGAAGAGGCACATGAAAGAGGAAGAATATTTACTTCGGGCAAGAAATTCCTAGCTCTAGGAGCAGTGCAGGGAGAAATACAAAGGCAACAGAGACTTTTGTGAGAATATGTCAGCTGAAGTGGGCAGCATGGGGAAGGGGTGAGAGATGAGAGTGGASAACCAGAAAAAAGCTAAAGCATTATATTTTCTAATTAAAAAGTGACTTGAAAGCTTTTGCAGTAAAAYATCTGAACATACCATCAATACCACCACTGGACCAAATGCCTACTATTTCAGTTGSATGAGTGTCTTCAGCTGAACTTTCTTACAGGAGCACCATTTTTGTGTATATATGTATATCTCTATATCATCCACATCTATATTCTTGCAACTGGGCATATCATGGACACATATTTGAACTACACCCGAACATGTGGCATAAAAGAAAAGATGAAGTACAAACCACTCATTTCATGCATTTCCAGTTAGTTCCATTTTAATTCACTCAATTATTCAATCAAGTGCAATATAAATTCACCTTATTGTCACCTAATTTAATACATTCTCCAGGGAAATATAGTGGAGAACAGAGTAGCTTGTAATTTATTTTTAAAGCTCCTTAATTAAATGCYCAAATCCCCCAAAATGACATGGAAGTATATAAAATGGACTTTTATACACCAAAATTCTTACTAAGAATTGGATTATGAGATTGAGATGTCATGCATAAATTAATTCWAATGAATTACTGGGCTCAGTCCATCCTGAGTGTTCTCTTCCACAAGCCTGCAAGGACATTTCTACAATCCACTCYATAGGTTAGTGTTAATCAACCAAGAGGTAAACAGAACTACTTACAAATRTTGTGCCAGATAGATATTCTCTGTTAAGAGAAGAGAACATTTAGATCTATAAAGACTATCCAAATATTAAAAGATCAGAGCAAATTTCAAACAGCTTTATGAGCAGAGTATGACTGGAGTCACCCGGTGTATTATGGTTTTAGGGAATTTAAGTGATGAAATTAGTCCATCAATACACAAATATAGAAGATTTTCTTTTGTTTACAAAGATAAGATTTCAAAAGTTTCCAAGCAATAGCGCATGTCATTCACTTATTATTCCAATTCCTTTCTTCTTTAATGTTGATTGATTTGAAGATTGTCTTTAATTCAAAAGCTGTTTTCATTTTAGTTTTCATCTTTCTGTCATGTTCTAAATGAGATGAAATTGAATTACCCTCAAGTATAAACAAAAGAGTTTTGATTTTCTTATTTGCTTTATCCCCCAAAGACTGCAAAGATTGTATATATGCATCTTTTAATTTCCCCCGCCTCTAATCTAGAGATCCTTCACCATGAGCCAATGAAAATTCTGTAATATCAGTAATTTCTAACACTTTGTACATCAAAATAGCAATATTTCTTATCTCCCAGGAAACATCTATGGCTTGCACATTTATAGTTGAAGTATCTTGCATCACAGTTTGTGCACAGTGGGACTCTGCACCGTGTGATGCACGTCTCCTGACATGCAGAGGCTGTTCCTTTATTCAGTTGCTGTAACTCAGGATTTATCTGTGAATTAGCTCAAAAGTAGGTTGTTAAGGTTACTAGGCCGAAGAGTTGATCCACATCCTTTTGCCTGGATGGTTTGTGGCTCTGCAGAGGATATGATTTTATTATTCATCAATGCATGACATAGGACAGGGTAACTCCATGGCCAAATGTGAATGAGATCCTTCTCTACAGATTTCATGGTTTCCTTTTTAAGGCAAAAGAAAGAAGGAAGAAATACAATTTTAAAAGCAAGATTTAGTGGATTTTTTTTTTTCCTTTTTTCTTTTTGTTTATTAGTTTAGTTGGTTGTTTTGTGTTTTTTGGGTTTTTTTAAAAGGAACGAACTATGAGTGATGTGAAATATGAGAAACCAAATCTTGGGAATTCTTACATAAGGAGTAGGTCATGTCCAGCAAAGGGAAGTATAATCATGCATGTGCACTTTTCCCAACTTCACACCAGGCTCTGTCATGGGAGATGATCAGAATGTTTGTACTTAATACACAAGGGCAAGTACTTGTAACACATTTTCTTTTGGTCACAGTGCTGTCCCATGATTCTCTGTCACTATCCCTGGTTTTGTGTTTTGTTACCCAGTTAATTTCGCTGCCAAAACTCAGCTGCAGCTGCCTGGCCACTCTTCAAAGCTGTGCCAATCTCAGCATTACATTATCTCTGCACATGGCAGGGACTGGTCAGCTCCTTGATTTTATGGTATTTTCTTCCATCAGCCACATTGGCTGAACAGAGAMGTGCTTGGGTTTCTGCAGAAGCAAATGCATATTAGTAGTTTCTGGCTAACAGAGTCAGACCCTGACTCAAGTAGTTTAATTTCCAGGTTAGCATGAAAAAAGAAAAGAAAGAAAAGGAATGAAAACTCCTTCAAATAAAACAAACATTTTAGTAGYCCTAAAGGTCAGTCCAAACCCAAATGGATCAATATAAGGGTGCTGTAGGTCAGCACTTCTGGATTTATAGACTTGAAAATATGTTTTACACACTACTAAAATACCTCAGTCATTCCTACTCCACATTTGAATCCAACCTAGGAAAATATACATCAGCAAATAAGACTCAAGACACATGGCTCCTTCCAATATTTAGTACATACAAAAGCAATTGAAAATTCTCTGTTTAGCACCTTTAACTTATGCACAGGGAGTAGATCCCAGCAATGATTTAGAGGGTCTGGCTCAATCACTGCACTGATGACATGTATTAGTTGTTATTTCAGCAAATTATTTCTCCTCCAAGCCAATTAATTCTGTCCTGGTTGAATAGCATACACTGGCTGTCAAAAGCTTTTACAGTAGATTTCCCTTTACAAATCATGCAAAGAGTCAAAATTAATCTGCAGGATTTTGAARTTCCTATATAAAATATTAATTATTTTATTCATTTCTCAGGCCTATGTTGACCAATTGTTAACCTAATTGTTTCTTGTTGGAATTTAGTTCCATTTTTAGCAGTGGAGGAAATATCCAATATGTGTTTGCTTGTTTTCAGGATAAATTATTTATGGGATTCATAGCCATTGATTCTGGAATGCACTTTTATCCTGAAATGGTTCTAAGCTGTAAGAGTTAGTCTAGGAAATATAGAAGAGATTACTTATTGTCAAGGCTGTGAAAGTAAAAATTATTTTACTGATCACAAAGATTAATGTATGTACATCACCTCCTACTAAACCATAATCCCTGCAAAGAGAAATAGAAGGAATTTCTCTTTGATTGAAATGAAACCACRGAACCCAAATAATCCATTCACAGTTCAGAGTGCTGTTTTATTCTATGATCAGTGCAGTACCATCAGAGGAAATGCTTCTGGACCTTAGTTCCCTGCCCATTYCAAAGACCTAAATGACAGAGAATTACAAACAGCAGGAGAAACAAAAATGAGATAGTGGTGGCTTAAGTGACATGGTGATACAGGATGCACARAGTCTCAGAARCTAAGCATAACTATTTGTGGCCTAAAACTCACCCAAAGTAGTGGCTCCATTGAGCATTAATAAATACTGCAAAAATGCAACAACTCTGAAGAGAAATTGCATAAGACAGGAAAGAATGTAATCAGTACTCTCTACCAAGGCTAGGAAGAAAATCTTAAATAGGTAAACAATGGGGATACACTCAGTAAATCTGGGGTAAAACGTGCCTTTCTGTCCTCTTACATTGTTTGCAGAAGATATGAACATTGCCATTGCTTTTAAATTCAAATACCATCAATAAAATAGGTGGGTTTTACCTTGTCCTTCAAAATAATTCCATTTTTTCAGACTTGCTGTAATGTGCCCAGTGTGAATGACATTACCTTCACTTATCAAAAGCCCTGAGTGTACTAGGTGAAAGGAAGATGACAACATCTTTCCCAAAGTATTTAGGCAAATTTTTACAAACTCTTTGATATCACCAATAAAGAGCTGGGATATTAGGACTGATCCTAAAAATTAATAACTAATCTAGTTTTAGTATTGTCTTAAAAAATTAAAAACTGGATTATGAACTCCATACATTTACACTGAAGACTGCAGGAATCTATATCAGTAGCTAATGCTGCCACATGTATACAGGGTCAGCATTGTCAGAAATATATTCAAAAAAGATATTCTGTAGTTCTCAATACAGATACAGGTATGTTCTTTATGATTTTGGTTCTATACTTGTATGATTTTTAATTTTAAGTGCTTAATGCTGCTTTTAACTTGTGTGATAACAGACATTCTTTTCATTGGCTTTCGTAAGATTTTGCCTTTTAAGATACTCTCACCTCCACAAAATCCAGGATGAAAATGAGATAAGCATATTACAGGAAAGAAGATAATAAAATTAGAGTATATACCAAATCTTTATCTTATAGCAATGGTAGTTACATTGGAATCCTTTCTGTGAGCAACCTGTGTTAGAATGAAGGAAGATTTAAGGAAAGAACTGTAGCTGCAGGGATCTTTCTTGATTTTCTTGTTAATATATTTTATCCTCTCTCCAATATCTTGCCTGCCATTTTATTTTCAGCTAAATTGTTCCTCAGCTTTCTGGTGTTGACCTAATTCTTCATTTTCACAGCTATTTTTCAGATATTTTCCCTCAAACAGYCTTCTGGTTGTTCCTTGAAAGCTGCTGTTCCCTTCAAATTGTGAATTGGTAGCAATTGACAAATCAAACCCTTCCAAACAATTGACTCTTGTAAGGTGTCCAATGCAGACACAAATTTTAAATGTTATCCCCTTCAGTAATTTCATCCTGCATGAATGGGGAAGAAACCCTGCTTGAGGAATCCACAGCACTCACAACTTCAAACCAGAGAGCCTTTTTTCAGGGAAATACTTAGTTCAAGCACCTGAGCAAATATGGATGCCCACATTTCCTACTCTGCAGCCAGTTCTGCACTGTAAAGTTATGGATTTTTGTTTTTGCAGCAGTAACAAGCCCTCCTTCTGCTCAGTGGACATCAGTTGTGAATTAAAACATTGAAAGTAAGCAGCCTGCCAGTTCCACAGACCTTAACACATCACTCTCCATGACAACATGGAACTCAGAGGAAGGAAGACTGTTCCTGGGGGAAAGCTGAGAAGTGCAAACAATTTTTTTACCTTTTTTTTTTTTTTAATCTGGGATGTGGTGTTTGTTTTTGTTAGCTGAAAACTACTGTTTGAAGTCCATTTGTGTTGGTAGATTACTTTATCTACTCTTCCTCAGGGAACAGACACTACACTATCACTTTGTATACACTACACTGATAGTGCCTTTACATTGAGCATGGAATTGTAAGCCACTATGTTCAAGTGCTTTATTTTCCCCTAGAAACTCTAGAGGAAATTTTCCTGCAAATGGAGGAGAGCCTTGCCCTATYGTTTTTTCCTTTAAAATTTTGAGTTTGCATATTGAGGGGCCAAAGAGGCTTTTTAAATACGCAGAAAATTTAAACATGCAAGAAGAGAAGGCGTAAGAAAAAAAATATTTAAATAATAGGAGAAAGCAAGATTTTCTAAATTATAACCTCTGAGATTTTCTAAACTATGCTGTAAAATGTGCCTTGACAGATATAAGAGCACCACAGAAAACCTCCCTGTTGGGAAGCTAAAAATGTAAAAAAAAACCCATAACATTTTCAGGAGCAATGAAGTTGCATGAGAGCCTAAGTCCCCACAACTGCCAAACCCATTGAAATATCCTTGAAAGTTGTACAGCAACTGCACCCAGGTAACTCCTTTCACAAGGAAGGGACTTTATCCTTTTYTAAAGCATGAAGTGCCTCTCCAGAATAGCTTCAGCCACACTTTCCTCCTWAAGTGTTGGTGTGTGTGCTCAGGTACCCATCCTAGTCCCAAAGAATGATTTCATTGTACCATCTATTGATGTTGCCAGACTTTACACATGAAARTAATAACATCAAAACTTGCAATATCTCCCTACCAATGAGAGGGAAGAAGGAGTTTCCCATTCTAGCTGCCTCTTCTGCTGTGCTGGCAAGCAGACAGACACCTCCATGCCCGTGCATTCTGCTGGAATGGCCTCTGTCTACTCCAGCTGCAGTGCAGATTCAAGGAGCAGGAGAAAGGATCAAGATATTTAACAGCTTGACAGGACAGACACAAACAAGGCAACGGGAACAGCAAGYACAGAGTAACCCAGGTGTGGATTGGTGGTGGGAGGATTCCTTCCATGGAAGGCCAGACCCTGCTTCACACTGTGCAGCTGCTGCTGGAAGGATGTGCAGAGTCACAGCCCAGGCTGAGGCATCAGGCCCTCCCTAGTCCAGGATACATAAAGTCTAAGACAGGATAGACACTTTAGAGAACTCAGGTTACTTTMTAAATGTCCTCAGTTTCCCCTGTTGTAAGGGAGGAAAAAGAAGTAAAGCCAAATCCCATCTGTTTTTGGTAAGGGATGTGGGATTTAGGATTGCATTATAGGAACTCCCATCTCATGCTGGGTACCTAGCAGCCACTACATGCAGCTGAATGTCATCCTCAGGAGTGAAAYAGAACATTTTTTCACTGTCCAAGACAGTACAAATTAGAGAAAGAGCACAAGAGAAACAGGAAGGAAATTTATCAATGCATCTATTTTCACATGTGGTAGCTTTGGATACCTGTTACACAATTTAAGCAAAGCTTGAATCTGCACTTGAGACCACACTTGTGTGTCTTAAAGTTATCATCATCCCAGGTCATTATTTTGAAACAAAGAACAGATTTGCCCAAACCTGTAATGTGAAGGGACCTGGACCATGAMTGACATTTGCTTTTGTGGCACCAACATGTGGCTGTGGTCAGAAAAGTTGACATGGGCCATGACATGAAGGGCAACAGGAAACATGGTGGCTGCAGGAATCAGAAAACAAAGGGTGCCAGGGAATGTTGAGAAGACACTGTGAAGACATCCTACACCCCTGTGACTTAGTCCAAAAAGCTGGGCTGTGTGCAAGYTCTGCAAACTGCTCTGCTAAAACAGCACAGGCACTGCCAGAACCTTGTGCCCACAAGTGCTTAGGAAGGCAACTTTGTTGAAAAACTGCTTCTAGCAGATTTCTGACAGCATCATAGAGCAACACCTTTTATCAGGTTTAACATAGACAGCTGTCATAACATCTGAATTTATTATCAATAATGTAATTTAATTATCATTCCAGCAGTAAATTTTTAAGTACCTCTTTGCACAAGAGATCTCAAAACATCTTGAAAGATAAAATTCCAGTTTTACAGGTGCAGAAGCTGAAACACACAATAATTAAAGTGGTGTCATCCATAAAGGTAGAGGTTCAGTCATGAAAATTATCCATGCTGCATCCCATCACAGAAGAAATWAAAGCAAGCCTCTAATTTGCTATAGAAAACTGTTAGTGAGGCATGGAACTTAATTTTATTTTACTGGAAACCAAGTTTTAAATCCAATAAAATCTAAGTTTCTTCAATAATCTAGGTTTCCACAGGTGTAATAGTTTTAGCAGGTTTTATTTTTTTAATAGTACAAGATTTCAGAGGCAAGAAAAGGGTAAATCAAATACAGGGCAAACTATCAACCAGGATATTAGAAAATTGCTAAAATTCATATWACTGTTTTAGTTAGGTCTTATTTCTTGGGGGTTTTTGTTGGTTTTTTGAGTTTTTTACTTTTTTTGCATTCGTTTTCATTATAATACAAATTAGGTCATTTTAGGTCTCATCTTTGTAGAGAATACAGTTTCACTTCTGAGTGGAATTGTTGAACAGGACTGGCTGCCAGAGGAGAGAATGGACTGCTGAGCCTTTTCAAGGGTTAGCACCTCTCTAGTGGCTTCTCTCTAGCTCTACTTCCTGCAAGAATGAGAATAAAGCAGTGACACAGTTAAGTGCACATTTTTGTGAGAGAAAAGCCACATCAGCCTGTTGGGAGCTCCTAGAAGCCACTTTTTACTACTGCAGTGTAAAGAAACTCCAAGATTGAAAATGCTTTTAGGGTGAAGAATTATATTCAGCACAGGTCCAATGGGATAGCTTGTGTCTACACCTAAAGTAAATTCTTCCTTCTACTGCATCTCACTGTATTCACATTGCTCCAATGGTGCTGGARTGAAATTAGAGGGAGCTGAAACTGCAGGGTAACATGTCTGTTGAATGGTAATCTGTGTGCAMAAAGGATCAGGTGTCCTGTTATATGACAGAAACACACCAGCACAAATCCCCACAACCCCAAAGACAGTGATTATTCTTCTCTCAATACAGAGATGTCAGTCACCAATGTAAGCACTGCTCCTGATCTTCAAAGAAGACAGAAATGTTTCTCATCGATTTGGGAGTTCCTGGAGTTCTGGAAATTCAAGTGCCCTTMCTTCAGCTTAGCAGGCCTGTAACTAGACTCTGAATGTCAGCCTRAGTAATTTTCCTCCTGCTCTGTTTAGCAAGCTGGCAGTAAATGCTTTGGGTTTTGTTTGTAGTAAYCTACTGTAACAAGAATCTTTTCACCCATTAGAATTTCAGGAGGGATTTTTGTCTGATCGTTTCCATGCGAACACCATTAAAATTTGCAGCAAAATGTTTTGGGTTTTTTCAACATAAATCTATTATATTGATCATCCCGCCTTWTAAAAATAAAGATCCATACACTTTCTGGACATAAAGGTTCATAGTGAATATCTTCTCTCTCAGCCTATAGGTCATATAACTTATTTATTTTAGAAGCTGGATTAAAGCACTTGAAAACAGAAAAGCTTGTATCATATAAGAGGACTCCTAGTAAGGTCCATGATCTCCTTTTGCAGGCCACAGTAAAACACACATAAAATATAACGTGTGATAAGTCACCCTCATATTCCTGATCTCATGACTTGCTGGCTGTTCCTTTCTCGTGGAGGATGATAGCTAATCTAATCAAAATGCATAAGCAGTGTCTGTTCCTTCCACCCCCAGACCCATTCATTTTCCACTCAGAATCTCTGCTTGGGGTAGTATAATTGATTTTGACATAATTTACTGCTTACTTGGTAATGCAGCATTGCAGTCTCTGATAAAAACCGTATCAAGTCACAGCACCGGTCTGGAGCTTGAAAGGGAGGCAGTGTAATCACTTTCTTACCCTAATGCACCTCCATCTCATTTCTGCTGGGCAAGGAGCTGCAAAGTCATCACTGTTCAATGACTGCCTCCAAGAGAGGGTCTGTCACTTCTCTGCCTGACCACTTCTCTTTGTCTCTCTGCTTTATTTCAGGAGAAGGCAGCAGGGAAACTTTTCATTGCTGGATGGTCATGGAAATAAAAGACAAAGATTGTRCTTGCTTACCATCAGACAACTCCCTCTGGTGCAAAGTAGATGCCCTGAATTGCTGTGGAAAGCAGCGGTGYGGGAGGAGGATGTGAAAGAGCAAGAGCTAAAGGGGGAATATTTTGCACTGAGACCTTTGTCATCCCACACTTCTAAACATTTCCTACTGCTCTCGCTGCCACCTGAGTTTGGCAATGAAGCAGGGCGACCACCACCTCTCACAAAGCCCCTGTACCACTGCAGGATGTGGGACCGGCCTGCAGCAGCTCCTGCCTCCCCCCTGGCGCTGCCTGAGCCGCTCCCACCTTGGCCGGGCTGCCCAGAGCAGCTCCAGCCGCCTCCAGCAGCTGCCCAGAGCAGCCCTGGGACACGGCAGGATGAAGCCAGGCTGATCCCAGCTGCTCGGCTCCGCTGAGGGCAGCCCCGTGCYCCGTGGGTTGTGCTCCGTCCGCAGAGCCAGCCAGGCTCAGCTGCTCTCCTTGTGGGCACATGAAGCTCTCTGGAAGTTCAGGAATTCTTCCTCCACCTCTGCTGCATTCTCAGAGCCATCTCCCACAGGGGCCAGGCTTCTTGCTGGAGAGCTCTCTAGGAATGGCTGCTCTTCTTGCACTCCCCTGCGTGGCACGGCTGGGCAGGCTCTCCCCTCAGCACTGCATCCCTGGCCATGGTTTCTGAGGGGACCGAACAGGGGCGTCCCCAAATGGCGGCCATCCCCTGGCACACCCTGCCAGGGCTGGCTCTGCCTCCCCTCTGCAGCACCACCTGGGCTCAACATTCTCTGCTGCAGGAGGAGGAAGCAGAGACCCAGGGAAGGGCAGAAACATCCCTGGGTGCAAAAACCAGCACAGCTGGGCTGGCAGAGGCCTCACCCAGCACCCTGGAACTGGCAGGGAGGTGAGGGCATGAGAGTGGRAAAGAACTATTTTATTCCGGTGCCTGGATTTGCCCAGGCTGGTTATTGTTTGCAGTGATTTATGTATCATTTGCATACGTGGCTGAGTGGGTTATGCAGTYCGGAGAGCCCAATTTCAGTGAGTGTCAGCCAGCCTGTGTCCTGGGATGCAAATGTCTGTCCCTTATCTGGGGACAGCCGGTCAGKTATCGTCTCCAAACGGCCAGACACGGCTTGCAGACCTGGGGAACKGCTGAGCCCTGTCCCTGGCCAGCTGGCTGTGTACAGGGCTCCTCTGCCAGACCTCAGGCCTATGGGCATGCCACGAAAACAAAGGACAGGAAAAGTGTCACTTATTTTAAAAACCTCTCACACTTTCTACTACAGCAGTTATTTTTAAAACTGGCAGCAGTAAACACATTTGCAAAGGTAACCTCATTTTGTTAAAAACGGAGATTTTTTAAATTAAATAATTAATTTATTAAATAATAAAAATTGAGCTTTTAATTAAATAATTAATAATAAATAATAATTAAATAATTAAATAATTAAGAAGATATTTTTATTAAATAACAATAATTGTAAAATAATTAATAATAAATTATTTTATTGAATTATTAAATAATTATTAATTATTGATTATTATTTCAGGAGAAGGCAGCAGTTATAAATTAAATTAATACATTAATTAATTTATTAATAAATTAATAAATAATTTAATTTATTAACTATTTAATTTATTTAATAAATAAAATAGCTTTTATTAATTAATTATTTATATTAATAATTGATTAAATTAGGTTTTAGAGTCACTTTTAAAGYCACAAAGTATTTTTCTTGACATTGAGAAGACTTATTGATGTATTGTTTTTAAAAGAAAATTGAATAGCAGTAATCATCAAATAGTTCATTTCATAGACTCAAATAGTCTATGAAAAAAAACCCCTTCCCCACAGTATCATCCACTCAAACTCACTGCTTGCAGTGATTCTTCCCACTCATTCACACCCTATATTTCTCTTTCAGTGAGTAAGATCTGATCGGAATGAGCCAGTTGAGCCCAGTCCTGGCAGACACTGGGCACCAGTGATGACCATCACCCAGGCTGGACACASCTGGGGGAAGCTGTGCAGCCACAGGCAAGGCTGCAATTTCTGATGGCCACGAGCACAGGCMTTGTACCATGTAAATATCGGAATTAAAGTAATGGGAGTTTCTCACCTTGCAATAAATTGCTTAGAAACTGCATTTCACAACTGGATATCCAAAGTTTAATAGAGAAGGAGCTCCGTGTGACTGTAGACAGGTAAGAACTCATGCCAGCTGGCTTTTACATGCTGSCAATCTAATCCAGACCAGCTGCATTCTTTGATGTTGTAAACCAGTTYACTTTTACTTTGACAACAAGCTGCTACTGCAGGAAGGGACAAGACTGAAAACAGTGTTTATAGGGCATAAACCAGTAAAATAGTAGATATTATACAGCAGGTAATATTTTAAAAAATACATAAAGATAATGAAACAAGTATTTGTTAAAGCTGAAAATCAAAAAGGCAAGACACTTTACTTAAAATGCACTTTTCTGTTACCCACTGAAAAATTTCTACATGTAGACATAGCTCAAAAAATATGGGAAAACTTTGCCTRTTTAAAGACATAATATTTTCCCTGGCTTCAGTCAGTACAGCCTTTCTATTCCTACCTGGGGAAAGAAATCCCAAGCACTCTGACAGACTAGTGGCAATCCTAAAGAAGCCAGGAAGTCAAGACAAAAACTCTTCCCAGCTTACCCTGAGGGGCTCAACAAAGCACCTCAAATGTTGGATACAATCACCCACTCTCTTAAGCCACCTTTGAGGCATATGCCAGAAGTATGCCAAAGAGCAAGGTGAATTAATGATGATTTTAGCCCTACGTAGTATGTCTTCATGAATCATCCTAAAGTTCACAGATTTTCTACTGAATTTTTTTACCTGAAAATGTTTTGTTTATATTTATTTGCTTTGGTTTAGTTTCCTTAAATTTTTGTCTTTCTTGCACATGGAGATCAGGGCATCTGTTTATTAATTTATTTAAACAAAATCCTGACCTCTTGATAATTTTTGCATTTGTCTAACATATTATAACAAGCTTAGATATTTTATTTCTCCTGAGACCTTAAAAGCACTAAATGATGGTAGAAGTCTATGCTTGGGAATCCAATAAAAAGGAGAGTTGTGTTTTGTGGGCTGGAGTGGAGGTGACAAGCAAAAGAATACCTGTCAAAGAGTACACAGGAGTTCAATGGATTGGACTGTGCTCCTTTGTATGCTCAGGTTCTAGCCTGGAGTTACTCATGTGCTTGATATTAAGCACACGCAGCAGCCTGTGCAGGACTGGAATCTATTATTGCCATGTTGACATACATTTGTTAAGGGTTTGGTTCTGCTAACATTTCCAYTGGCAACACAGGGAGATGCAGCCAGGTCCTGCAGTTCAGAGGGAGATGGAAGAGATTTCAGGGAGCTGCTAATACACTCAACTTTAGAGGCCGTTCACAGTAAACCACATTTTAAATACATTTCCATGGTCATGTTTATTTCTAAAATACCTGAAGACATCAATCAAGTTGTAGATTAAAGAGATATAAAAGTATCCACCACACCACCCTAAGAACAAGACCATTTGAAAAGATTTATTAACGGTTATTTATATATTTAAGTCTAGTTCCTGTAAGATCTCAGTAGTGTGAATAAGTGGTTTAGAAACTGTTCCTTATTTATTGGCCTTTCAGCTATAAATACATATTTGGACTCTGCATTTTTTGGTAGTTTTAAAATAGTTTTCTGGGTTTTTTTTTKGTCTGGATTGAGGCCTAATAACCCAAATTTTTGTCCAAAGCATGAGTTTTGAGAAACATAGATTTCCTACCATATCTTCATTTTRGCAGCTGCTGTTATTTAACTGATAACATTCTGGTAATTTTTAAAAAAACTTCAACCAGGAGCATAAACCCATACTTGTCTACTTTGTCTTGGAACTTGAGCATTTTTTTCCTGGAGCGTTTGAACTATGTGCTCAGGCAATCCTAACCTTCTGGTTTAAATCCAAATGTACCAGCTGTGGGAAACACCATTTACACATCCATTACCCCTGGAGAATTTARTGTGCCATTTCCATCAGAGTTAGACTTTTAGGAGCTGAATTTGGATTGCTTTCTTGGGGARTGAATTTGCACAACTGGCATTTATGAACTGAAGATTACAGTGGCTTTATTCTTTGTATCTCCTCATTTCAATACAATTCTCCTGTAGGGGAATGTAATGAAATATGATGGATGAAAGCGACAGAGTCAGTTCTCTTTCCCTGTGCTGAAATCTGTTAATCTGTTGCAGGGACAGGACGCTGCCTCTGTCTTCTTCTCCATTTGCCCTCACACAGCTTTTATATTCTGCATTTTCAGTAGGGTTGACCAAACTTTTGAAATAGCTGCCATCTTTCTACAATTAAAAAAAAAAATCTTAGCAAACAAATTTTTTTTTTTTTTTTTTGTGGAAAATCCTTGAAGAAAAGTTTGGGGTTAGACACCCTTTGCTTGTATGGGCTGTTTATAAAGGTTACGTTCACCTTCAAACTTCAAAATGCAGGAATTCTCAGTGCCTCCAATAGAGATTATACCTGTCTCTTCCTTTGAGTTTCAACTGGGTGTGGTGATAAGCTGGAGCCTTAACACCATCCTTGCCTGCACCACTTCCCCATGGTTTACCACACAAATGAACCCTGCAGCAGCATCTTCTCGAGACTGTGGTAAACCCTTAATTTCCATCAAAATTTGTCGTTTTTGTGAAGTCAGTAATCAAAGCTAAAAAAAAAAGCTAACTCAATGTCAGCTTGCTTTTGATTCTCTGCCAGCTAAGTATTATAGTATAAGTACTATTTATAAGTATATTTATATTTATATTATTATTATATTTTATATTTTCATTAGTATTTATATAAAATAAATAATAAAATATTTTTATTATTATTTAATAATTTTAATACATAAATATTTATTTCTAGAATATATAAAATATTGTATGTTTCAATATTTTATATTTTAGTTACTATAAATTATATTTATAATATTATTATAAGCATTATTTCTGCCAGAAAAGTTTTATACAAGGAAAGTTGTTCCTCTTTGCAACCCTCCCTGTTTCCCATGCACCAAACTGTGATTACTATGGTCATTATTACAGTAGAAGAGGCAGTCACAGCCCATAATCACTTTCTACTCCTTTGCAGGAGCATTTTCCTAATTTTCTTTTGTTTGGGAGGCAGGACAAATCTGACTTATTTTTTTAACTCCTCTTTCTTCACTATATCTATATGGCCATTGTGCTGGGAATCATAATGTRGAGAGATTGCTTGTGGGAAAGGAATTTAATTCCTTAGATGTCTGCACAAGACAGAGCTAGAGAAAACCTTTATAATATCAAGTGTTATGGACAAATTATTTTCTGACATGATCCATTTGTAGAAACATCTCATATTGGCCAAGGAATTTTGTTTGGAGAAGGATAGTTGCTCGTCTTATCATGTGCTTCAGCTATCCTTGGCCCCACTTTTCTGCTGATTTGTTTCTTATCAATAACAGCTACATTGCATCATGTCTCAAGTGTCTGAGTTAAGGGCATGTGATTCTGGAATCCTAGAATCACAGAATGGTTTCATTTGGAAGGCACCTTGAATGTCATCCCTCCCATGCCACAGGCAGGAGCACCTTCCACTAGACCAGATTGTTTAAAGCCCCATCCAACCTGGTCTTCAACAATTCCAGGGATGGGGCATCCACAGTGTCCTTGGGCAACAGGTGCCAGTGCCTCACCACACTGACAGTGAAGAATTTCTTTCTAATATCTGCTTTAAACCTGACCTGATAGTGTCCAGACAGCTTGTGAATATCTCCAGTGAGGGAGACTTCACCCGTCTCTGGACAGTCTGTCCCAGTGTGCAGTCATCACACAGAATCACCAGATCAGGCTGGAACGGACCACAGAGGASCATCAGGCCCAAACACCCTGCTCAGGCAGGGTCACCCGAGGCTCATGGCACAGGATTGTGTCCAGGGGATCCATTCCTAAGGTCTCCTCTTGATGAAGTTGTCTGTTCTGRAGGCTGAACAGATGCAGCTCCCTCAGCCTTTCCTCTCAAGAGAAATGTCCTAATCATGTTTGGCACTCTACCTAAAGGGATCTTCTCGTCCTCTGTGCCACTCTGCACTGGACCTGCTGCAGGAGCTCCATGGCTTTTGTGCTGAGGAGCTCAGAACTGGGCACAGCAGCCCCAGTGAGGCCTTACCAGGGCAGGGTGGAGGGGCAGCATGTCAGGATCCTCCCCCATGACCAGCAGGGTCAGTGCTGCTCCTGACACACCCCACGGTACCTGAGCATCCCTTGATGAGCCATGAGATACCAGCCCAACTCTGTCTGTGCTCCTTCATGAACCTCTAGAATTCAATACAGCAAAACAAAGCTATTAAAGGAAGAGGGATCTTTGAGCTTTTTGTTTCTAGGGTCTATTAATTAGGTTCACCACAGCACTGAAGCAGATTCACAGATTTCAGAGTTTCCTCATTTTCGATGACCTTAAACATATCTGGCCAAAAATATCAGGCCTATCAGCCACAAGACACAGGTACCTCTCAGGCATTTGTTTTGCATTAGTTTGTGGGGAATTGTGCTGATAAATGTATTTCAAATGCTAAAATACCTAACTCATCCACTTMCTCCTTAAAGTGAGTTGAGAATTTTGATACCAAAGGTATAATTTTCTACTGGTATTAGTTGTAGGGTGCTATGATTCTCCTTCTTTGGTATCYAATTTTATTTGTGAATAGTTTATTAACTCTACTGAAGAATTAAAATAATGCTAAAAGTGTTAGTTCCCACAGGTAACAGCCCCTAACTATCTGCCTGACAACACCTACCTGCATTTTAAATGAAGGCTTTGCAACAGATGTTCACAAAGCATCAATAATTCAGAGTCCTGCTGAAAAACACTTTCCCAATGTTCTTGCTGTTTAACTTGAAATTTGGGGACCTTTTTTTAATTTTTTTTTTTTATTTTGGASAATTTTACATTTCRGATGCATGTTTTCAGAATTTCAGAAGATTTGCATCTGAAATGTAAAATTGTTGGGAACTGTGGTCTGAACATAAGTATGCAGACATGACCATGAGAATTAAGTATAATCTTTCCCCCTGTGTTGCTTTTCCTCCAAAGTGAAATAGAGACTTCRTTCTGTTCTACCAGTCCTTTGAATGTGACATTCCAGAGATTTATTATTGGGCGCAGGTTTTAAATATTTTAGCCTCTTTATCTTGTTGCTACATCAATGATTTACTCGCTCTAATATTATGACTAGATATTTGCTAAACTCTCGCACATAATTAGTGATTAAAAAGTTGTTCCTAATAACCACAGTGCAGTTCAAGTTCCTGGCATGATTTTTTTTCTCATTTTTGCTCCAGATTTTGACCTTGTTACCTTCATTTATAGAATGTCAAGTAGTGTTGCCTTCTGGCAGGTCTTGTGCAGCACCATGTAGCCCATTGCCACCCGGCAGCTCACCTTTCTCACTAGTATTTATCCAATGATTCTAAAGTAAATTTTACAGCACAAACTGATGTCAAACATATGATTTATGTTTTGCCTGGCACCATCTTTTAAGAAACCTGATTAGTTCAACAGAATTTCCAAGATCCAAGTCTTGGAAAGCAGCTGAATTTCTCTTGAGGGTCTCATTTAAATTACAAGAAAAATTACAGTGTTGGGTTTCTGCAGTTAACGTTTGTTTAGTGGGAATCTACTTGTGTGTTTACATATTATCAATAAACATATTAGTCAGTTGTGAAAGGCATAGTTTTATTTTTAAAAAATATTTACTAAAATTAATGGTCACAAGTAAGGTTGGGACTGTGGGCGTATGTAGAAATATATTACCTTAGAATGCTAATCATTCTACTTTTATTGTCTGCTGAAACCATTGTTACAAAAGCGCCTTTGAGTATTAAAAATGCCTCCAAGAAACTTAAATTTGAGGCTCTGCTGAGGTCTGGCCAAGACAGTGTTGAGTTCCAAACCATGGAACTCTGTGGTTATATATAGCAGTTATGTACATAACTATTAAAAACTACTCTATTATTGTATACAGGTGAAACAATTATGTTGACATAYAGAGTTTTATGAGCAGCAGCATATTCCATTTAGTGGTTGATCTATGGCTTTTTTCTTCTTCCAAGTATAAAATCCTAGCTCTAGAGGACAGCAATTTCTGTGGTGAGCATTGAGATTGCCTCTTACCTCAAGCTGATAAAATCWTGTTTATTACTGCAGGCCTGTGATCTTGGTTAGCTGCAGAGTGATTCTCTTGAAATACAAACAATGCATCACTATCTTCTTCTTTGGGAGACACATACTCCAATCCTGTGATCATCAGTGATATCAGGAGCAGACCACCCCAGCCAGTGGAAAATCCCTTCTCCTCTCTTTGTAGTTGTCAGGTKTCCACAGCTGGGCTCAGCTCAGTTACGCTGGTTCAGAGATTAGCAAAAATTTTCTTCTGCACAGGGAGAAAACCAAAGCAGTTTTTTGCTGAAATCACAAGCTTCATTTAATTTCCTCATGTAACATGATTTAAGTGCTGTGGAAATTCACATTTTAAAAAAACCCAAAAACTAAATATCAGAAGGCAGGCTCCTTATATGTTTTTAAACTTCTAGTGTAGCATACAGTCACCATTTTGTCCCTATTGTTTCTAGCGCATCCGTATGCCACATGCCATTATTTGTAATTCCTCTCCTG
Organism: Cardinalis cardinalis; assembly: GCA_014549065.1. Taxonomy (NCBI): domain Eukaryota; kingdom Metazoa; phylum Chordata; class Aves; order Passeriformes; family Cardinalidae; genus Cardinalis; species Cardinalis cardinalis. Next base: position 3,114,060 of record JACDOX010000021.1, read on the forward strand.
AATGATGAATCAACACAGCATCAGGTTAATATCAGTAGTATTACTGGTTTYTGATCAGAACACTTAACCCATGTACAGAGCTTCATGAACTCTTTTCATTAGGGGGAGAGATAATTGACTTTAGCATATCTGATGCAATCCTGCTCACTTACAATATACAAAGTCCTGTTTCCCTAAGCACAGAAGAAATCAAAGAGGAGGCAAATTCTTCACAGATAGCTCTAAATGTCTCTAATCCACCCTCTGGCTAAAGAGTACTCTCATATTTTCACACTGCTTTTGTGGTCACATCTGGTATCTTCTTCTTGCCTTTTCTCCACCTTCACTGGCCAATCTGGGAGTCTCACACCTTGTAATGTATATAAATGTTAATGTTTTTTCTCCCACATACACACKTACATCTTTGCTTTGCCTTTTGATCTGTGTTTATGCCTAATGCACAAATAACAATAGTTTTACCTCTTTGCTGCTAAAGAGCAGCTTAGTGACAGTCTTCAGCTGTGTTAAATAATGGAATTTGGCACTCTAAATTTCATCWAGGTAACTTCCAGTGTCTACCAAATTTCAAGGCAAGCAAGAAATACTAGTTTTGGGGTATTATGTAGCAATTTGATAGCTTTGTGGAAGAAAGTGATGTCTGTTGGCAAGGAGTGTCCAAAAGGCATCCAAAACCCAGTCAATACATCTGAAGTGATCAGATCTGCAGATGCCTGATTAATTTCAGGCTAATCTTTACAAAATTCTAAAGTCTGTGTTTAAACTTGCAGTTTAAAAGTAGTGGTCTTTACCCTAACTTTTGCCAAAAGAAGTTTGAATGACATTCGAAAGACTATTTCTTCAGGCAGTAACTGAGTCTAGATAAGTTTACTCAATGTTCAAAATGTGAACTCTGATTCATAATCTATTTGTCTTTTTTCTTCCACTGGCATTATGTTTTACAACAGGGAATCATATGAGGTTGGGAAAGCATATTTGGAAACATAAAGCCAACCTAGATCCAAAATRCGTAAAGAGTGTGTTCTACCCCCATTGTGAAGGGTCAGTTTTAGAAGTGTGTTGAAACATTCCACATTATGGAACTGGTCAATAAAACCAAAACATTTAAACTTTCTTCCAGTTCCATGATTTATTTCTCAGRAATGATTTCTAGCTGTGATATTTTCTTTATATTTTATTTGACCACAGTTGTTCAGCTTGTCCTTGTATAAATAGTTTGTGGATCTGGATCTGCCTTTCATCATACAGACCTTGACATGCTTCCAAAGAAATACATGGATTCATATTTAATAGGGTTAGAAATGTCAACCCACTCATGTAGCCATGCATGTACTGTACTTGAGCATTTACAGTTGTAGGATACATTATAAAGAAACAGAACCTTTTTAGAGAAATTTTGTCATAATTGAAGAAGAACATTTTAGGAAAAAACATACTGATTCCTTCCAAATATCCCATGAAAAGACTTATTTTGCAACTCTTTCTTGAAGGTCACCCCAGGGACTACTGCCCCTTTCATAACCACCACAGTGGGCTGTGGAGGGAATTGAATGATTGATGGACCGATGGACAATTTTGCAGAGTATTGTGTGAGTTTTTAAGGYCWTTGCTCTCTAATCTGAAAGTTTCCAAATAAAAGGAAAGGGCAGTATCACATGACCCAGCCAYAAGTATCCTCTCAGCCAAAGAAAATGTACATCTTATAGACCATACAGCCTTGTCCTCAGGGTGACCTTGATGTTTACAGATGAGAAAAAATCCAGTGATATGGAATGTATAACCAGGGGACAAAGGATGCAGAACAAAAAACCCCTAAAATCTATATATTTTAACAAACACTCAAAAAAAGTCTTGGCTAAATGCCAGTTATACAACAATAAAGAATGTCACTCTTTTTCTCTTCTCTAATTCGGTTGGTGGCTGTCTCATGTTGGGATTATTTTGTTCTTCTGTGAGGTCTGCATAGGTTTTTAAAGTGTGACTACTTCTCTAATTCTGAAACTTTCTTTCTGGCCAGCTCTTCCTCTGCCCCTACTATCCAATGACAAGGATGTTGTCTCATTCAAACTGGAAAGTCACTTCCATTGAGGATTTTCCAGTCATGGTCTTTGTGATGGCAAACTTATTAACCAACAGTTTGATGTTTACAYCTGAGTTCTGCAAAATTATTTGTTAAAAATTCAAAATTTTTAGAGCAGAGATAACCATTCAACAGCCTAATTCCTTATTGTCTTCTTTCCTTAGCCAAGGAGTGATTAAATGTTAAAAATGTTTTCTTCTCATCACAGTTCTTTGTGACTGTGTTCTACACTCGGGAAGGATGATCATCTGACAAACTGCAGCTACCCCACTGTGCTGGGCCCAGTAATCACACAACAATCTTTGCAGGAGCAGTGCTCCATGTGGGCTGAAAAGCACCCAAATGGTAGAGATCATTCAGTTTGCACTTGATCACCCTAGCAAGGCGTCCATGGTCAGATGAGAGATGTTGGCCTGACATGCAAAAGTAAAACCTTGTAGTGGCTTGGTGATGGGGACAAATRTGAACACTTGATGGTAGAAACAGTCCTGCAATAAAATCAGAGAGGTGTGGGCTGTTTAGGGGATGTATGTCCCAACCATACATGCTGCTTTCATATACTTGCTCTTACAGAGAATACTTAAATCCCACAGGGTCAGAGTACTTATCTTGGATTTAGAGTCTTGGATACARACTCCTTGTTGTTACATGAGACACCTCACTTTGCATCCCTCCACTTCAGTTCCATGATTTTTAAATAGGGGAACTTTAGTGCTATTCTTTCAGATTGTAATTACAGGGATCATCCAGACAGTTTAAATAGAAATCACTGAAAACATGTAGAAGAAAGTAAGGAATTAGATTCTGGAGTTTACATCTTCAGGGACAGAATTTCATTCCCCACAGAGAATTGAAGTCTGAGAAATCCTTTAGACTGTGAGAAATAGTTGAATGAAAAAGCAGAGATTATGTTACTGCCCTTGATTGAGTGGCCATAGCTGCCATTTCCAATTCACATTCTAAAGTGCTTTGTAAGATATCCTACTACTTTTGGATAGGAAATGTGCAGTTGTTCCCAGCTTGTGTGTTCCATAAAGTCTTTATTACCTTTTCATTTTGATACATAACTCTCCACAATAGCTGTTGTGTTTGATGCTCCAATATTCCCCTTTCAAATTGCCCAAAAATTGCAGCTGTTGCAGTGGCTGGTCMTTGAGTGCAGCTTCACACAAAGTGTGCTGCTGCTGCTTGCTGTGATGTTTATCAGCTCTCAAGTTTTAAAGTCTGTGTTTTTCCAGTAAAGCCTGGAGCAACTTTGACTTGGGCTGCTCATACATACAGAGAACCTAATCCTCCAAAGTTTTTTGTGCTTAGCTTCCTTTGAAATCACAAGAACTTAGAAATACATTTGAGAATCAGGACCAATTTTTTTTTTAATCAAAGTTTCTGTGAATAGGATTTCTGCACAAGGGAAATAGGAATWTAAATCTAATTGAAAACCATGAGCCTTGGGCTTTTAACTCTCTTAGATTACTTCTTAGAATAGAATTTCCAAAAGACTTGAGGTTTTGGCAGTTTGTAATAATTTATTTAAGTTATTACATTTATTAAGAAGCTGCTGAATGTTCAACATAGATGAAACTCAGGCCATGGCATAGATATATTAAAAAAMCTTCTCTCTGTAGTTGATGTTCTTGGTGTCTCTTCTAACATGATACCATGATGATTTATGATTAATGACTCCTATAAAACAGTGCCTTGAATTACAGGCTCTAAAAAATCTGGTTAATCCTCTCTCCAAGTGATCGTTGAACTATTCAGAAGGAATATTCAGAAGGTTCCATTGTTAGTAGCAGGGAAAGAACTGTCCCTTTATTATTTTATATATATACATATATATATATATATATCTTCTATATATGTTATATAGAACATATATGTTATATATATTRTATATATATATAAAAAATATAAATTTCCATAAATGGCATGTATGTAATGGAAGGACACTCTGGGCTGATGGGTCCTGATTTTGGACCTTGCATTTACTGCATTCAAAGAACATCAGACACATCCTTCCTTGRGGCTTTTCTTGTTGCAGAATAGATTAGGAACAGGGTAAGGAAGGGGAAAAGAGATCTCATTGAGATTTTTGACCAATTTTAGAGCTTAGAATCAAAGGCAGACATGAGGCAGCACTGGCAACATGAGTGAGGAGGTTTGGGGAAGGAGGATTCCCTCTATTCACATCACAACTTTGGATCACTACTGGCATCCACATGTTCTGGCACAACTGGAAAACTCTTGAGCTCTGAATGTCACTGTTCCAGAGGCCTCTCCTTCATTTACCTACTGACTCTCATTAGCTCAGTGAGTCCTGTTGCCTGGAAATCCTTTCAACAGCTGTATTGCCTTATTTTAAAGCTTAGCTTCTTGTGTTACTGAACACCACATTAATTTCCCTGCCAACTCACTGTTTGCTGTCTCTCAACTTCTTACTGAGCCATTGACAATATCCTTCTATTGCTTCTGTCAGACTCACTACTTCYTTCAGTTATGACTCTTGTCTATCCCTTTCTACTCCTCTSTCTCCTGCTATGTGRTCCTTTTTCTTTAATTARGTGGTTTAWTTTTTGTACYACTTGACAGAGCTCTCTTTTRCTTTCTCTCAACTTTTTGATTTCATGTCATCATCCTCTTACATGATGGTTTTCTACTATCCTTATTGTGGCAAATACTAAAAAATTTGATTTTGTCCATTGCTTTCACAAATATCCTCAATCACTTTTCATTTATACTTAGCCTGTGTGTCCATYTAAGTATTATATATTAAAACCTGTCACTTGCCAAGTTGTTAATGCTTTTCAGAATGTTGAGTGGTTTCCTTTTATTTTCCTTTATTTTTTTTTTTGTCGCAGATAATGACTACTATGTTACTGTTGTCACTATAAAAATGGATGCCAACTGGAATTTAATTTCCTTTCTGGAAAGCCATTCTTGACTTCAATTTTTCATCTCTCACATTTCAAAAACCTTATCCTGCTTTCTCTGAAACTTTGTCTTTTCCTCTTCCGAAATCAACCAGAGGAACCTCACAACTGTAATCTTCCCATCCATGGCTTCCTTGGTGTCTACATCATCCTCACACATCTGTCCAGATGGTTTCTTTATAGCTGTAAATATGTTTAGCATTACATTCTGAGCATTTTATCTCTCCTTTTGAATTCTTCTTCTCCTCCCATGTGTTATACACAACTTTATTACACTGCTCATGATCAGCTCTGGTGGCAGCTCAGCCTCATCTCAGTATTGCCTGTGCTTCTTCTCTTCCATAGCATCATTTATGCACAGAACACATTGAACAGCTCAAGACTTGCTGCTTCTGTCAGGATCAGGGGACTGGCAACTAAGGTGGTCCTCAGGAGAGACTGAAGAGATTTATTTTAGTCATGCTACTCCTCATTATTATTCTAGGTAGCTGTTGAATCCTGCCTTGGTAGATAGTGGGATCTTTGTCACAAGGTTTTCATTGATTTGGTTTTGTTTGCTTCTTGGCATGATGGCTTTGTTTTTCCTGAATAACAACATGAGAACCATCATAGTATCAACCCTCCCTTTTTCCTTAAAATACAGATTGCTCTGTCAGAGTTGAAAATAAGATGCCTGAAAGTCAATCACTTCACTTATTGCAAAGGAAGAACGTTTAGCAACAACAAAGTTTAAGCTATGGCAAGCCACTGCTTTTGTTTCTTATGCATGTATCTGGTGCAATCTTTGAAAGCCTTCATAAAGAGGATTAACTTTTCCTAATCAGCAAAACCTAGCATTARTTCTTAGACATTTAGTTTCTTAATCTATAAATCCATTCTGCTTTTGAATGCGATCAAAGGAATGGAAATTCATTCTCCAGAACTTTTTGAAACTTTGAAAGAAAAAATTCATTACAGACTTTCTTTTCTCCTGAATGAAACATTCTTTAAATTCTGCAACTTAATCATAAGGTTGTTATATTATATCCTGCAACATAATGGCAGGAAAACAGAAGTTTTGCTTCATYGTAGTAGGAAATTTTGACTACTTCAGTAAATTCCCATTAAGAAATATAATGTATTCAAGAAAATATGTCAGATGTAAAAAGTACCATCAGCGAATCTTTGGCCAATCATACAACATCATGGGTTTTGGCTAGCTGCTCAAAGCTGTGCATTATATATAGCAATTCTCCAAACCATACTTTTTCATTCTTTTCCTTTTTTCCCTGAGTTTTGCATATGTAATTCTGATGTAATTCAGTGAAGTTATTTCCCATTAGATTAACCCACGTACTCAAATTATATTTCTCAGTTTCCAATATAAACACCCAGCTTTGCAGCCTGTACATTTAGCAGAACAAGGAATCCCAGTGGTGCCAATACAAGTAAAACCCACTGGAAAGGTATATGGATGGCAGAATCAAGACCTCATAAAGTTGAAGACAACTACAGAGTTAACTAATCCCTGTGCTTGCTCTCTACAGAGTTTAGAATCCTCCTGAGCAATCCCTCCGTATTGTAATACGCAATTCATTATAGAGACTCAAAGTAGGATTATTTTCCAGCCTTTCTTTTTCTTTAGCCCTAACAGGATTTGAATCTGCGTTTCATTTCTCACTCATATCTGTCCTGCTTGCTTTCAGGTTTCCCATTTGTTCTCTTTCACAAATGGACCTTTGGGTAAACATTTTGTATGAGGGATGGGTCGCCGTGTTAAAAAGATTATCTCACCATGGAGCCCATCAGCATTTAGCAACAGCAGCACTTATATTTTTCTCAGGTTGCCTTTATCTCTTAATCATTATTAGCTGACCAAGATTTATGACATCTTCTTCATCTAGAGATAAAATCAATTAGTTGAAAAATCTTTAGCTTGTTAGCTACAGTCAAAACATTAACTGTGAACTTGGATGTGCATAATTGTATTTTCCAGTTCAGTGAGCATGTGCTCAGGAAAACAGCCCCAACCCCCAGCAGGGAATGRTCAGCTGGTCCCTGCCTATTCAGGACTCTTGGTGCCAGCTAGCTTTCAAAGAGGGAGGGATGGGCCCTAAGGAGCCCAAAGGATTTTCCCGACCCTCTTGGGTAAATTACACCAATCTTAAACATGTATGTTTGTCTGAAGTCTCTTTTATCAGCATGGTAATCCCATTACCGACAAATGAAGATGTAATCACAGTTTATTCAAATAGTTTGAAAGCTTTATCCCCTTTAGAGAGAAAGGAGAAAGTACAATTGGCTGCAACTGACTTCTTAAACTCCTACTGGGACGCCAGCAAAGCAAAAATGATTTTTAAGAAGCATCAGCACTTGAGTATAGGATGAGAAGTATAGCCTGCAGGGTCCCTGAAGTAAGGATTCTGTTCTTGCTTATGGAATTTCCATTACACTCAGCACTGTCACTGCTAATTTAAATCAGTGAGAGAGCAGATTGGTTGGTCCTATCAGTGGTGTTTCCTACTGACGCCATCCCTGCTTATCCCCATCAGTAGTTGTGAGGGYAGAGATGCTGGCTGAACTGTGTCTCCATCCCCAGGATAACCATTGCTGATGTGCAGAGATCCTCACCTTTGTGAAATGCACACCAAGAACCAKAAAASWATGGAGAAAAATCTGGAGTAGACARCTTGTGCATTTTCAAGGGGAATATTGACAACTATYACAATGTCTATCCCTCAACCTTGTTTGTAGCAAAGGTGGAAAGTCTTGGTGCAGAAGTGAAGCCTTGAGCACTAACAGCTCTACTGAACTCTCTAAGGCGATGAAATGCCAAAGAAGATCCTTGGGAGGTCCTAGAAACCCCTTGTTAAATCTTCTTTGTGTGTGGAACAATTTCCTTGTCTCAGGTACAATCCCTTCACACTGCTCTGATACACTAATGTAAAGGTTATAAAATTAATCTGAAACTTATATCTCCCCCTTCCTCCCTCCAGATAACATCAAACTTTTAGTGATAGTTTTAGTAATTTATGATTAGACATATATCCAGATAGCCTAAACAGTAAAAACGCAGAAAAAATGTTTAGATTATTTCATCTTACGAACAAGAAAAAAAAAAGCCTGTAACATTTCAAGTGCCAAATGTAATGTTATCTTTAAAGTGTTTGTATATAATGCAAATTCCTTTATTAGGTAGATATTTTTCCTGTGAGTTTCTTGACTTTATAATGAAATTTGATCTCACTGACAAACAGAATATCATGTCTGCAGTTTTCAGTATAGGACTGAAGTGCAGGAGCTAATTCCATTAGCTAACATGAGTCCCTTGAAAGTAAACTGCTTCTTCCTTTAGAAATCATTATTTTTACTTCTTTTTATTATGACAGTTCCCCAACATAGACTAGGAATTAATTGCATGAATACATAATGAGGAAAACATTTCTGCTTTGAAGACTATATAGTTTAAATAGACTGAAATTGAGAAGAGAGAGACTTGGAGCAGCTTGCCATGCACCATACAGCAATTTAGTTTTGTAGYTGGGAGTAGTCTTCTAGAGCTCCATAGGATCATTTTCACTTAATAAAACCCAGCACTTCTAGTACAGTGGAACTTGCTTCTTTTTGCTGAGCCTTTACTTTTGCTGGAACAACTTTCCTTGTGACCACACAGTGAACCAGAGTGGAGAGAGGGTAGGAGTAACACTGCCAGAAAAAAAGRAAGGAAAAAAAAATTTAAAAATCAATTTTCAGTTGGATCAGTTCCCCACTCTGGGTCATTGTTCAGCTGTGCAAACTCTCACGCTGGCACAATGGAACAATGGAAGGAGTGATAAAGGCATGGAATGGCCTGCCAGGTCAAGGGAAGAGGATGCTCCACAGTGAGAATGGATGCTCCAGCAGTGCTAGCACCAGTGCTTGTTTCCCCAGCCTCGTGCAGCTGAAATGGTGGCTTGTGGTTCCTCATGAGTTTCACCTCAGTTTCACACTGTACTGGGCTGCTTTGGTACTGGCAGTGGCATCTCCTCKTGGCTCTGCACTGCATGCACGTGAATGGGCTTAGGAGGAGGTGTTCAGCTGTGTGAGCAATATTCTCCTCTGAAGGACCTGCAGCTTGGAAACCCTGACTAATGCAAGAGTCACAGAATCTGGGAGTAAGAAATCTCCACAGAGGTTTYTTCTGAGAAGGTCAGAAAAGCAACAGATTTTTTTTTCTGTCTGTAGGGAGTATTCAGAGTCCAGAGGTACCCGGAGTCGTTGTCCAACTTCTACTTTGTGGTTTATTTGGTTGGATTCTCTGTTTCACATGTGTGCAGGGATAAATTTCAACAGGTATTCAGAATACCAGACAACATCTGGTTGTAGATTGGTTTTCATATGATGGAAAAGTCATTAAAACCAGCCAGTTGTGCTGGAGATATGGCTAATCCTTACTGCAGTTGTTCTTTGAGWGAATTTTAGTTCATACCAAGAAAATTCTGCCTGTAAGTGATCATTTAGCAATGTGTCCAAAAATACTTGTAAAAGTGATCTGGTAAGGAAATTTTTGCAAGTCATTAACTAAAATTTGTAATTTCATTATATTCATTATATATCCTAAAGAGTAACTGTTTAAAAAAAACCAGTTAGAATAACCTCTGCTTGTTGGGTGTTTCCAATTAAACATGAACATGAGCACTTCCTGCCCATTTTCTGCTTGATGCATCATGTCAGACCGTGTTTTGGCCCTGAGTGCATTTTCCTGTTCTCTGGGCAAAAAAGGGATATTTCCAAATTCTTCTTTTTCAACTGGGAGTTCCCTTCCAAAGCCATYGGATTTGTGGGTTGAGACATGAAGCAGAGATCCAGCAGCAAGAGGTCCCGAAGAGCAGTGAGGCTGTGAAGGAGAAGCTGTGCTGGGTCTGGGAGAGCCCATCACCAGCAAGTCAGACCTCTGAAGGAAGCTCTGGCAATGCTGCTGAGCTCCATCACGCCCTTGGCAGCTGCCAAACGTGAGCCTTGCTCAGCCTGAAGCAGCACAAGCAAAACACAGGGCACAGCTTAGTGCAGCGACCTGTCAAACTGAATGTGAGGAGATGTGCAAGAAGTAACTTGGGCCCCATTTGRGCTTTAAAGTCGGATTCCAAAGCCCACTGCAATTTCTCAGTGCTCTTTGGATTAACTGTACTTGTACTTCAAAATATTTTCTTGCACTTTYAGTAAGCAACTTTACATTTTTTTAGCCTGAGGAATGTCTGTGTGTCCTGATCTTGTAGGTAGTTATTGGTCCAAGCTACTGATCCCATCCTGAGCAGCAGCCTCCAGCATTACAGCTCCCTTCTTTTTTGTGGTGAGGCCCATTTGACCTCATAGTGTGATGGCACTTCCCTGTAAATGAGTTATAGACAGACCTAAACATCAGGAAAATCCAGTCTAGAGTCAGAGTATTTGCTTTATATATGTTTGTACATTATGCTGCCAGAAAATAACAGAAAATATCAATTTTTTTCACTTTGTGATTCTTATGTTGGCTCCCTGATGTGTGATAATCACCTGGTGACTTAATGCTTACCCCAAAGTACTTGTTAGGAATTCCAGGTAGAGACTTCTGCATTCCTTTCATCATGTGCATACAAAAATCAATTCTATTCCTATTGCTTAATTTATTGCTGATCCATAATTCRATAGTAATTTATAAAGCAATTTTAAATTTTGTTTTCAAATAGAAGATGTCTTTTTCACCCATTATTCTTTTCATTAAATTATATTGTTTTGGCAAACATTCTAGGTGTTCTGGACTCAAGCATACGTTTTTCAGAAAAAGGTTCACTTTGGTAGAAAAACCAATTTAAAATGTATACCCTTTTTAATAATTGTGAAAGGCAAAAGATATGAAAAAATTATATTCCTCTTCAAAAAAAATGGTACATTGAAAAAAAATGCATCTTTTTTGAGGAGTACTTACTAAGTTTAAATTAAATTGCTAATTCACATTAATATATATTTGCCAAAGTAAAATGAAATTTTGAAAGTYTGAAAATACTGAAATGTACCATTTCAACAGTTCTCAAGCAAAGATACTTAATGATTTTATATTGAAATTACTTTATTTCTCATTTAGTTAGCATACATAGACTGTATYTGACAAGTCATAATTGAAAATAATAAAACTACTTATTTTTAATGCTGTGACCATAATAGATTTTTAAAGTATTTTATTTATGTATTTTGCTTCAATTTGTATGACTTTCTGGGCAATCATGAAGGGAATTTACTGAAAATCTTATAAAATAGAAATTTTATCTTCTCTTTGATTCTTATGTTTATCTTTTCCTGCTACCACAGGGCTCAGAGGTCTGTCAAGTCCTGCACATGGAACCAGYCCAGTGTGGCTGTGACATTTCAGCTTTGCAGTTGATAACATCCAGGGTACAACATCCACTGATATATCTGCACTCACTCTGCCTGTAAAGACTGTATTTAGGGACTCGGGTATGTAGAAATTTGTTCAYGAGCAAAATTCTCATATATATCATTTGTATACAAAGTTGCATGAAAGCTGAATCATGGAATCCCAGAATGGTTTGGGTTGGAAGGCACCTGCAAGGTGATCTAGTTCCAAACTCCCTACYATGGGGCATCTTCCATTAGATGATGTTGCTCAAAGTCCCATCCACCCTGGCCTCAAATGCTTTAAATGTTCTTCCTTTCATAAGTAAACAGCTCATGATGACTTGGAAAACCCATATTTTTAGCTGTTGGGCCACACTTCATTATACTCTCTGCTGCTCTGTACAGTTAATATTGTTACCAGGCCTAACTTGGCTTGAAAAGTTGATGATGGGCATTCAATTAGGTAAAAAATAAGGAAGCTTATTGTAAATCTTGAGAAACATGCTGACTCTTAGCTGATGGGATAATGTGCTCTAATGTATATAGTAGAACTTAAATTAATCCAATTTTACAATGTTGGATTATTGAACATTATGAACTATGCCATCAAATAAGAAAAGCATTATAAGCAGTGCAATTCCAATTTCCTAAATGAATATTTTCAATTTTTTCACAATTTGTTACTTTTAAAATATTTACTACAAAAATAGAGACTCTGTAATAATCTCCAAGGTTTGTAGTAAATCTAAACTATAGTGAGTGAACYCCAGTTTGTATCTAAATGCTTCCTTGTTCAAAGCTAGAATGCAAAGGAGCCACATGTTGCCAATCCCTAAGCCTGCAAAGCAAGGAAGAGCTCAATTAMAACTTTCTGGTTGTTCCTCTATGTAAGTATCCCCTGTTTTAAGGCTCCTCAAAAGTTTTCCTTAGTCTTTTGCATAAGCCTTATGACCTTCCTCAAAAATAGAAAGTGTATTTGCTTCTCCAATCTAGGCAGAAGGGGTAAACTTGTCTGAATAGGTACAAAACCTGATAATTCAKCTGTTGTTTTGCAGCCTTCTGAAGGGACATGGAACAGACTACCTGATGTGTGCTGGGGAACCTGGAACCTGCAGGAGGCTGGGATCCTTGCTGACAGCCTGACATTCCTGATTTGGGTGGGAAAACTCCAAGTCCAGTTTTTCYTTCCTGTTTCTTGTGATAGGACACATCTGGCTGTGGCTGTGCTGCTTTGGGCCGTGAGCTCCTCACAKGTTTTGTAGCATTCACAACTGTGTTTGGTCATTAGAATAAATACTGGGGCAGCAAGGTGCCAAACCACGTTGTTAACTCTGCTTTGGGKAGTTCTCAGTCTTACAAGCAGAGAATTCTGCAGCAATGCTGTGTTCCTAAAAGCACCTACAAACAAGATTGGACAGCAGCGTTTGCAAGAATACAATTCTGTTCCAACTTTTTAGCTGTATTTCCTTTCTTGTATTTTATGGATCAAGAAGGATATTTTTAGGATTTAAGAAGGGTACAGTGAAAGAAACCAGAATAAAACAATCAAGCTGGGAAAATGGTCTGTACTAAAACATTTTTTTGTGTTTGGATATAGGATAGACCTTTTCTAGGCAAGAGGGAAGAATAACAAATAACACTAACATTGGAGATTAAAATATGCTGTGGAATGGTGATAGTAAAGATTTTCTGTGAGGACAAAAAAGAGAGAAAAATATATATAGATTATACTTCATCAAGAAATCTGGAAGTTATCATGATTTAATAATGAAAGAGGAAAACTTGACACTGTGACCTAAAGGCCAAGAGTTTACACTGACCTAAGGAAAAAAAAAATCATCTTTTCTTTCTCCTCTCCTGCAACTGCAGAAAGAGAGATTCTCCTGGGACAAAGCCAATGCCTCTACCTCCACATCCTTCTCTTCCCCATCTAGATCTGTGTCTTATGCATTTTCTGGGCACCTCCACATCCTCTTCAGTGCTCCAGATGTGGTTGATTGGCCACACCTGCCAACCAGCTGTGCCTGGCAGGAGAGAAGCCACAGCATCATGTTCAAAGCTGAATCCCATCCCAAAGTTTTCCTTGTCACTGCACATCACTGAAGCCTCTGCTGTGTCCTCACCTTGGCTGTGACATGTGTGTCTCCTGGTACAGCAGCCAGTCCATCACTGGCTCATGCACCAGAATAGAAGAAATTTCAGCACTGAATAAAATTAATTTTTCAAGGCTAAGATGCTAAATTCAGGAATTAGTAAAAAYTGCCCATCTTGCAGTGGATTACAGCTTACAATGAAGATGCTGCAGCATCTATCTTATATAGGTTGAGGAGTGCTTGGGGAAGTATGGAAGATTTTCCTGGTATCTATCATCACCTAAATATGGTAAAGACTTTGTAGCCYCCAGATTTTAGGGGTTTGGTGCCCAGAATGGAGTCTAGGCTTTGTGAACTCAGCATGTAACCTGCCCATGAAGTCTCTCTGGACAATGAGGCAGCTCCTATTCAGTCACCAGGCTGTAGATGTGCCCTCTCTGACTTTAGATGACTCTGACTGGAGTGTGCCACATCAGTCCAGGAGCCACACAAGGCACAGGGCTTGAGCTAATAAAGCTTCCAGACAGCACCTCACAGAACAGGCAAAGCAAGGCCACATCTGCCTACAGSCAGCTGTGTGGCTCAAACTGTGAATGGATGGAACACGAAAGGAAAATTATGAGGTGAGGGAAAAGAGAGGAGAGGGAGGCTCTACTTTCACCTTGCTCTGAAGCGTAAATACTCTGCTGAGTATATTAATTTTACTAAGCATAAAATTCTGTGCTTGCATTTATAGGGAGGTGATTAAAGATCCACATTTCAAAAATCAGTCCTGAGATAAGGGCTTGTTTTKGCTCAGAAGCCCCAGGCTTCTGTTTTGAAATGTGGCCAAATAAAGAAACACAAGTACCCCTCTGTTGATCTGCGCTGCAGTCAGCAAAGGATGCAAGATTAATGGGGCTGGAAATCAAGCACAAAAGGAATCCTCACCCTGTAATAATGGTTTGGGCACTCAGCAGGGATTAGAGAGCCTTAGGTTCAGTGTTTGATGTTGTATAGTACTTGTATCCCTGGCTGAGTACTCATACCACTAGGCTGCTACACAGGCTGGAGGAGAGGAGAGGTGGGAGTGGAAGCCACCTGTCTACCCTCATCTAATTTTATTTTTAAATGAAATTATTCTATTGATGTCTCATCTATTTATTCTGAGAATGTCTAAGAGATCAGGCCCTGTGTCTTCACAGAGTGAGAGTTTATAGATCTGATAATCAGTGAACTTAGCAGGATGGAAAAATGAAACAATATTTTTTTTTCTTGCGACTTTATTGTCAGGCACCTCAGTCCTGCTTCCATTCTGATTTAGGTACCTAAGTCCTTTAAAGGAGTATTTTTGTCTTGTTTTGTTTTTTTTTTTTTAATCATTGCTCCAAATTAATTAAATTGTAGAAATTAAGTTTTTGACCAATTCATTTGGAAGGCTGTGTTCACTGAAGCATTGGTCAGATTTCAAGTACCATATCATAAAAAGAAACAGAATCTTTTGGGAAATGAACACTAAAAGGAGGAAAATAGCTTTTTATTTTTAGCTGCTTTTGGACTCAGCTATTGAATCATTTCTTTCAGAGGCTTGAAAGAAGGAGGTTTTGGGCTTTGCATTTGTACTCAGTGTGTGTTGGATCCAACCTTTATACTAACTGGTGTAAACCAGGAGCTGTTCCAATGAAATCAGTAGTTACACAATTGTAAAATCAGCTAGTGATCACAGTCTGGCTACACAGACCTGTRGCATTAATCAGTTTTAAAGATCTGGTCCCTAAGTATTTAATTTCTAGGAAACAGYACAATGTGACATTACAAGGATCCTATTTAGAGACACACACTCTGTAGATCAAAGCAGGAACTACTGGAAATGCCTTCTGAAGGTATGTGTAACTATAAAATGTTTTGAGTGGCTGCCAGTATTTTGTAATCAGTGTTGTAAAGTTTTGTGATACTCTTGATGTCTGCAGATGTTATGTGGCCCGTGGCACAGAGCTGATGTTCTGAATTACCAATTATATACCTAATGGAGCCCTGAGAACTAACTCCTGCCCTCCTCTGGGTACTGAGGCAGTCTTTAAACACTGGCAAAGGACTGATGCTATAAATAAAGCTCTGTCTCCATAGCGACAGGCAGTTCAGTGCTCAGCTTTCAACACTTTAAAAAGGTAATTACTGTCTTTTTTTCTTTATATTTTTCTATTCTTGGTTTATAACAGCAGTAATAACCTCCTGAGTTGGGCATTTCCTGGCAATTAATGACTGACAGTGTTAAGAACACTTGGCTTTACCTCAAGCCTTCAAATCCTCCAGCCGGTCATTAACTGCCAGGAAATGCCCTTCCCCRTAGTCATTATTGCTTAATTATGTAAACCTGGATTAGAAATTTAATTAGATTACTTTAACATTCTCTTATTCTCTCTCCACTTTCTTTGTCCATGTCCCAAGAACCAGTATTTGCCACAGCTGTTAGTTGGCACTGCAAAATAGAGCCAGTATAGCAAAGGCTACACAGAGTCTCTGTGAAACAAAACTGATTCCCTTTTTAGGCCCTGCTTGATAGAATTAATCTGCATAACTGTTTGGGAATAATACATTAGATTAGCTTGGAAAGAACCTCCAAGTCCAATTTGGTACTGTTTTTTGGTGTTGGCCAAGAAGAGTTCCCATTGGGAGCTCACCAGTTTGAGGAATGAGGGAGAGCTTGTGATGGACAATGAAYCTGCCTTGGCTTCCCAACTCCAGCTGGGCCTGCTGGAAGAAGGAATGTTCCAGGTATGGCTACGTGTTTCCCATTTCTCTTAGGAGTCCAAGYATGGAACTGCTGTAGGCAAGTGTCTAAAGACAGTATTAGCATCTGGTTCATTTCTAACCAGACAACTGGTGAAGTTGCTTTCACAGATCTGTGTCCTCCATCTGAACATGGGGCCAAGGTTTAGCTAAATAACAGCTGATGCAGCATCCAAAGAAAGGTGCCAAACATATCTGTTTCTCCCTGTTTAACATGCCCTTTGTTTATTAATTGTTCTTAAAGTCCTCCTGCATGGCACAGTTGCTGTAATACTGACCCCATCATGCTACAAGAAAGTTGCCTTTCAGAAGGCATCACCTCTGTAGCTTCAGGGCCACTGACCCATGTGGGTATTTGCACCACATTATTGTCACCCTCATGTGTCTCACCATTACATTGATAAAATCACCTGTCTGTATCATCTCACTTTAGTCCCAGAATCTTTAGCTGGCTAGCAAACAGAAATAAATCTAATATTTGCCATTCTCTTCTCTTTGAATGAACTAGTAGCCAACCCCTAAAAATTGTGGTTGTGATTATGGGAGATCTTCTGAAGTATTAATTTACTTCTGACTTCCATGCAGGCTATTTGGCACACATTTAATTTTAGAACTCCTTTCCCTTTTTAAAGAGCCTAAAATTTCATAGAAAGTCCATCGAAATGCATATCTGTTAGAAAGGTTAACTATGGATGGTAGATCCAAAATATTTGCTTATTATTTTAACTGAGCTATCAAATAATACTATTTCTTTTTGCATAACATATTATAGTCACAGGGGTGTGTATATTTATATCCTGTAATCTTTCGGTGGTAACTAAATAAATGAATAAAGGTAAGGCCTGACAGTTGTGCAGGTGGAGAAGCATTTTACTCCTCAGTAAAAGAGATAGACAAGGTAACTGATTTCTCCCTGCCTTTTTAAAAGCACACTAAAAGTGGAAAATGTGGTGTAAAAATGGACTCTTAGTCCTTTACTTTTACGCTAGTGAAGAAATGGGGCAAGTACCCAAAGCTGAATACTTCTGCTGCTTGTGGTGGTGTTGTTTTTCTTTGTGTTCCCTGCCCACCCCTGCTTTTCTCCAAACCTGCCCTGCAGAGATCTAAAGCTGTGCTTGAGAGGAGCCCCATTCATTTCCAGGGAACTGCAGGTAAACAAAGCCAGGGACTCCCTCTCCATCCAGCTACTTCTGGGAAAGCAATGTAGAAAATATCAGTGGCTTTAAGGGAGCTCTTATGGAATTCACTTATGATCACAGTGAATTGGCTCAATCTGTGTTAGTAGGTTAAAATACATGAAAGAAATAACTAAGTATTCCTTCTTTTCCTAAGGTAGGGTAAACCAGAGGTYGGAGATAAAATCTGGAACATGATAGATGTTTGTTCATATTTTGGCTCTACYAGTTACCTGATGCTTCAGTTCTGTGCCTCAGTTTCCCAAATATATGATTGCAGTTTCTTCCTGTGTAACAGTGATGTTGATGTGTCCTGACAAGTAGCACTAAATRTGCATTAATTGCAGAAATCTGACCAACTCAGCAAAAGGAATGAGAAGGCAGAGAAAAACCTCACTTATTTTACACACCAAGAGGCAATACTTCATAATTGACAACAGCTGAAGAGTTGACACCTTAGAAATACAAGTTCATCATCTTCATTGCAATGGTGTATATTTTTCAAYTTGAAAGTTTGCTAAAGCAGCAGCACAAAAGTGTGCAGTAACTCTTCTTATTATGGCTTTTATATACTTTATCTTAGTTATTAAAGAAAACATTAAACCATGCACTTTAATTAGTGTATTTTGTGAAGCTTGAGTGGCTGAGAGTGTTCAGTAAACAGAAGGAAACTTAATAGTTAATRCTAACAGGTCATTGCCAGGCATATCAGACTAGACAGACAAATTCAATTGCTAATGAGATTGCTAGTCTAACTTGCCACTGCAGAATTTAGAATGAATAGCAAAGAATAGGGCTACAAGAAAAAAGCTCTGAAATGTATTACAGAAAATGAARGTTTCTTGATGAATAACATTCACAGGAAAAAGGAAAAGTTATAAATATTTAGAAATTGTTTTGCTTTCTATAGTGAAAGACTACCTTTTTCCCTGGACAGGTTTTGAGTTCAATGGGAGCAAAGCATTGTTGATTTAGCAAGGATTACAAGACTGATCCTCACATTACACAACAGATTTTATCCACCTCAGGAATCACTTCAGACTCTCTGTTTCTGTGAGATTCAGTGGTGAATCAAAAGGCTATTAACTGCTGTAATTTCTATAATCTACCTCTCTTGTGTTGCAAAAAAATGCATTCAGAGAAGACTCTTTAAGCATTTCTTTGCACAGAGAAGTATTGTCAGCATAAATTATATTGCTTTAGCTGAGTTGATATTGCACCAATTAAACACATTCATGCTCTTGTGGCAATGTCCACAGAGCATTCTGCCATGACCCTTTCATTGCAGACGAGGTGTCTGAGCCCTGCTGGCATTTYTCAGAGTTCATTGTGCTGTGGATGGTTTGTGTGATATACTGTGGGATACCTCTCTGTGTCTGAAGAAATGATGGTTGCAGGGGCCACTTGCTGATCTAAATCCATTTTTGGAATGTTACTCTGCTTCCAAGCCGTCCTTCACTTGCATGGATGAAACACAGAAGAACACAATGCTTGTCCTTCCTCTCACAGGAAATTGAACTCCTTCATCAGAAGGTTGAAATGTTCCTGGGTAGTCTAATTTCTCAATCAATCTTAAGATTCTGATAGTTTTAAAATTTTAAGTTTTTGTTTTGCCTTCATTCCTTTGGTGTTTGACGTCCTCCACTGGCAAGCCCAGGTGCAGCCACGATGAAGCCATGGAGCCTGGCTTCATACCTTCCCCACAAAGTGATGTGGAGTATGTGTTCCCAATATGTGGAGCTAACCAAGAGCAGCAAGAGACCTGGGACAGCTTCTTTARCTTTGCTTATAAATCTGTCTTTTATACTTCAGAAGAAAATTGGTAAAATATTTTATAGGGTCCTGATTTTTTTTAAAATTAAGTAACACTTTGAGACAATTTTTCTTTTTATTATTTTCACTAGATAAGAGCAGATTTCTGCAGYAGTTTATATGTGTTTTTCATCATATTTTCATGGAAATGTYTTTTAGTTTGTMGTTTTAGSGTTGTTTGGGKTTTTTTTTTYCCGAAAACACCTCCAATTCTTGGAAAGCGTTTAACAGATATGGAATCTACAGTTTAAGCATCACCTTGAACTGCCAGAAAAGATTCAGGACTAACACTGACCTCTGTGTCTCTGAAATAAAAGCAAGCTTCCTATCTATTGCCCTCCCTTTCATCATGAAGGAAGCTTTCTGTGCGATTGAGGAGAATGAATGGCTCAGCGCACGAGGAGGAGCAGCGTGTGAGCAGGGCTGCGAGCTCCACAGGCAGGCACCGAGGGACAGAGCCTGCCGTGAATGGGGAGGGAGCAGCAATGAGCCAGCTGATTAAACTGATGGGAGCCAAACAGAGCTGTGGAGCCTTTGATGGGTGTCAGAGGTCGCCTCCATACAGTTCCCCGAGTCCCCAGGACACGCAACCTCGCTGACCCAGCCACTGGATCAGACAAGAGCGTTGAGACTTCATCAGCAAGCAACAACCTCACAGATTTAGGTAACTGATAGACTGCCAAGCACATGCTGTAAAAGCAGAAGCTGCTTGTTGAGAAGAAAAAAACTGAGGAGGAGAGAGAAAGAAAGTGTTCCAAAAATGTATTTTTCTCTGTCTTAACACCAATACCAAGATCTATGAGACACTCAGCATAAACACCATTGACATAAAGATACCTAAGCTCCTGCAAATTGTTGAGGTCTGTACTGTGCTAATTCTTCATCTGCTAAAGAATTTATGGAATTTTAGGTATTTCTTTAGCTGTCTGGGGGGTTTCAGTATTTACATACCATTTTAAAATGAATGAGGTATCAGCTTTAAAATACAGTCAGCTGCATTGTAGGCACTCTCCCACCCTTTTATCCTTATTTTGTAGGGCTGGTTTGCTTTGGTTTTGGCAGCATGTTGCAAAAGATACAAAAATCTACATCCAAGCAAATGTTTTGAGAGTGGCAGCTTAGATTGCTAAAGCAATATGTCTCCAATATTATAGCAATGTGCCAAGATACTGAACTCCATCAGCCAGAATGGTCAGTTATTTTGAATGCCAAATTAATGTGGCTACACTGCTTTTTTGTATGACACCTTTGCATAGCATAAACACTCCTTGAGACTTCAGTAAGTCACCTTGGTGTGTGAGCCTTCCCGTGTGTGTGTGCAACATTCAGTGAAGTGTTCAGCTGTTTGAGCTGGTTTTGGCATGACCACAATAATAAATAAATCTGAAATCAGAAGTTCAGTATGGTAAAAGTGATAGAAACTCACCTTGAACACTTCATCCAATTCTAGGGTTCCCAGAATAAGGAGAACATTGACCTGTTGGAGCAAGTGCAGAGGAGGCCCCAGGATGATCAGAGGGATGGAGCCCCTCTCCTGAGAGGAAAAGCTGGGAGAACTGGGATTTTCTGGGCTGGAGAAGAGAAGGTTTTGGGGTATCCTAATTGCAGCCCTTCAGTACCTGAAGGAAACCTACAAGAAGGACAGAGAGGGACATTTTAAAAGAGCATGTAGTGACAGAACAAGGGGAAATGGCTTCAAACTGAGTGAGAGTAGGTTTAGATTAGATATTGGCAGGAAATTCTTCACTGTGAGAGTGGTGAGGCAGTGGAACATGTTGTCCAGGCAGGTTCCATCCCTGGAAGTGTTCAAGGTCAGGTAGGATGAGGTTCTGAGAAGCCTGGCCCAGTGAGAGGTGTTCCTGCCCACTGCAGGGGGGGTGGAACAAAGTGATCTTTCAGGTCCCTTCCAAACCAGGCCACTCTATGATTCTGTGATCCTTACTGGTTTTTTAGAAGCAGCTGGTGTATTTCACTGAGGTGTACTCTCTATAGACAAAAGTGTCAAGGGCTATGTGAGATGTCCCAGGGTATTCAAGACAGTCGCATGAAGGTGGCAGATAGAACATGGGACCTGTGTGAGACCCACAGCCACTCAGGTGCCACGAGCTGCCTCTCTCTCCCCTGTGAGCTGACATGCTGCAAAACAAATGTGAGGGGAAAGCCACAGGCAGGTTTGAGTCTTGGTAACACAATGTCAAGAGGCAGGACTTATTTGCTGGGACACAGGACTGAGCTGACACATCTGAAGAGCTTCCAGATGCAGCTGGCTGGCAGTTTTTAGTACGTGGCAATGTGGCTGGAGCCCAAGAGGAAAAGATCAGCCCAGGCTCTGCTTCACCTTGTGTGTTGTCACCAGAATGATGTTCATGTGGCAGATTGTGGTT
The DNA here is from genome assembly GCA_014549065.1 of Cardinalis cardinalis. Taxonomy (NCBI): domain Eukaryota; kingdom Metazoa; phylum Chordata; class Aves; order Passeriformes; family Cardinalidae; genus Cardinalis; species Cardinalis cardinalis. Next base: position 3,135,651 of record JACDOX010000021.1, read on the forward strand.
GTGAGCAAGCCAGGAGGAACTGGACTTGCAAAACCTCAGCTGGAGTTTGTAAGGGTCTGTAGCAAGGAAGCAGAAATTCTGATGTGTAAATGAGGAATGGCTAAAACAGGCATGGAAAGAAAATGAATGTGATCCTTTCTACATGTGCTCTTTATAATATAAGACACCATGTAAAAGGAAAATATGAAAAGTGTTACAAGTGAAATTAAATGTACAGATGAGATACAGAACTTACCCTGCACAGTCCTCCCATTCACCATCACAGATAAAGTAATTTTTCAGGAGCTTATGTGGTGTGCTTAGTTAAACAAATTTCCTTAGAGACATAACTGACTGGTTTTAAGCTGAGCACTCACAGTAACAATTACCTGAGTTCTCAATGTCCATGAGCCTCAATAAACAGCCTATGGATTTATGTCTTAGTGAGAACCAACCTATTAGTTTCAGCCATAAATCTCATGTGCCTTGTGTGCAAAGTGAATTTTAATAAAAATCATATAAGGAGCCAGACTTGCTAGGCAGGGTTTCACATGGCTGCCAACATTTGAAAACAATTAATAGAGACCTTTTGGGGGAGGGTAAATAGAACCATGTCTTTAGCTCCTGTTGAAATACAGTGGACTCAGTGAACTTGCCTGAAGGACAGAATAGAGAGGGTTTTTTTTTTTCTATTAAAAAAAGGAAAAAAGAAATGGAGGCCATCACTTCTAAATAAGGGCAGATGAATGGAAAGGGTCATTCCTCTGAGTTTGCAATTCTTATCCTCTCTGACACCCTGCTGCCAGGGAAATGACAATAAGTATCTTAAAATTAAGCAGCAAAATAAAATAAATATCCATTTGCACTCCCTGGTCTGCAAATAGATTCCTGCCCCTGGTGAGCAGAGGTGGTGTATGTGTTGAGTTTCCAAATCCTTGCCTTTGGTGCTCCTTGTGCATTCCCTGTCTGAGGGTACAGGACTTGTCGAGCAGAGCACAAACGACAAAGCTAAGAGTCACTGCTCATTTTTATTTTGGTGGTCATGTTGGTTTTATAAGCAAATACTTCAGGCATAGGAAAATAAATTTGAAAAGTTCAAAGACAAAAGGTTAGGGCCCAAGCTTCAGATGCTTTGTACTGTCTCCACAGCGGTGAGGGCGGAAAGGTTGCTCCAAAGGGGAGGCCAGGGATTTCTGTAACACACAAGGAGCCTCCCAGGGCCTTGGTGTTGTGTCTGCCCAGCCCGTGCAGGACTGGTTCAGCTGGTGTAAATTAACCCAGCTCACAGGCTGTAATATACTGCTATAATATACTGAGGAAGGGATGCCTTATCACCAGGCTGGTGAAGGAGCCCAGGATTGAAAGGTGCTGTTTATACCCAGTTTAACCAAACACAGCTGAGGGCAGGACCACTCCATGTATAACACCAATAAATATGGAGACCTGGTCCAGGTAGGGAACTCTGGTGGTGATAAGGGGGTAGCTGCACTCTACCTGGCTGCTTTTCAGAAACATATGACATGTGTTTTGAGTTACTGACATGGCATATACCAGTACTACATACATACTGTGTATACTGTGCTGCTATTCACATACTCAGGTTTAAATCCAGGCTGGGATGGTTATAATGAAAATAATCTTATAATTGCAGATAGAGTCAATCTATTCCCTTTGGAAGTTTTTGATGGAAGAAAATGATTGGCGTTGGTTTTATGGCAAATTTTCTCAAGCAGTCAAGGTGTGGGTCCCCTTGTCCTTATGCATCATTCATATATATTTATTCATATATACTTATATCATTCATATATACTTATGTCATATATATATATATATATATATATATATATTTTTACTCAGAAGCTTGGATAAATGATTCAGGACTAAAAAGTTTAAAGCCAAACAGATTGAATTTCATCCAGCTATACAATGTCCAAACACAGAGAGCTAAATTCAGCTAACATGCCACTGTGCCTGCAGGTGTTGGTATCAAAAATTTCCTGGAGTTTAGGTAGTCCCACCCAGAATATGGTAGGAAAGAACAAGCTGCTTTGCTCCCCAGATAACTCTTCTGCCACACTTTCCTGATCTTCAGAAATGGGACAGGGTATTTGGTTGATTTTATATTTTCAAACAGTTGCAATGAAGGTGTCTTCACATCTTAAGGCAGTTTGGGGATTAATTTGACGTACAGAAAATTTTTACCCCTCCTAGAAAGTATTAAACAATAGCTTCTGCCTTCAGGTTTGGGTACACTTAGCTGATTTGATTATTTCTTGCCAAGTGTGTGTAGTGAAGCTCAGCCTGGACTGCAGTACTGTATTGGTGGGCAAGGGGAAGGCAGTGGAGCAGAATGGTCAAGAGCAATAAGAAAGTTTGAGAGCTGAGCATTGAATCTAATTTGTGCCCCAGTACAGAGTTTGCTCAGTTCTGTAGCATATCCCTCAAGGCTATTAAAAGGTTGATCAAGTAAAAAGAGAGGTCTTTCCATCTACTTCTGTGGTCTTTTGGACTTCAGAGTCTTTTGCTATATTGCAGTAAATGCTCAGGTATGAGCTGAGACAACCTTCATTTTTTTTGCCTCTGGAGATTCTAGGGAGACTGCTCAAATTACCCGAGAGAGTTGTGGTAGTGTATTGTTTTCTTGGATTTAGCTTTGTGTAATTACATACAGGTAATCCTGGTTTATTTCTGTTATCCCTTAATTGAGCTATAAGATTTTTTTAAGCTTAAAAAATGCCACAGGCATTTTAGGGGCTCTAAATGAAAATGCAACAAACTGAAAAAAAGCCCTCCCCAGTTAATGCTATTGACCAGTAATCTGCCAAATTTAATTGCAAAAGAAGCATGGTTTTTTTAAAATTACAAAATCCCAAAGAGATCCTTCAAAACACCTATGTGGATTTTATTATTTTTTGTTCCAACTGCCCTGGAGCTCTGTGTCTTTATTTTCTCACTCTCAGCCTGTGGTATGCTTTTTATGACTAAAGTATCAAGACCCTGCAAACAGAGGTCCACAACAGAAACCCTGGTAGATCTTTAGCTGCATGGGTGGGCACAGCCCTGGCTATAATGTCTTTACAAGTCTTAMTCCCCTTGTCACTGCTGTGACAGTGGCACCTGTGAGCAGGGCTGCTGCAGCCTCTCATTGGTCCCATTATAAGCCTCTCTCTCCAWGAGTTCATTTCTTGCTTAATGAGTTTCCTCACAGCTGAAACTTGGCTGAAAGAAACTTTGCCTGGGAACAATTATTATTGACATTCTTATATAAATTCCCTTTTAAAAACATTTCTGCTATTTTTGAATTAAAAGAGAAAGATATTTGTAGGGTTCAGATGCCTACTCCCTGCATATATGGCCAGGTCTGATGGTTCTACTTGGAGTTAGATGCCAGCCAGAAATTACCAGATCTGATTGTCCTGTGGGTGACACAGCACAAAACCACTGAACTGCTGTCAAGGGCTGATGACAAACTGCATGGAAGGTCYTCTGCTCCTGTCTACTTGGATAATTCCAGCTCCTACACAGAGTGCAGACCTTAGGCCAGGGGTTTTGGAAATGATATATCCAGGAATGTAAAGGTTGAGGGAAGAAAGAGCACAACAGCAGTAGGTGCACCACCTCAGAAGTGAGGTGTGCACARTGAGTTGTTAGAGGAGAGTAACTTCAAGCAGCCCTTGTAACTTTAAGTAGGTTACTCCAGGGGCTGTAACCCCTGCCTGTGGTGCAGGTTCACCTGTGCTGTCACTGCATGGGTTACACCAAGCACAAAGTSWGTGCTGCTTTCCCATCACACATTGCTCAAGGTTTGCTGATCTGTTTTCCCCCTGCTGTTCCCACACGTCCTTATCAGAGGCTGAGTTTCCAGGAGCCCTCTTCTCCAGCCAAGGCACTGATTTCCTTTCCTGCCCCTGCACTCAGCACTGGGGAGGTGCTGCCTGGCTCCCTGATTCCCCAGCTCCCTTGTTCCCTGGCTGCATAGGCTGCTGACAAAACTCCTGCATCCAGCATTCCTCRTGCTCTTATTGAGGGAAGGTATTCTCACTTTCCCTCCCAAAAAGCTGGGCAGGTGAAGATTGTCATATTCAGTTGGTGATTGATGCAGAGTGTTTGGGAGTACATGGGAAAACAGTACCTCCTGCTTCTGTTCCAAATAATTTTGAACTAGAGAATACAAATGATGCTGAAATRTTTAGCAGTAGTGACTTGCCCTTCATTACAGACAGGAAGAAATACGTAAATTAGAAGATTCCTACAAATTCACAAGGGCAGGGTCYCCACCAAGGAATTTTGGACAAAGATACTTTGCTGAAATAAAAAAATAACCTCTGTTTGAACTGGGGTATGCAAAGAAAATCTCTGACATTGTCTTTTTTATATACTGGATTTGGTTAGTAAATAGACCTTGTGAGGATATGGGTGAATTTTACCCTTTTTGAACAGCACAAACATAATTTTTTTTTAATTAAAAAGACCAGCAGCCTTGCACTTTTACAGCAGTGGATGTGACCTTTTGCTCAACAGTATTTCAGTTTTTGCATTTTCTGGTCCGTAGCTACTGGACATGCTCTTGTCTCTGACCCATCTTTCCTTGATGCAGATGCACCCTCAGGCACAGCTTCAGCTCTCACGGGGCAGGAGCAGGGCTGATCATTTGGRTGCTTGGGCAGGGAATGTGGAGCAGCTCACACACACTCCTCCCAAACCCACACTGTGACCARGGATCCCTGCCCTGGGTGCCCTGGGCACGTGTCCAGACCATACTCTAACACAGTGTGCCGTGCTGGGACCCTGCCTGCCTGGCCAAGGAGAGATCTTAGAACACACAAATTCTCCCATCACCTCCTCACATCCAAACTATGACCCACAGCAGCCCAGCTTGYCCCTCAGCAGTGATGAGAAACTTGCCTTTCTTTCCTTTGCTTTTTCTGCTCACCCCTAAAATGCTGGGCATTGAGTGCAGCCTYTGAGAAAAGAAGGAAACTCGGTTTTCCTGGTTTTCATCTTGACAAGAAAGAAGGTGGGTATTACTTGAATTTTTTATCCTCTAATCTTTCCCATCCTCCTTCACCCTCCCTGTTCACTGTTCACTGAAAAATAGAAAAAAGCCCAAAAACAAAACAAAGAACCAAGCAGGCTGGCCTCACCTCCCTTGTGCCCTTTCAAACAAGCTGCTTCTCTGCCTTTGTTTTCCCATTCCTAAAATGAAGATTATGCACATCATGGGACAAATTGTAGTCTACATCCAGAGGACTTTGCTGATTTTTGCCTGCTGATGTCCTGATCCCATTGTAAATCRTGTATTACCTTTTTCTTGAAGGAAAGGGGCTGACTCCTACAGCACTGCCTGGAAGAATGATCAGCATTTTAKAAAATCTCTACCAAATGGGGTCCTCTTCCTCTTACCCAGACATCTCTCCTGCTTCAGACACCTCTCCTGTTCCAGTGTTAAGGATATGGACTTCCTCAGACATGCTGATTTACAGTTCAGTCTGCTGAAGGAGAGGAATCAGGCCCAGAGACTTCAGATTATGCTATTTTTAACCACCAACAATTAGATGTTATGCAGTTAACTAACAACAGGGTGGAAAAAACTAAGAGGAATTGTAAATATATCCTAATAATTGTATTGGAGCATAGGATTTATAATTACTAAATGTGTGATAACTGCTTCCTAAATGCCCATGCTCTTTAAACAACCTAATTTATAATTTAAAAAGCTGACAACTCTTAAAGTGTTTTATTTTATCTTGTCTGAAATAATTGAAGAGTAAGTTATTGAAAACCTTTATTTTTCATTAGCCTTAAATTCAACTACAATTAATGTGCCCAATTTGATTATAAACTGCACAAATTAAACAATAAAGAGCTGTCTAATGAGAAATTAATTATGAGGAACAGAAGAGGAGCTGGGCTGGATAAAAGCAATAAGTTATGGCCTATGGCAGGATGTGTCAGGTTTTAAAGGAGACAAAGGGCTTTTTCCTCAATGTGTGCCAGTGCTGATAGGGCTCATCACAGATCAGTAGATCCAGAAGCCATAACAGCACGGTAATTGAAACTGCCAAAATCAATAGTGCTGACAACCTTAATTAAATTAAATATGTCTCTGATGAGCTCAAACAGCATGGCAGCGGACCACTTGACCCTTTCTCGGAGCCCCAGTTGATAGAGTGCAGCATGCAGGATGATGGATTTCACCCCCAGGACCACTGGAGCCCTGGTGCTGCTGCAGGAAATTGCTCCGAGAGCGACGGAGTCCCCGGAGCAACTGGGGCTGGGACTCCAAAGGGCAGCCCCGAGTTTGTCCCTGCTCAGGCTGCTGCTTTGCCCAGAAAGCACAGGGAACACTCTGCTGAGCACAGCCTGGGGAGCTCTGTGATCCTGTCAGCTTTCTGCCCTCCTCCCAGCAGAAATAACAGTTTTGTTTGCAAACAGGCAAACAACTTCCATCGCAGCTGGCTGGCTGAGAAGCGGTTCTGAGTTTCTACCACAAGCAGCACAGTCAGGAGACACACTTGGAATTGGGTCKGATTCAGCCTGGGTTTCTAAGTTCTATCTTTCAAAATTAAGAGATTGGGCTGATATATCCTGGGATTATCCAAATGATCATCATGGGATTCTAAGAGGGGAAAAAAAAAAGAGCTATAAAAGGGCAGGAGACAAAGAAAAATTCTTGCTGCTCAAACCACAGGGCTGGAATCTCTGTTCAGCTGTACAGTCAGCAGTTGTTTTTCTCCCTAGGAAATTGCATGAGTAAATATTTTTGAAGAGTGCTGTTCTCTTGACCATGTAGTGCTCACTTCCTAAACAACATGAAATAATTGTACCTTTAAGTTTTCAAAATGTTTATGTCAGCATTAACAAACTGTTCCTTCATTATAAGCCTGTCAAAGATCAGAGGCTTAGATTATTGAAGCAGATTCCTTTCAAATGCTGAAGTTGTTGCTGTGACAACTCAGGGAGTGAAGAGATTGTTTGAAGTGGACAAACTGTGGGTTTTCCATACCAAAAGGTTTTAAAAAATCCRCCTCTCTGTTTAGAAAAAATACCTCAGTCACAGTAAACACCCTCCAGCTAAGCACAAAGGTCTCAGAAAGGTAAAACATTACATCTAAAAACCTATGGGTTTGAATCATGCTGTTGAGGTGCATATATATATATATATATATATATATAAATTACACTAATCTTAAATAAATGTGATCCACAAATTGTAGTTCTGCTCCATGTATAACATTTTATGAAGGACACCTATTCAATATATGTTGGAGCAGTGCTATTCTGCTAGGAACTTCGGGCAGAAATTTATGATACTGGAAAAATTACCCAAAAGATGATATCCCTGAATCACGAGCAGGCCCTCCCTCCCTCGCAGGGCCGTTTATGGCATTGCTAATTTAAATGTGCTTCTGTGTCAGGCAAACTGTTTTATAGCGGTCTYGAATCCAGCCTCGAAAACTTCATAATCCACTGCATAAGAAAGCAGTTTGCAGGGACTGGGAGGAGAGGTAGAGTTTGGATTTTGGAACTCTCAGTCCTTTTTCCCCCCTTTTTCCTTTTTCTTTTCTTTTTTTCTTCTTTTTTTTTTTTGGTAGTTCTCCTTCCCCTTCTTTTCATTCCCATTCCATTCCTCCTCCCCTTAACCTTCCATTCCCCTTTCCTTTTTTAACTTAAAGTTAAATAAAAATAAAAATTGCCTTTTTATGTTCTAAGTACTGTGTATTGTTTTCATTATTATTAGTGGAGAATTATGACACTGTTGGGGTCAGATGGATGCCAAACTCCCCATAAAAATCTGTAGGGGCTGGTGTAAATTCTGCCTTTGAATGCTATTTGCCTTTCAGTGACAGCATCAAATAATAACAAATTATTAGTAMAAAAAAAATATTAGTTACATTATCAGCAGTAAAAAATGCTTTTATACTCATTTCTCCTTAAAGCAGGATGAAGAACCTTTMTGCCTGTGATGGAGCTGCTAATATTGCTGGGTAGTGAATGGAAAAAAGGGGCTYCTAGAGCAAAAGGGACTTCCCAGAGAGAAGTCCCACATAAAGAACTAGAGCTGTGATCGGATCCCTAGAACAGCAGAATGGAAAACAAAAATTTTCCAATGGTCTGACAGCCCAGGAAGCTGCTCACCTTCAGCAGAGAGCCAGCCTGAGGCCCAAAAGCCATTGAAGCACAGCTCCTGCTTGTGTGTCTCTGTCACCTTCCACAGCAGTGGTTTTTTTCTGGCCAGCTGACTGATGATCTGCCTGCTGCCTGAAATGTCCTGCCAGCTCCATCCAATCCCTTAGAGCTCTCTCCATCTTCTGTCTTTTCCTTGTTTAACTCTCTTTTTACCTTTTTTTTCCTGTTGTACCTGAGCCCCAACAGATGCTTTTCCCACCCCTCCCGTGGCGAGTGCAGCTTTAGGGGCGCTGCTGTTGGGCTGCAGCGTGGCAGGGGGATGTGGGGGAGCAAATGCAGCCAGCACAACCCTCATTCCCCAGGGCTACTGGTGTTAGAGGCCMACAGACTTTTACTGCCTGGAAAACAATTTACTGAGCCTGCACACTTGGGATGCTCTGCTTTTGTCCCACTGCTTGGGAGGAGGGTGAGGAGCTGAGCCCACCAGCGCCTGTTCAGGGAGTCCTTCTGCAAGGAGACAGAACCCCTGAGGCTTGGTGGAATGAGCARAAGGACTGTGTGCCCTGCTCCAGCATGATCCCTGTTTCACCAGATCCCTCCATGTCAGTGAGTGCCTCAGCARCCCTCCCTTGGACTGTGAGAGGATTGGGAAGAGAAGGCTGTTGGATATTTCTGGAAGGACTCATGATAATGAGAGTCTCAAAGCTTGGATCAGAGAGCAGTGTGAAATTTGCATTTTTCTGGAAAATCTGGGGTGACAGAACATGAACTTAAAACTTCAATCCTTGAGGTTTTGTTCTTTTAGTATCTCTTGACCAGTACATCTGCAGCAAGCCAAACATTCAAGCTCACTCTGGTTGGGAAAACAGTTTAAAATAAGTGATTCTTAATCTGCTTATTCAAGATAGAGATACACWCTGGAGCCAAACTTCTCTGAATGTTCTGTTATTTTTGGCCAACCATACTATATCTCTCTAATCTTAGAGARCCCAAAGCATTTACTTGTTGCCAAAGAAACACTTTATGTTTAGGAGAGATCTGTTTAGCTGCAGGCACCTTCGTCATTCAGTTTTCAACCCTCGATTCTGTCTGTGGCAGTTGAGCTCCAAGTGACAATGGAGGCTGGCCCTTGCCACCAAGACTGGAGTGTACAAACCCTCTGCTTGAGAGCAAAAAAACAAGAGCAGCATGAGGGTTTTGAACTGACTCTCAGTTTGYACATTCTACTAATAATTTGGTCTTTATCTCTTACATTGTTCCCTGTACTCTGAAGCTTCAGAATTATCTTGAGTGATGTGCCTGAGCTAGTCTTGTGTCACCAGCCTTTGCAGTGGGGAAGAAAACTATGATAGCAAGACAGATAGCTGGGAAGGAGCAATTTGTATAAGGAGGAGAGTCACATTGATCATGTCACAGCATCACTACCAGTCACATGGATACTTCAGCTCTAAGTAGAAAAGATTCATTTCCACAAAAAGAGCCTTGGCTTGAATAGCCAAAGAGAGTGAAAGCCATGCAAAGTAATTTCCAAGAAGTACAGTTTCAAGGGAAAAGAAAGGAAAGCAGAAAATACTAAGGAGTTTATGGAATATCTTCTACAAAGTGTATGTTGGGGTGGATTTTCTGGGTGGATGGAAAAGGAGACAATGTAAGGACTGTAGATCCAGGTCATGGTACTAACACAAGTGCAGGTGTATTGCTGCACACCCCTTTCCTAAATATTCCAGTTGTAGCTGGCCTTGCCAAAGTCACTAAATGGTCCCCAAAACCCATCTCTGCCTGGATATCAGCAAAATCTGAGCAATGCCTGGCAGCTGCTCTTAGCTCTACTGATTTCAATCACCATGTGTTGGCTGTTGTATTTACCTTATCCATGGGCCTGATATCTAATTGCATATATCCTATGTTCTACTATTCTATATCTACAGTCTATGTTCTATATTCTATGTTCTGCTTGTACAGGACCAAATTCCTGAGTTACTGAGTTTCAAATCTGAGCCTTTTATATGCAGGCAACATTTAGATGAGTTCATGTTTTGGGTGTAGCTGCACAAAAAGTGAAAACTCCTGTATTGGGCCTGATCATCAAATATGATGATGCATTAGCATTCCACTCTGAGCAAAATATGGTGTGAAACAGAGCTTTAGGTGCTGAAGGCAAGTTGTGTAGTTGGAAGGGTGATCTGATCTCACAGTCCTGCACAGCTGAAAGAGGCATTTCTGTTCCACACACTGGATGTCATCAGGCTGAATCCATTTTCCAATATAGTCACAACTCCTTTGCACACTTCTAATAGTTTGCATTCCTTTTGTGTACCAATATTAACAAAGTTTTTTTTCCTGAAAAAAATGATCATACTTACTATATTTTGCTGAAGAATGTTATGATGTTGGATTATTTATCGTTTTGTTGCATAATGATGAAATGCACAATTTTTTTCCAAAGGTTGGAACTGAATTTTTTTTATTACTTCTTCCTTTTCTGCTTTGAAATTGCTAAATAGAAGTGGCAGGAGTATTAATGGTCTTCTGCTAGTGCTAAGATATGTTTTTGTTTCACTGTCCCTAAATTAAGCTTGTTATTGTCTTTAGTTTTGTCTAGATATAGACACAGTGAAATAATGTCACTTTTGTCCTTYCATTTATTTTGATTTAAATTCTAGAAACTTTTGATACCTTGATACTATCTTTTGACAACACTGAAATGTAATGAACTGTGAATGCCCTAAAGCACAGACCTTCAAAATTTAGAATAACAAGAGTTCACACTGAAGGACATTTTATTGCCTTATTATTATACTATTACGGGAAATAGTCTTAGGAGAAATGGGAATATTAAGAAATTATTGTTCATTTGAGTCATAGGTCAAATCAGGGACCTTATTGCAAATGCATAGAAATTATCTTTACAGCTTCTAGAAGGTTAGATGGAGTTCAAGGCCAAGCATTCATACAAGTAAGAAAGGTCAAATTATACATATGATAATACTTGGTGACAACAAAGCCAAAGGTCAAGTCTGAGGCATTATTGTGGCACAYACAGAGAAAATTACCATTCAGATATCATATGGCATTCCTGCTGGCTCCAGAGCCAGATTCTCATCTTGGTTCTGCTGCTGCAAAACGAAAGATTCCAGTTAAGCACCTGTGCATTTGAAAGACTGGGTTTATTCTTGARTATCTAGCTTCAGTTCAATGAAGTCTCCAGCAGAGAAAGTAAACAAGTTCCCCTTGATATTTTGCCATTTCCATATTTTAAGATGTGTAGACTTCTTTTCAATAGATAAATTGGCTCCAAGGATTTCTGCTGTGTTATTGCAATATTTATGCGTCCTGAATTCCTAGACAGAAAATAACCAAAGCACAGTCTTACAAAATCTATATAGTGAATAACTGGGAGTTAGAATAACTCCCAGTAGTGAATAATTATAGTAAGATAACTGGGAGAAAGTAAAGAAATTATTGTTTACCTTTTGTTGCACATTTTAGTAAATTGGTTTTTTAGATATACTGTGAAGAGGTTTTTCTCTGCTATCAGCATGAAACTTTGAAGTATAATCTTTTTAAAAAGGTTTAATTTAGAGTTTGCTGTCTTGGATAAGTGGAAGAATGAATGAATGAATGAATGACTGAATAAATGAATGAATGATTTTTCAAAGACTATGTTTGTCTAAGTTGTTTACAATCCCATGAAAAAGGCCCACTTAAGCAATGAGTTGTAGAATATAAGGAAGAAGAATCAGCTTTTAAAGCAAACTTTTTTTTGTAGCTGTGAAAGTGTTGTGTTGGCACAGTTCAAATAAAATGGTCTTCCACAAATCAACAGGAGAGAAATGTTACTGATACATCAGAGAAATGACTGTTTGGAGCATACTAAAGCAGTGGGATAACTTGTATATTTACTCTAATGCACTGCTCTTGGTAATTGGAAGCAATATAACATTATCTCCACTGATACAGCTAATAAAGACCCAGAACTGTAATACAAGGAAAAAAATATCTCTCTGTGTTGATTCTTTTTCATCATGTTCTGTATATGATACCAGAATGTAAATGGTTAATAATAGTTACAATATAATGCAAAGAAATGCTTCTGTTAAACAGAAACTGATTCCATACTAATCAGCTCRTAATTTATTCAAGTGTATTTCATATTAAACTGGGGAAAGCTTCAATCAGAGCTAAAGACAGAAAAATTCCATTGCAAGACAAATGTGGCACTTCACTCCATGCTTGTTTGAGTGTAAGCTGTTACCATTTAAAATTGCTACACAGAGCTGAATATTTAGAATCACTAAAAAAATAGTGTCTGCTATACACTGCATGGGGAAAAACTATAAATGCAGAAAAAATTAAGCTACTATTTTTAGTATATCCATACATACACACATGCACAAACCTAWGCACATTATGGCAAAATCTGTTTGAGTGGCTTGTTTTAGTTTTAGTCATTGTATTTACAGTAAAATATGGTTGATGAGAAATAGAAGGACGTTTTCTAAAAATGGAAAAAAATTCAACATCAATGGAGTTGAATCTGACATTGTGAGTGGCTTAAGGAGTACCCATCACTGAATTTTTCAACAGACCAGTCCATCTTGTTTGATATTTAGCTGTAGTATCAGTTGAGCTGTATGAGGATGGACCTTCTGTTCCACTCTCTGTGAATACATTTCCAATCCACCAACTGGACCCTGYATTCTTGTGGTGCTGTATAGTTATCCAAAGACAATGTTGATACAACAGCACCCAGCAATTCTGCTACAGGGTGCCATCAGGAACCTTACCAGCACCATTCAAACCACATGGGATGTTGGCTCTTGGAGGAGGAGCGTAGCTTTTACAKCCAATGCTTAGTGCATCTTTGGGGAGGGAATTTGTACTACTCAAGTAAAACCAATATAGCTCTGTAGAGACTTTAATCCTGTCATGTGAAGGAAGATTCACAGAAGAAATTTGTCACAAAGTTCAAGCATTCTGCACCTGAAGAAGTCATATTTTATTTGCCTAACAGACTGGCCATTTCTCTGTTTGTATCTTGAGTCTTTTTTAAACCTCACTATTGCTATTTATAGAMGAATCAGCCTCACATTATGTCAGCCTCACATTATGATATTCTCTATTGATAGAGAGTATCAGCCTCACAATAAATGTTAGAAACTATGATGCAATTGAAGTGTTAAGCTTCAGAAGCATTATTTCATCGTCYTTACAAGAAGGAACACTTTCTGACTGATCTCCCAGTGCTTTAGATTGATAAAACTACATCAGGTAGTCTACAGTCTACCAGTCTACAGATATTGCAGTCTAAGTTACACCTCCAGCTTTGGTTTGCCTCAGTCCAGTCTCAAATACTAAGCTAACCTAGTGATGAGCTACTTGAGCCATGGCTTTGTATTTGTAGTGTGYTGGTACAAATGACTCAGTACCGGACCATCTTCTCCCCTGGTTGTTGAAGAAAAACCCCAGCCACTACCCAGTGGTGTTGGCATGCACAAAGGTCACAAGCACTTGGGATGTGAAAGTTATTAATTATCTCAGTGATTTTTAATTTCCCTGAGGGAACATAATTTGGATATGATTATCCATTCAACTTCTCCAAATGTTCCTCAGGTTYAAACCAGGCATTTCTGCAGGATTCTCCCTTAATTCCAGACCTGAGACGGGACTCATTGCTCCTGGCTGTTGAGCAGCGTGAGCATCCTTCTCTCTCTCAGCCTGTCCTGCAGGAGAAGGAGATCAGAGGYGCAAACCAGCGCGAATGACCCCGCTTGTCCCTTGTGCCAGAGCAGCCGTCCCTCCCTGGGACAGCCGGGATGTCGCTGCGGTCCTGGCTCGCTGCTCCCGGTGCGGGAGGGGAGCGGGGCAGCCGAAAGCCCACGGGGCCGTGTCCCTCGGGGTCCCCGTGCTCGGGGCCGGGTCCCTCGGGGTCCCCGTGCTCGGGGCCGTGTCCCTCGGGGTCCCCGTGCTCGGGGCCGTGTCCCTCGGGGTCCCCGTGCTCGGGGCCGGGTCCCTCGGGGTCCCCGTGCTCGGGGCCGGGTCCCTCGGGGTCCCCGTGCTCGGGGCCGGGTCCCTCGGGGTCCCCGTGCTCGGGGCGGCTCCAGCGGAGCTTCCCTTTCATCGGCGGTGCCGCAGCCCCGGCCCACGCAGCCCCGCTCCCGCCGCCGCGCTGCCGCAGCTGTTTGTGCAGCTGTGCGCCCGGCCAGATGGGAGAAGTGATTCTGGCTGGAAAGAAAAACATGTTGCTTTTTGGAGGGTGTTTTAACTGACTTTTTCCAGCCAGATCGATTCCCTGCTCCGGTTCGCTGTGCAGGCGCAGAGCTGTGCCTGGGCAGCTGCCGGACAGAAGGATGGGTGAGTCAAGAGCCTCTGCCCTGAGTGCTTTGAACCACTGGGGACACACTCAAGGGACTGGCCCTGCCCTTTGATAAGCGTTTAAACCGACGCTTAGGAAAGCAATTTGCCTCCTGACTTCTCTTTCTTTCCCGTAYGAGCATTTCCAGCTCCTGCTGTCCCCAATGCATGGAGCTGCTTCTCCAGCCAAGCAGGCAGGAGGAAAATCAGGCTGGCTAACATGTAGAGGTGAAAAACTCCGTATTCCATGGGAGGACGTCCTCTGCTAGGGCAGCTACCCTAATCCTCTTCCTTGGCAGGGCAGCACAAGCACTTTCCCCAACAGCCCAGGAAAGGTGAGAAAGTATCAGGTCTCCACCTGCTGTTCCCTACCAGATGTGTTGCTCACTAGAAATAATGGAGATCTCTAAAAACAGTGGAATATACTTCCACTGACCACTATAATTCAGTATTTGTACAGATTCACCTTTTTTTTTTTTTTTTTCCAATGCTTGGGACATTTATAAAAGGCATTACCTCAGTCCTCTTGTGTTTGAGATGCTTGGTCTGCCATCAGAATCTGACAAGAGCTGGTGGTGTGTGAGGAGCATTTCTGTACCAACAYGGTCAGCCACCATGCCGTGGTCCCCTGCCACCACAGTGTGGGACAGCCCTTCCCACGGTGAGTGACGTGACCTGCAGCAGGAGCACCACAGCTCACTCATGCACTGGCACAGTCAAGGCCAATGTCAGACTGTCCTCTGCACTCTGCTGCCCTACTAAATTGTCTGGTTTTTTTCTAAAACTGGAGGAATCAGTTTCAATAATAATATTGTTGGGCATTGGTCATAAAGAATATCCTCTCCCAAATCAGAGTAGCTRCTTATTTCACTGCCAGCCCCATATTTCTGTGACTGGTTACACTGCTCTGAAAGCCCAGGGAGAAAACTGGGCTTTGTTTGACCCTGCCCATGGCCAGGAAGCTGTGGGTGATGTTTCATATTACAGACTTGTTCAGTGGCAGTGAAATCAGCTAAAATTATTGCAGGGTTTAAAACAGGTTTAAATTCAATCCAAGTCAAACACAGAAGGAGCTTTGCTTCTCTTCTCATATCTGAGATAATTATAGTTATAAAATAATTACAAAGTCATCGTGTGATACCAGACCTCCTTACCCAATATTTAGCATTTTCAGCCTCTTTTGAAGCCAGTGACACAAAAACATCCTGGGTGGGGCTGGGATGTTGGCCTGAGATCTGTAGTGATTTAGGCTTTCTGCACTCTTCAAGGCTAGGTATGAAATACCTTACAGAGACCTCAATACCGAGGAGATATTAAACACTTGCTGCCARAAACTTTATGCTCTATAGTATGGATCAAGTCAAATTCCCAAAATAAAAGTGGCCCAAAATCACTCATGTATTACTGAAAAGAAAAGGYTGGTTTCAAACAGCAAATAGCAGATCTTATGTAAAAGGAACAGAGAGGAAAAAAAAGCACCGTTTTTTCCTGACTACTCTCATTCATTTCACATGAAGAATTAATATTTTGCTCATACTTTAACTCAAATTTACCTGTTTCTAACAGTAATAAACATTCAGTAAATATATCTGAAAGCYCTCTCCATCTTTCTTTATATGAGTATTTTGAAAGGGGCTTATCCTATATCTAGCAAATTCTAATCCCTGTGAGCTAAACTTTGGAAGTGAGCGAGGAATGCAGGTAGAAAGCTTTTCCCTTTCAAAGGCAAGGGTAATAGCACGTCCTTTCTATTCCAAAGTCAGAGTGAAGACAAGTTCCTCTTGATGAAAGCGCCACAGTTAATCCGTCTCAGGATTGGTGTCTCCATGCAGCACCCTGGGGAACTAGAATAAAAAGAAGTGGGTTTTGCCTGGTGAGCTGTAGAGTTACAGTGCAGGAAAATCCTTGTTGTACAGTATGCTATATTGTTTCCCTAATGTATTTTCTCTGTGCTCTGAATGAAGCGTTTATATGCAGGGAAATTGGCTTTGAGGCAGCGGATGAAATCGTAATGGTGACAATGATCTGCCTTGCAGCAGAACGAGCCATCAGCTGATGGATCATGTTAAACCACAGAGGATGCCATCCCACAACTCCTTCCCATGGCAGCAAAGCCATAAACATTGAGAGCTGTTCTGTTAACATCCAAGAGCCTGCCCCCCAGAAAGGMGCATAATTCCAACACATTTATTAAAGAGTCAGCTTCCATTCTTGTTGATTAATTGTGATCATTTGTTGAAGAGTCTTAAGGCTTTTTTTTTCCCTGACCTATTTTTAAATGCATTCCAGAATGCTCCCAGCCCCCATATATTTCAGTTCTTTCCATTTTTGAAAATGTTCAGGATGGAAAAAAGGCAAGGTTGTTTTCTTTGATAGAAATTGTCTGATAGTGAATTTTCTTCCTTTTTTTCTCTTACATTTTTCAAAGGAGCTGCTTTTGAGGGTGTGATCTGACATATTTACACAGTTGTGAACATGAAAGCTCTGTATTAATGGTAGAATTACAGAATGGTTTGGTTTGGAAGGGATCTTTCCAGTCCCCTGCCATGGAAGTGATGGAACAGAGTGATGCAGAGCTCTSAAAGTTCCTTACTCGACACACAGGACCATGGTGCAAGCAACTTGTGCTGACACACACCACAGGAGAGYTGCCTTTCACTGATTTTATCACTTTATTACTCAATGTTATAATTCCTCTATACTTCAAATGAAAGCTGACATTCTGCTGTGATTTTTGTTGTTTGTTATTTGCTGTTACAGAGCCATTCGCATGTAAGGAGTGAGACAGAGCTACAGTTTTAAAAGAAATAATTGCCACAAGGTATTTGTGTGGTCAGAGAATAAACAATAGCCAGGCTGTTTCTTCCAACTTCAGAAAAACATTTTCTTTGAATACTCCCTTTTGCTTTCTGAAGAATCACCATTATATCTAAACCCAGACCATACACAAAACGCTGAGCACCAGATGATGAAAGATGCTCACAGTGCAGCTCTTGGTGACCAGTGGGAGAGTACTTCATCAATGTTCACTGTTAAATCARCCTCATCTGGCCTTGCAGCTGGTGTGATAGGGTTTCCAGTCAGCTGATGCCATGCACAATCACACTTCATGCAGGCCTCAAACTGTCAGTACAAACKGAGCCCTTCCATGGCACATAGGGCACACAAAACCCCAAATTAATAGTCACATTTAACTAACCATCCTTAAATCAATTCACAGTTTAAAAAGTGCTTGTGAGAACATCAATACAGTATAAGCAAGCCCACGTTTCTGCATGCTGAAGGCTTATGGAAAGGCTGCTGTTTGCCTTATCACTTGATGATTCAAAGAAGCAACAGTTGCTGGCCAATCTTTTCTACCTTTCCATCCTCTTTAAGAACCCAATTTTCCAGCTTTTCCATCAAATTGCAAGACTAGAATTCATTCTGACAGCAGGGAAAGTTAAGTGGCTTAATTTGTTCTTAAAAATGGGAAATTTCCTCATGTTCTGAGCCTGTCTTAGCAAACCTGGCTCCATCTCAGAAATATTARTGTTCTCTATTTTGAAAACCTCATCACATTCACCATTCAAAAGAGCAGTATGTGTGATGGGTGGCTAAATCAGCTGCTCTTGCATTTCATTATTATAATAGAGCTGTTAAATCAATTCCTTTCCTTTCTCTTCAAAGCTTTTTCTATCCTCTTGAGCTGAAACTTTCTGGAAAAAATGTTACAACTCCATTTATGGATGCCAATGAGCTGCTGTAATATACAATGCATTTATTTTAATCACATGCATTATCCTGAAGGCATGTTTGTTCTAGCTCTCACCTGACAATTYCTTGCTATATACTTATTGTTTTAGTAATTGTGTCCTCTTTATCTTATTATGCTTGCTATTCCAGACTAATTTTCAGCTGGTGTAAATACATTTAGGGTGAGCAGTTAATAATGTTTCAGGATCAAGACTCCAGTGTTTCCAAGGATCTCAAAATGATAGGAAATATAAAATATAAAAATAATATAAATAAAATATAAAAAGTGTCTACTAGTTTTCCTGAAGATATATTCTAACTTTTTCTAAGGTGCTCAGGTCTGAGAGTATTTGATAATCCCCTCACACAGCTTCCCAAGCTAGGCAAATATTCACAGTTATGTCAGGTGAATAATTTAATTAATTAAATATTG
Source organism: Cardinalis cardinalis (assembly GCA_014549065.1). Taxonomy (NCBI): domain Eukaryota; kingdom Metazoa; phylum Chordata; class Aves; order Passeriformes; family Cardinalidae; genus Cardinalis; species Cardinalis cardinalis. The sequence continues at coordinate 3,154,282 of JACDOX010000021.1, forward strand.
TAAATTGCATATTTGAAAGGAGTAAATAATTTTGTTTTTATTATTTGCCTAGTATTTAAGACACCCTAAAATAAGAAGAAATTACTTTAGAGGTCAAGTCTCAATACTTCTAGCTCAAGCCTATTAATTTCCTTCTTTTATGCAAATGGGAACTGCTATGAGAACAAAAAATTGGCTTGAACTGACTTCTATATTCTGGCATGTGTTATGAAAGCACTGTCTTATTCCATTTTTATCAACTATTTTTGGTTAAAAAGCAACTATTTGACTGATAATTAGCACGCCTGTGTCTTTACAGAGTCTCAGTCTTGAAGCAATATATGAAATGTCAAGGAGCTTAAGGCAAAGGTTAAAGATTCTTGGTGTCTTTCGGTTAAARCAGTGCCAGAATAAGTTTTGTATCTTTCTGAAGAGGAGATTTCTACTTCTTTCAGTGCAGCTGTTTGATTTTCTTTTTTTTTTTTTCCATCATGACTCTGCATGCATTAGTCTCCTACAGGGCAAATTGCTTTATTTAACATGCCACAGAAAGCTACTGCTGTTGCATCAGGGAGATGGAATGCTTCTCTTAAACTGTAATGCCAATAATTGCCTTTGGACTTCCACACAAAGAAAGTTTTGGTCTTCAAACTGTCTGGAAGGGTTTGTCTGTAATTGCTGTAATGTACAATCACTCCTAGAATGAAAAGGAAAATGACATATATTTAGAAAGTTCAATAAGAACAGTGCAAACAAGCAACGCTATTATCCGAGACAGTGAATGAGCCCCATGTTCTGAGCTGAGCCTCAGAAATTGTTTTATTGCACATGGTGAGCAGACACACTGTTAATATAAAAGTATAATAGAAGCAGTTGGAGTAACCACAAGAACACCCTCTGAAGCATCCATGTTTGGTTAAACATATTTGTCTGAATTCATACCAGGCAGCTGGGCTGACAGATTATTTATGTCTGCATTCTCCCCCTCCACACTGATTCACAGCAGAATAGGTATATCCCACCTACACACTGAGATGGTCAATGCCCTAGATCTTCTGGGCAATTAAAAAGCAAAAKAATACACATTTTCCAAGTTTCAAAATAGTTGAAATACTAAATGCTCTTTTTCAGAGCTACTTTAGCCAAATCTCTCAATATTTGTGAAGCTCATCATGGGTTTGACAACTTCCCAGCACAGTCAGTCACAGCACTGCCACTGACCTGCARCCCCAAAAACCTGCTGCTTTTCAGCTGTCTGAAATGCCAGAATAAGAAAGGCAGAGAAAGCAGTTTCTGGTATGGATGTAAGACAACAGTGACCTAAAATGCTCTCTATGGCTTAACAGGATTTATTGTCCCTTCCTCCAAGCAGTGGGAAGTTGAATTACTGGTCAGCCACAGTGTGGGGTAGACCTTAGCAGGCTCAATCTGCTGGAGTTAAAACCTGGGGAGGATGGAGACTTTTCTCTTGATACTATGTAGATGCAAGAATAAATATAAACTCCAAAAGGCAGAAGGAACAACCCACCATTTTTAAATTAAAAACTTCCCAGGCCATGAAAGGAATTGTTAAATCTCTCTGCAAAATAACCTTCTGGGCAGGGTACAAAATTCTAGATCAGATGTTTGCAGCAGCTTCTGCTATCTTCTGGTCTTCTACCCACACACTAATTATTGTCTTGTCATTCTATTCATTGCTAAGAAAAATAATGACTGTGTTGTCATAAATGACAAGCTATCTTCAAATATGGAATAATTGAGTGAAGCATATGAATTCCAAGATTGAGATCAATCATGTCTTTTCATGAAAAGTATTCTTAGCATTAAAACTAAAGAGAGAAATAAWTTWWWWAAAAAATCCACARCCTGTCAACAAATTTCTGGTAGTGTCAAGGTACTTCTGAGTTTTTCTGCTGTTCTCCCTTCCAAACCTTTTCTAAAATTAATTTTTTTAATGTCTAATATTGCCTCAATTGTGTGCAATTCAGACTAGCTAATGAAAAACTCTCTGCTAAGTAAACTTWTATTTCTGTACATTTTCTGGGTTTGCTAAATCAAAACATTTAAAACAAAATATAGTCCTTAGGGATATCTAGAGATAAATCCTTCTACATGGCACTTRCACCTATAAAAGAGTATTTTTTTACTGGTCCTTCTGCAGGTGTATAGTAGGGATTCATGTTGCAAAAAAGATTCTCAAAACCACAGCATACAATATAGCTGCACCTTCATTTGGATTACTAAAGACATCGCAATAATCTGTATAAAAGTATTTGGTCCTCAGTTTGAGGAGCTGCTGCCCCAGTAGTTTACATAGGAAAGTTACAACTTGGAAATACATTTATGGAAATGCTGTAGTTCATATCTACATGCATTCTTGAAATCATGATTTATTTAGGTCAGAAACAAATGGGTTTTTTTGCTTCTTGCTTTGCTTGGATGAAGCTTGTCCCACTGCACAGCAGTCCTACAAAAGGCTATGGAGTAGCAGSTGTTAAGTATTTTGGTAGTTCAGCTCTCCCTATTCCCATTTTTCAGTCCTCCTCCCCAGYCCCTTCCATTGTCTGGTCCTGTTCCCTTGCCACATCTCAGCATCCTCAGCCCCAGAGGAGCCCTTTGACCTCTGCCAGTGTTTATTGATAACAAYCCAAGTGTTTTGGCAACTGATAAGGCCCATTGTGGTTTTTGTGGTTTCTACTGCAGGTAACTCTTGCAGTTCTGTCTTGCCAAGAATCCATGAGGTACAGGGTCAGATGGCAGATGGTGGCTTTGAAATACGTTGGTTTTTAGCACCTTAAAACATGACTTTCTGTGTGATCTCTGATAGAGGGACCATCCCAAGAGCCTATGTTTGGTGTTTCATTACAGTAAGGACACTGAAATTGAAACATGCTGTGCYCCTTAATGATTTGAATGGTGAAAGATRTGCATAGAAATGTCAGCTATGCTGYAGAAAGAARGGTCTAAGTTGTGAATTTAATCAGAGGAGAAGGAAGGATTTTAATTTAAAATTTCCCTTGGCAGAAAAAAAATATTAAAACCTGCAATTTGTCCAAACAGAAGACTGAGTTTAGTTTTTTAGCTACTCATRTTTTAAAAAGTGACAAGTGTTAGAGAATAGGTATGAACAGAAAAAAAAATTCTGATGTTTTTGAATTAGAGGGGAGTTTGACTGAATAAAAATAATCAAATTTGATAGCATTTGATTTTGTCTTATCTAGGTGTACATTTTCCAGCAAAATTTTTTCAGACAGCAACTAGATCAGAGAGCTCAAAGGACTATTACCATATGTGATTCTTTCCAGATCAGTTTCCTTATAAAAAATTAATCAGTACCATCTAAATTTCCCTTTTTCCTTTTCTCCATGAAAGAAAACCTACAGCATATCCATATGAATCTCATAGTGTTTTGTTTCCAGTGTTCTGCTGAGCCCATCCTAGCCCTGTCACAAACAAACCCTCTTTGTGTCTGTCTACTCCCTTCATCCCTTCAAACCATGCWCCCCAATTTTCCCCAAATCCTTCCTCCCTTTTTCTAGTCACTCTGCTTCTCCATTCAAGCAGGGCATTTGGGAGAGTAGAAGAACAGAAAACAGGAAGGCAAGCATGGAAAACCAAAACAATATACACATACAGCTGTTCCAAAAGAGCCACATTTTCATTTGGTTGAAAATGGGAAATGTCTGATCACACAATAAAATTAACAGTAATTTAGAAGTTTTTCTATCACAATTCTAGCTGGCTCTCATGTGGGAGGTGGACTGCATGTGTGCGTGCAAGAAAGAAGAGATCTGGTACAACAAAGATTGTTGGTGCTTGTCTCTGAAACACAGGAAAGTCTAATGCTGACAACATGGAACACTGGGCTTAGGTTTTATCTGAAAAAGCCACCTGTTACTTTATTGTACAAAAATCCTATCTTCAAATAGGATTTTTTGTCCTTCCTACCATAGAAGGACAAAATAACAAACCAGAATAGAAAGCTCAAGGCCTAATATATAWTTTTAGTCCACCCTTAAAGGATGTCTTGGTGCATCCTGACTTGTGGCACTGTGGCTGACATGAAATCAACAGCTGGGCATGGGTATATTCACCTGCTGACTTTGCTAAATGTCTGTATCTCACGTGAGTTGTGATTGCCTGTATAGCTGAGTTTGCAGCACCCAGTGGAGAGGAGAGCAGACTTGCTCTAGGCTTGAGTTGGAATGAATCACAGTGTGGACCTAAAAACCCTTAACAGAGACCATACAGTGACATGGGGAATGATTTCKGAAATTTGTGTGTTCCAAAAACACATTTGTACTCCTGCTTGCTGCTTGCCTCTTTTGATTTGCTAAAAAATCTCAAGCCCYTTTAATTATTTATTATTTATTTAATTGTTTTTTCTACAAAGTATTCAACATTTTGCAAGACTGCATCTATATTTGAATATTTTCTTCCCATTAGGCCACCCCTTCCCCCCCTCCCCCATAAATTGACACAGATCAAAGATGATGAAAGAGTAGCAGTGGTAGTTCCACTGCTTGGTTAGGCACTCTGATCTGCTAAATTCTAGATGTAGAGCAAAGGAATCTTTAAAAAAAAAAATATTCCAAAGAGTAGTTCTCAGGCAGCTCTTTTGTGTGGGGATCATATACTTGACACCATGCCTTATGTGGAATGCACATCAAATCACCTGGAGACTCCACATCAATGGTAGTTATGTGCATGCATGTACCACAAAGAGAATAGACCTTTAAACCAATAGGGTGCATAAGACAAAAAAAAAAAGTCTAAAGAGTATAAATCTGGAGGACTGCATCAACTTCTTTGATTTACTTCTCTGCTCTGCCTTATACCTTTTTTTTTGTTGTTGTGTTTTAATGTTTTAATAGACAGATTTAAAAAAAAAAGGCTTTCCCAGTGCAGCCAGTGCTTTATTTTATAAGGTTCTCTCCTTAATCTAACACATCTGTGTTATCTGAGCCGAGTGTGCCCATAGGATAGAGRGACAGATGCTCACCTCCCATGCATTTGGCTTGTAGACTTCAAGGGGGTTACACTAACTGCAAGGAGTCCATGACTTGCTCTTGCTTGTTGTTGAACTCTTAAGTGTTACCATATTTTTTCTTTAACTGTTACTGAAGCCCATACTAAGCAGCCCTCAGATAAAATGATTTCCTCTGTGCTGAACTGATTTTCGCTCCAGGCTGGCATTTGCTAATTTCAGGGAGGTTTTGCTATCACAGACAGGACCAAAACAAGCCTCTTATAGGAGTCAATGGACTTTGAGTCAATGGACTTCAATATTTAGAACAAAGAGTTTTTCACCTCAGAACTAAGCCAAATCCCTTTCAGTGTAGAAATGTCAGAGATGTTAAAATAGAAACTGAAAACAAACAAACAAACAAAAAAATATGAAACTGCCYGAACAACTGGTTTTGTTCCAGAATKAAGTGGTAAACACTGAGTTTACCTTCCAGTTCATGCTCCCTGATCCTGCATATTCCTTCCATGATGTGAATAAGTGCAATGGACCTGCYCACTAAAACCTCAGTGAAGCCAAACTTGTGCCAGGCTGCCTATCTGTTGTGGTATCTCCTAAAGAGAGATTTCTGACCACATCAAGGAGGAACATCCCACAAGGGTTCCCTSTCACATTAGAAACCAGACTCTGCTACTGCTGAATATGGCCTCCCCTCTCTGGGACTCCAGATCTTTTCCTCCCAATCCTCCCACCCCATATGTCTTTCTGACATGCAAAGAAATTAGGACAATAAGCAAAGACAACCAGTTCCAAAAATCATGCACTAAGCCCCAGTTTTCATCCCCTATACTCAGCAGAATCCGTGGGATCACTGCCCATGTGTTTGCAGCACACCATAATGGCCTGGCTGGGACCAGCGAAGGACAGCGWGGGGACAGACTGAGGACAAGGACAAGGTCCTCTGCTGCCTTCAAACAAGCCACTGCTCTCAAATGCTGGGAGAGGTAAAGCAAAAATTATGAGGCCTGCAGTAAATGTATGTTTCCAYAGAAGAGGGTAACACATACATTGCATGCTAAATATTACAACCTGTTTAATGATTACTGTTGGCAGGTACACCAAGCACAGAAAATGTACATCAGTGTTACAAGAAGGAGTAAAAGTGATGGATAAGTCAGTGCAGGGTGTGAATTACAGTGTAATAGATTATCTGTTGCCATTATCTCAGATATCTACAARGCCCTTTCATGGATCTGCAAGCTATGGTGCATCCCTTGAGATTTTTTTAGGACATGCATAAGAAGCAGAAGTGACTCCATATCCAAACACAACTGACAATTGTTTCAGGGTTTTCCCTTTAAGGCTGCTGTAAAGGGCAGAGGGAAGGTTCATCCCTGGAGGGCTAGCACCTCTTCACCTCTCACACCTTATGGAGGAGTGCAGGAAGCCCTGCAAACCCAGATCCTGGAGTAAATGCTGAGAACACCTGAATAACTCGTAAGCACCATCTGTATGGATGCTCCTGGTTGGCTGTGGCTGCTTTGGGCAGTAGGATGAGTGCTCAGTGACAGATCCAAAGTTCAATGGTGTTGAGACAYGAGGAGCAGAAGTGTGGACAGGCTCAAACACATCACCATACACCATCCAAGTGCACTCTGTAGCAGCAAAGCCAGGCCTCAGTCTGCACTTGGAGAAAGGCATAACACTGGAGTGAGTGTCAACAAGACTTACACAGAGGGGACTAGAGACTGCAAACAAGGGCAGATAGATGGAGAAACAGCTCCATCCAGGTGTTTCCTTACTTAAAGGAAACATGAGAGAGGGTTTAATCTCTTTACTGGAGGAAAGATCATTCATCACYTAATTTAGAAGTGATAGTTGTRTAGAACAACACACAAAAGCTGAGAAYAGAGAATTATGCTGGAATTAAAACRGGCTTCTTACTGCTCAGGTAATKAACTGCTAAAACAATCTCTGAATTTCAGTGATGACTTCTTTATATTTTAGTATTTCCAGCTTAAGAACAGCTACCTTTTTGGAAGCTATCTTTTATCCAAGTAGACACTTTTTTGAACTCTGTGCTATTACAACTGGATAAAATGAAAAGGCCTGTAATATGCATAGGAGATCATTTTAAGGAATGTGATGTTTCCATCAGTCCTTATACATTATAAAAGAACCCAGAAACTTCTCAGGGTGATGACAGGTGTGAAGACTGCAACTCCCAAAGTGCAATTCTCCATTTCAAGCGATGCAACCAGAATTCTGTGATCAAGCCTACAGTTGCATGGTTTCAGTGCCTTCTGCAAGGCAGCATCACCTGCAAGATGGTCTCCTATATATGAATCAAGAGCAGCCCTTGGTCYCTGGAGCTTTGCCAGCTCAACCCTCCTTTAACCAAAGCCTGACTCTGGGCTGGGATAAACACCTGGCTTTGTGTGGAKTGGCCTTGGCTCTGTATGGAGCGCTCTGTTATTCAGTTCCCCCTGATCCAGGCAGGAACTCAGAGTACTCTGTGTTTAMGGCTTGCACCCTGCAGGAGAGATTTTTGTTTCATTTTCTGTTTTATGCTTCAGTAATCGAGTATGTTCAACACCTTCCATAAAGATACCTAAAAATTGCAAGCTATTCTTTAAATAGCATCCTGCTCTTACAGTGCTGAGCCAGGGAATGCCTCCCACCTGGTTCCAACATCCTTGTGTCTGGAGAAGCCTCTGACTGGTTTGGCTATTAATATCTCTGTTTTTACAGTCTGCTTCAACTTGTTCACAAGTTCCTTCCTTTCTCTGCGAGAAATTTGTCTTTCTCAAGCCTGCAAACTGACAGCACTGCTAAATAAAAGACTGGGCAATTCAGCTGCTTTTATATTGGCTCCTTTCAGCCATAATTTGATTCAAAGAACCACAGAGAAGCACAAAGGAAGACCTAGTCAGCACTATATATTAGTTTTCCTAAACACAACACAAACATAAACAAAACCAGATCAAAGCAAAAGGAGRGAATCTTCTTTATCAAATATAATTTCTAAATATAGTTCTATKTCAAGAAAAAGTAAATTTTATTGCATCTTTACAATTGAGAATAAAAAGRGAGTAAAAAAATGGTAAAAAGAAGGAAATTGGTAGAAAATATGATTTTTCAAAAGCAGTGACTTATTGTACATAATTTGGTTTTCTCAATGTCTTACCAGTTCTGCATATGCCTTAACAGACAATCAACTCGAGTTGAGTATATAAAATAGGTCCTGGGGATTTTAAGTATTCTTATGCTTCCTCTTTCTAAGCATCTGCAATAATTCTGTCTTAAGTAACTTGACAAAATTGATTGTCTGTTAAGGCATATGCAGAACTGGGAGCTGGCTGGGAGTGGCCACCATCGCCCATCTCGGGGCTTTCAAGGAGGAAACGCTTTTTGAACTCCTCCAAGATGACAGAAAAGTCTCACGGTGCCTGTTCAAACAAGTGTGTCTGAACAGGAAAATCCAACAGACAGGGAGCTACTTCAGTTTCTCCACTTTTACGATATTTGAAATGATAAGCAAGGATATATTTTCACATAATTGGACTGTGTCAGGGTACCAGCCATTTGATCAGATAGGGGCTCTCTATGTAGTCTCACATCAGAAGGCTAGTAAACTACAAATTAAGGCAGGCTTTAGATTTTGTCTGTGAAGTAGCCAAATAAATTGAATTTTATTTCTAAAGGTCATAAAGGGGGCGGGGGAAAATACAAAAATAAAGGCAGAATAACTGGATACCAGGATAACTGAATCTGAAAGAATAAATGARTAAATCTTTGGAAAGGTCTCAATCATGCGTGAAAACCCATAAGTATTGGAAAGATACCAATCAGCATCTTTGGATCTGACAGGGAGATTTGAGAGCCCAGTTTTCATCACCCTCAAAGAGGTCTGCAGAAAGGAAGGCCTAGTGGGGCAAGGGAAATATAATTCTCCATGGGTCCAAAGCTTTTGGTTTTGTTCTGTTTGTTGGTAATTTATCATTTTATTTGGCATTTTCCTTTGCAACAATATCCTGGRGAGGGTGAGACGCCCTGGGACAACTTGCACAGGCCAGCTGGGTGAGGGCCAGAGAGCATTGCTCACTCCCCTCCATCCCTCCATCCCACCCCATTTGCTCCAACATCTCAGGATCTTGGAGACAGCCAGCTTGCATTTCCTCCTGCTCCCTAGTCCACACACCTCCCTCAGGAGTGCCCCCAAAGCAGGAAAAAGCTGCCCTGCCCACCCACCAGCCCTGGGGGAAAGTTCCCCAAAGATCTGAGGACTGCAAACCCCCTTTCCTCTACATGGCCACTGCCTAAGCCTACCCCTCCTGCAAATGCAAGGCTGGTCCCCCCAGCCTTGTGCTCTAGACAGATTCCCAGGCTCCAGACAAAAAGGCCAGGGGGACTCCAGGGGACCCAGCTGGCTCCCAGCCAGCACTGCTGAAAGGGGATCACAAGAAGCCAGATTTATTCCTAAGAACAAAGCTTCCGGTGACTTTCCAAGATGCTCGTGGTACTCCTTTCCCCCTTTTTTCTTCTCCTCCTTCCCTCCCACCCTTATTTCTCAAACTCTCTGCTGGAATGGAGGTGTTCCCTGTCATTATCAGTGAATGTACTGCTTCCATTCCTTGCCAGGTCTGTGTACACTCCTGTGGCATTTCTTTTTCAGTGCCTGGATTTATACATCACTGACATTTAGCTACTTGTGTTGGCTAGAGGGAAGGATTGAATTTACCTGTGAGGCTGCTGCACATGATGTTTTTCTGTCAATAGTTACTGCTGGGTCATGTGAGCTGTGAATTGCACCCACATTGAAGCCCCCATGACCACAGTGTGGGAGTCAGGATGTGCAGTATGTGTGTGTGTGTGTGCTTGTACGTCACTTACTGCCACGGTTTGCAGCTGCACTTAGTAACTAGTAAAGGCTGGACTCTGATGGGAGATTTCTGCATKAAAAAGTGAAATTACTTGCAAAACAGCACCAGCAAACCTCAGGGAGATAACTAATTCCATGTGGTGAAGGTGCCCCTGCTCTGCCTGCTGTCAGAGCCTCCTCCTTGTGTCTCTGTGTTATCTTGAGATTGTTTCAGAGGTAAAAACCAAACAGACCTAAATCCACCCAAGGGTWAGAGGATCATTAATAGCAGGGGACAGACTGCACCTGGTGCCACTCCAAACCAGCCAAGTTCAGCCTCAATGGCAGGACATCATCCCACTCCTCAGTGTGGTCTGTGCTGCTGTCAGGGTGGTGGGCAGCAGCCAGTGTGTGCCTGGTTTGGGCACCCCACAGCCACCCACGGCCTGGGCTTGCCCCTGCAGGGGCCGGAGGGTGCATGAAGGCTGTTGTACCTTAAAGCCGCGGATTGCAAGAAGTCTGACACTGTTTGAGAGGCTGAAACAAGTACTTTGAGAGACAGAAAAAAMCCTCAGATGTTGAAAAGCAAAGTGACCCAACACCAAGAGAGAGCCCACACTCTCTACATAAATAATGTCAAAAGCACATACACTGACAATAACATGAAGGCAGCACAAGGCAGACCAATGTCTAGAAACGTTATCTCTTTGTTCCAAAAGCTAATCAGCCCAGCAGTGGGCAAGCCAGGAACATTTTAGATTATGACTATGCTTGTGGTTGATGGAAAGTTTAAGAGGAACATAAGCTTTCTAAAAGCTGTGTTTCCCTACAAAATAGTTGGGATTTTTTTTTTCCTCCTCCTCTGGCAGTGAATTTGTCTGTATATATTGATTTATTAGAATGATGTAGCTCCCAGTATCATATCTAGCCATTGGTTGCCACTAAGCAAAAGGATGTGGTGAGGTCACATCATCAAAATAAGGCAGTACAGGAGTTCCTAAGCTGGGGTTACATATCATCAGGACAATTTCAAATACTTGAGGATGATTTTGATATTTTCAGGAGTGTGATGATATTTTGTTTTTCAATTGACAGARTCTGGAAAATACCTGACACCAGATACTCTGCTGTTTAGCTGTAGTTTCCTTTACACAAAGAAATTAAAATCCTTCTATATGTATTTGCACGAATATATGTTTTCCTAAGTGGAAGGTTTTGGCTTAAGGCAATCTCTTTTGAACCATCTTAGCAGAGGAAGAAAATAAACATTTTCCCCTAACCTGTTCCTTGTGAGTTTAGAGGGATATTCTTGGGACTGGGATTTTACCGATGCCAATTAAAGGCAGGGGGAGAAGCAGTCTGGCTTGGGACGCTGTGTGACACCAGCAGAAAGGTGGAAAAGGGGTGCTGGGAAGAAAAGACCCGCCCAGCTCCACTGCTGTGCCTCAGGCTGAGCCAGTGTCTGCCTCTGGGGCCGTGGCTCACGGCCCTCCTCCTGCTCTGCAGCTGGAGGAGAAATTCTTCTGCACAGGCAATCCTGACACACACAGGCATTGCTTTCACTTCATTTTCCGTTCTACAGACATTCTTTCCTCAGGAGCTGATTATTATAGAGCTGAAATGTACTTCCTTCTGAAAAGTGGGTTTGTTTTGYGTTTGGTCCCCCCCCTCCACTTGCATGCACCTCTCTAGTGGGATCAGGCTTAGATGAGGATTGCAGAGTTTTTCAAAATGTGGTGACATGCATTTCTACTGTGCTGTATGTTTTCATGTGGTCCTTTGTGTCACATATTTTCCAGCAATTTAGAGAGATGTAAGAAATAGCTTTTACACAATAGACAAAGAAGTGGGAGGATTATTTCAATAGTCTTGCAACTTTGGGGTATTTCATCTTCTTCAAAAGGCGASAGAAAAAAACCTGTCCTTGTGAGCAAATGATTAGAAGAAGACTGGGAATACAGTAATTACCCCAAATGGAAACCCAGACCTCAGTCAAACAATACAGCTTTTGTAAACTGGCTCCGCCTGTAAAAAAAATCTAGAAAATCTCATAACTAGAACTGTCGAATCCTTTTCTTATGCAACAATATGTAAAAGACACCCAAGAAATGAGGAGTAAATATGGAAATGCTATAAAATAGCACGATAATGGKCTTGCTCTGAGCATTGGAGACTGCCTTGGCAGTACTGGCATGGATTCCTTCAACCACAAAGTATTTTCTCATCTTAAAGAATTTGGGACAAATTACATTTTGTGATATTCCACCAATAAACAAGGACATGAAGACAAACTGGGACTCTTCATAATCCACCTTGATCGTTGTGGAATTCGAGGGGACCAAAGCAATCGGGAGAGAGTGAGGTTTTGAATGAATGTCCTTTATGAGAGAGTAGAGAGAAGATAATTTATATCCTTCATATTTTATACTTTTGCCCCTAAGAAGTAACGGGCTAGCAGAGCTCCGACTATCATTCACTCATAATGATCGCATTCAATCTAGTGATTCACAGTGAATCATGAAATAAGCTTTCCCTTTTGCGCATGGGGAGAAGAAGGAGGGGTGGTTAAACTTTGTTTAGTTCGCATTCACATCGCCGGCCTCTATCCCTTAGAATGCTTTACCGGTTTAGAGCATTATTTTTATCTATAATTTTTCTTCCCTTCGGTTATCCCCCAACAGTAAAAATTCCTGAAAGGAGCGCTGACAGGCTAATTGCACAGTTAATAATTTTCCTTCGGCAGCGATTCGTTCGAGCACGGCTCTACTTTCGCGGCCTCCCGGGGTCCCGGCCGTGCCGCGCTGGGCAGAGGCTCCCGGCCGGCCCGGTGCCCGCGGCGGCCCCGCAGAGCGCCCGGCCCGGCCAGGCCCGGCGCAGCCCCGCGGAGCGCCCGGAGCCCGGCGCGGCTGC
>JACDOX010000021.1:3172172-3277373 GCA_014549065.1 Cardinalis cardinalis
CGGAGCCGCCCTCGCGCCGCTTTATGAGGCGGCGCCGGCGGCGCGGGGCCGGAGCGCGCTGTTGGYTGCCCGCGCCCCTCGGCCCCATGAGCGGTGGCGCCGATCGCTCCCGCCCGGCGTTGCGGTGGCATCGGCCAGCTGCCCCTGCATGGCCCCGGCTGTGGATATGACCGCCGCGCCCACCGGGGTCCGCAGCGACGAGCTGCCCGCATCCGCCTTCAGCAGTCCCGGCGGCGGCGCGCTCCCCGTCGCGGCGGCGATGGGCGGGGAGGAGGAAAGCGACAAGCCCAAGGTTTCCCCATCCCTCCTGCCGTTCAGCGTGGAGGCGCTCATGGCCGACCACAGGAAGCCGGGAGGCAGGGACGGACCCGAGGGCGCCGGGCCCCCGCCCGGCGCTGGGGCGGCCCCCCGCGCCAGCCTCAGCCCTCGGCTGGGCGCGCTGTCGGCGGAGGCGCCGCCTTCCCCGCTGCCCCTCGGCGGGCACTTCTCCGTCGGGGGGCTCGTCAAGCTGCCCGAGGACACGCTCGTCAAGGCGGAGAGCCCCGAGAAGCAGGAGCGGAGCCCCTGGATGCAAACCCCACGGTTCTCGCCGCCTCCCCCGAGTAAGTAACGGGATAGGAGATCTGCGGGTCGGCTGCGACCGTCCGCGGGGCTGGGCGGACCGAGGGCAAAGCTGCGCGGGTGGCCGGGGCTTTCCTGTCGCTTTCGCCCTGCCTGCCTGTCCTGGTATATTTTTCCGTGCGGTTCGCACTTTTCTGGGGCATTTCGATCCGTCCAAAGTACCGAACGGATTCGAGAGTGTGTGTAGAATGGTTGCGAGCGCGCAGGAAGAGCGGCCGTGCCAGGCTGAGACCTTGTGCCAAATGTTAACCGGGGGGGGGGTGAGAAGAAAAGGCAACGCTGCCAGCCTGTTAATTTAACCTGGGCTCGAACTAGCTACGTAAATTTTGACTCAACATCACTGAGGCTCTCCTCAGAAAGTGGTTTAAGTAATTCCATAAGGATGCGCACAGACTGGCTTCCTGGAAGCGGCCGCTCTGAGGGCTTCAGCCCCACCGACTGCTGTCTTAAATGGTGCATGTCCAAACTCCGAAGAGCCACAATCAGTGATGTTTTCCTGCTTTAATGCAGAGATCTAAATTAATACRAATAACAGCGTGACAGCCGAGATCAGAGAAGGCCGGTAATTTCCAGTGGCTGCGCCGAGCCCGGGTCTGGGCAGCATGGGCCGGCTGCCCTCGGCCCGGCCGCGCTCGCTTCCTGCCAGGGATCCCATGCAAAGGGATGACCTCGGTCTGAGACTCTCCGAGGGTTTGGGGTGCCCTTAGCAAAGCTTCAAACAGAGCTGCTTTCTCTGTCCCTTGGAAAACGGCAGGTTTCCCGACAGGACTTGTGTAGAGTGGGTTTAATATATTTAAGTTGCAAAGTAAAATTTGCTGTTGCTAAGTAAACCGGGACAGATGGATGTTGAAGACCCTTAGAATGTCAAATAAGAGGAGAGGAGCCGACCAGTGAAGAGTGGTAGATAGAGCATGAGTGTCAGTTCAGACCTCGTAATTAATTACATGCTTAATCCGGTTCCCAGGGGCCTAATGAAGAGGGTGTGAGACTGAGAAGCCAGCCCGTTTTGTTTATTTTTTTTCCTGTAATCCAATAAAAAAACAGGACTTTTTTCTTCTTTTTGGAGGGCCATTCCCTTTATTCGTGTCTCCTGTGCATGAGCCAGGGTAGCCATGAAGGCAGGAGGTGCAGGGTTTGTGGGTTTCTGATTCCTGTCCGTTGCCGGGCTCTTTTCAATGGAATCAGAGCTTCCTGATAGGAAGAACAGCTCTGTTTTTTAGAAAGGGAGACGGCAATTTTAAGTGTGCTCCGGGCAACCCTGGTGGTTTCAAGTGGGACCCTGCCTCTGCCTTTCTCCGCCTCAGCTGTGGTASGGTGGGGGCTCTGCCGGCTGTAGGGTTTGGCCTCTGCTAACCGAGGTGTCTCTCCTTTCCCCTCTTCCCCGGCTGCTCCCGGGCACAGGACGGCTGAGCCCGCCCGCCTGCACCCTGCGCAAGCACAAGACCAACAGGAAGCCCCGGACGCCCTTCACCACGGCGCAGCTGCTGGCCCTCGAGAGGAAGTTTCGGCAGAAGCAGTACCTGTCCATCGCCGAGCGCGCCGAGTTCTCCAGCTCGCTCAGCCTCACCGAGACCCAGGTGAAGATCTGGTTCCAGAACCGTCGCGCCAAGGCCAAGAGGCTCCAGGAGGCTGAGCTGGAGAAGCTGAAGATGGCAGCCAAGCCCATGCTCCCGCCTGCTGCTTTTGGCATCTCCTTCCCACTGGGCGGCCCRGCCGTGGCYGGCGCGTCCCTGTACGGCGCCTCCAGCCCTTTTCAGCGGGCAGGGCTGCCCGTGGCTCCTGTGGGACTGTACACAGCACATGTGGGATACAGCATGTACCACCTCACATAGAGCCCGAGCCGAGCCCGGCCCAGCAGTGCTGACTGTCTGCTCCCGCTGGCTCCACACACRCTCCCTCCCTGCTCCTCCGGCTCTTCTCTGTGGACTTCCTCGTGGAGCCTATGGCAGAAACTCCTCCAGTTTGGCTCTGCTTGACCTCTCTGCTTCCCCCTCTGATGCTGAGCCCTTATCCCAGCACTGTTCTGATCTCAGCAGTCCTGGGGAGCTGGCAGAAACCTGAGGCATTGCCCCAGCTTTTTCCAGGTGCAGGGTGGTGATATGTCCTGCTTCTCTGGGTCTAGCTGGCAGCCTGCAGAGAGCCCCCAACACGGGAAGGAACTGTGGAAGAGATGGAAAAAGGGGACTGAAAGACAGGACGTTTCTCTTACTTTCTGCAAGGCGAGGTCAAGATAAGTGTAAAACAGCCTTTCCCGTTCCCATGTAACAGTGCTGTCTGTTACCTTCTTTGCTCCTCCACCAGCTCCTTTGGAAGGGGCTCTGTGTACTATGTAATATACTGTATATTTGAAATTTTATTATCATTTATATTATAGCTATATTTGTTAAATAAATTAATTTTAAGCTACTGTTTGATGCAATTTGTTTGYTTGCTCTTTGCCCTCTTGGGTGTGACAGAAGAGACTGAATTTGTGTATCAGGGAATGAGAGAGGGACTGGCTCTAAGCAGCCGTTTTCCCTCTTCTCCAGGAGACTTCAGCCTTGGATGGTGAGACAGCAGCCGAGTTTTCAGTTTTCTGTGTATCCCGGAGCTGCCCTGTCCTCACAGCTGTTGGAGGTTTCCTCCTTTCTCCCCACTGCTCCTTGGCAGCAGTTCCCTYCGCATTCCTGCCCCGAAGGTGCATGAGATCGCTGCTGCTTCCCCGAGTGGCGCCGGGATCGGCCGTGTTTCCTTGGCCCTAGGAARGAGAAGTTGCTCCTCTCCCTGCCCGGTCCCTGTGTCTGGGAGGGTCCCGGCCGCAGCCCCCGCTGGCTGTGAAGACTGGGGAGGGCTTGACTTGTCCCACACCTCCGTGCCAAGCGTAGTGCGAGAGAAAGGGCTTTCCCCAGAGCTCCATCGGCCGGCCGATGTTACTCGGAGGGACGGAGCTCGGGGATTTGGGGCGGTGGGGAGGAGAGAGGGGGCTGTCGCCGTTCGGCTGGTGCTGAAGAAGGGGATAAAGGACGCTAATGGCGAGGCGGTGTCAGCACCGGAGCCGATGGGTCGGGGGATGGGGACGATGGWGCTGGGCAGGAGCGCGGGCCCGGTGGCACCCGCGGGACTGACGGCCGGGACCGCTCGGCGCCGTGTCTCCTGCTCACCCTCGGGCTTTCGAGCAGCCCGCCGTTCTCAGCGCTGGCTCCGCTAGAAACCCGTCCCGGCCGACCACGGCCCCGAGGAAGCCGCTGGCGGCGGCTGAGAATGCCGCGGAGGAAATCGGCGGACCCGCGGCCCCGGCTCCGCGCCGGCCGCTCCCGCCAGCACCGGCGCCGCCGCCTCGCCGCGTTCCCCGCCGGCTGCGCCCTGAGCCCCCTCAGTGCGCCGCTCCACCCGGTTTGGTTTGACGAATCCCTCGGGTAAGGGAGAGAGTTGGTTTCCTCCTTTTCTTTTTTTCATTTTTTTTCCCTTTTCCTTTTTTTTTTTTTTTAGATTTTATTTCGTGCTTTGTCTTTGTGCTCAAGGAATAGCCGCTGAGAAATTGGGACTCTATTTTTCTTTCTGTCTTTCCCCCCACCCCCCACCCCGCTGCTTTCATTTCCAGCAATTTAAAACGTTAAGGTTGAAGCAAAGTTAGAAGGAAAATAATTGCTGTAATGAGGCTCGGCAATCTTCTGCAGGCACTGTGGCTCCAGCGAGACTGTAGCTGGGGGCGAGGCAGGACTTTTATCATCTCCTAAGTATCAATGATGCTTTCAATAACTCAGCGAAACAACATACCTGAACACGGTCACTTTCTCCAGAGCTCGCTGCTCTAATCCCCCTTCTCTTCTCTCGCTCCGCTCTGGCCGCCCAGTCATTTTTTAGCTGGGGTGAGTTTGGGGCATTTGTGGTTGTTTGTTTTATTTTCTTTTTTTTTTTTTTTCCTGTACTTTTTTCCCAACCCTTTTCTTTTCCTATCATTTCTTTTCTCTGTGCAAATGACAGTGTCTGTGATCCTGACCCCAGCGCCGCGCCGGAGCGGGAAAGCTCTGTGCCGGCTTTTTCCCACGTTGTGTCTCTGGCAGAAAAAGGCTGGATATCTCCTGCTTATCTCTCTCTCTAACTTTGCCTCTGCGCGATTAGACCGCGGGTTTGGGGAGATCTAATCGCTCAGGAGGCCGGGTTTATCCTGTAAAGATGCCCTTAAAATCCGAGAGAGATTTTGAACAGGGAGGACAGCCTGGAGCTGGCTCCCCGCAAGCGCTGCTCCCCTTTGCCGGCACCTTTGGGCGCTGCGGCTCCGGGCAAAGCGGCACCCTTTAATCTCTCCGCTTTGTCTCTGTTTGCTTTTTTTTTTTTTTTTAACATTATGTTAACTCGGGGTGGATATTCGAAGCGCAGGATTCCTATTGAACATGTCTTTGCTTTAAGTTTTCCCCCTGACCCTTGGGCTAAAGTCCTTGGTTGCTCAATTAAACCCAGATGAGAACAATTAATAACTAAGTAATGACAATAAGTTGGGAATCACACGGATGAACGCTCCATGTGAATAGGAAAAGCTCACACAAAAGAGCAAAAAGGATTTGTCGGCTCTTTTTAAGGGGGAATTGGCTTTTCTTTTTTCTTGCCTCTGGCTTACCAGCAAATAAAACTCACTTTTGTGTCTTTGTCGCCTTAAGGATCTCAGTGGGCAGTTGGAAGTGAGAATGGCTGTTTTCCTTTCAACTTGAGGGTGCTGGCGCCACGCAGCCCCAAGGATAGAGAGTAGCCAAAGCAAAGTTTCCTAATAACTCCCCTCTCCCCCGCCACCCCTCCCCAGTCACGGCGGTACCCCCCTCCCCTCCGTGCATATCTCCACATGCACTCCTAGAGAGCCTCGGCAGACAGACGAGAGAAAGCGGAGGGGCCCCGAGCACATCCACGTCCCGCCACGGACTCTCAGCCGTGGGAAAGCGGCAGCGCCTTGRTGCGACACTTTCCGCGGGGCGCAGCAAAATGCAGCTCACAGTAGCCAGGGCACGCAGAGGAAGCAAGCACGCGCAGAAACACACACTAAATAAAAGCTGGCTTTCTACTCTTATCCCACAAAGGAGGGGACCGGCTCCGTTACCCGCGCACGGGGGCAGCGCCGGGCGCATCCTCCCGGCACCGGCYCCGTGCAGGCTCCAGAGCCCCGGCTGGGACCGCGGCGGGACCGCGCCCGGCTCCGGCTGTGGCAGAGGGGCAGAGCGGCACACAGCGAGGGCCGAGAGCTTAAAAAGCACGGAAAGGCTCCCCTTCAGTTTTAGCTRCAGAGAAGGTGACTACCGGGCAAACCTGCTGCGCCAATCGTTGGTGAAACCGTGCATTTGTCATCTGCTCTGAATTTCTCGTGGTTTGGGGGYTTCTTTCCGAATTCGCTCTTTCACTTGAAACACGAATCGGTGCCCCGTCGAATACTTCATCGAATGTTTTCCRTAGTGCTCAATCGAAGTGGGAGCTTAAAGTCTTGCTTTCTAAAGTTAGGGCAGGCTAAATTCAGCAAGTGAGTTAGGCGCAGCAGCAGCCTCCTGCTGCTCAGGATTGTGCCTGAGAACAGAACCTTAAGAAATCAGAGGCAAAACAGGGAAGCTGCCTAAYTTAGCCATTGTAAAGGCCAGGGGAAGGGGAGGGGGCTGAGTGCTTCTCAGTAGTGCTTATAAGCTGAAATCCAGGCTCATCATTTTGTGTGAATCTCCTGGGTCACATCAGACCTTTTTCCTAAAAATCTGGGAAGTGAAAGGTCTGTTGAACAAACTGGCTGGACACCTTCAGGAGGGAGTGGGATGCTTGGCACTAACTCCTTGATACTGCCTGAAYTAAAGTAAACAGCTGAACTCAGATATTCTGTATGCAAAGGGAAAATACCAATCACCAGCTTATTAGAGACTCAGAGGTACTTGCTCTTCATCTCTTCTAATGATACATCTGATTTTATATTAGACACGGAGGTGGCCAGAGAGAGCAAGAAAAACAGCTGTGTAAGCAGTCTTGAGACCAGGGACACTCCTCAGAGCAGTCATGGGGTTGTCCAAATTAAATCCAGCAGAGTGGTGACTGGTGAGTAAGTCTTCCACTGCTTGGAATATAATATGCTGTACCCAAAGAGCTCCTGGACGCAATGAGGTAGTTCACTCAACTCTCTAATTCTTCACAAAAAGCAGGCTGATGTGACTTCTGCACTGAACTGTGAGGGAGTCTGTGGCAGAAAGAGACACCTTCCTGCCTTTCGTAGTTCTGGCCCCCACTATACATCTATATCTATTTATATCCATATTATCTATATCTATATAACCTATGCGTATGTATCTATAGTAGATTATATTTATATTCTCACCCAAGGAGTATGTGGACCTGTGAAATTTTCTTTTATTAGCTTTTAACTCTCTCCACACCTTATGTGAAGCACAGTGGTGTCTGTCCCTGGCCTGAGCAATCTGTTCCGCAGCAGGGAGCCTAAAAATGAGGCATTGCGATAATGGGCATTGCAACACAGCTCCTTGGGGCTGGCCCGAGGCCCCTTCTGCAACACGGACCCATTGTCTGTCCAGCTATGTGGCAGGAGAAGCTGGAGGCAGAACCAGAAGCAACAGCTCTGACTCATTTAACTACGAGTTGTAAATTTTAACATGCAGCACAGAGAGATGTGGCAGTGATTTGCTTACAGCAGTAAACCGATCGACATTAACTCTGCTCCATTGTACTTCTCCATCTCAGAGATCTTTTATCCCTCCAGGCTGGATCCGGTTCCCACCCTGCAGTGATTAAAGGGAAAGCGAGGAGGCAGCTACCTGGACCCAGTCTCCCTCGTGCGACCAGGAATGTGCAATAAACGCCCCGAGCAAAGCTCTTCTCATCTGGAAGTGGCGCTGCTGGGGATCCCCCTGTGCACGGAGCCGAGCTCCGGCTCACCCTGCGCTGCTGCCCACAGCCAGTTCTGGCCGCGATGTGAGCAGCACCCTCTGCATTTCTTCTAGCTCAGCAGAGAAACAAATCTCCTGCGTATGCCACAAAGCCATCAATAGTACAGAGTGCTGTTGTGCTCCCTGACCCTTCCACTAAACAGCCCGAATTGCCCCCCGAGACAACCCTCGCACAAGCTCCAACACCACAAACAGAGTCAACAGCAATCCTCACCCCCCAATCAAAAGCAACCCCGCTCCCTCCGAATACAACACAGCCACCCCACTAAAATCCGATCGGAGCGACAGCAGAGCCCCGCTA
This sequence comes from Cardinalis cardinalis, assembly GCA_014549065.1. Classification (NCBI taxonomy): domain Eukaryota; kingdom Metazoa; phylum Chordata; class Aves; order Passeriformes; family Cardinalidae; genus Cardinalis; species Cardinalis cardinalis. The sequence continues at coordinate 3,179,994 of JACDOX010000021.1, forward strand.
TTCGCCGTCCCGGCGTGCGCGGAGTCCCCGCAGCCCGCACCAGCTCTGACTGCGATGTGAGCAGCACCCTCTGCATCTCCTCTGGCTCAGCAGAGAAACAAATCTCCTGCCTATGTCACGGAGCCACCCGCTTCAATAGTCCAGGCCCTGCCAGTGAGCCCTGAGACAAACCTTGGGGAGAGAGTTCTGTAGGAGCAATGTTTAGAATCCGAGATTGACTCTTATGTCCGTGGTCCATTCTCACCAAAGCTGGGGCAGACAATGGGGTCGCAGTGCTTAGCACCGSACAGACCTGAGGTTCAGGCACCCAGGCACAAAAAGATGCAGCCCAAACTAAATATTCATTTCAGCCTAATTGAGCAATGCTTTTGTTGTGTTTGTATCGGGCACACAGCAACAGGCAGGGTGGGTGTGTACGCGATGTATATTGGAGAAAGAGGCACCTCTTAACATCAAACACATTCAAGACCTTCTGACCACCACTGTTGCTGCCCAGTGCAAGGGTACAAAGAGAAAGAGCACTCAGGTGAGGCGGTATTTAAAGGTTTTGCTATAATTCAGGCTCCATTTGCATGTCAGAGAGAAAGGAAGTGGCAGCATGAGGGAAAGAGATCTGGTAGCAAAGGATGGCAAAAATATGTTAGCTGGAAGATTTCGGGTGGTGTGGGGAAGTCTCAGAAAGGGAAGAAAAGAGAATTATTTCCAAAAAGACAAGCTGGAGGGAAGGAGCAACTTTCTTTTGATGCAATGTTTTGTGTGCATTGGGCATTATTATGCAAATATCAGCTAACACAAATACCGAAGTAAGGATGCTTTAAAACTCAAGGAGTGATTGACTTACATTACACTGCATTTAGACGCAAGGCAATGGCCCTGTTCCCATTTACGTCAGCAAGGGAGGCTCTGAGACTTGCCCTGCATTATGGCAAGCTTGCGTGCATTAGTCCTGGGGAGCATCTGCTCCTCACACTGTACTCACTAAAAGCCATAAATGCTTTTCTAAACCTCATAATGAGCTTTGGACTTACTGTGAAAACCGAGTCTGTGGTACACCACAAGAAGAGACAGTGGGATGTTGTCGATGTTGTCAGTCTGACCAAAATTTTTCTTTCTGTGACATTGTCAATCTTCTCTTTTGGTAGGAGGCTACATAAGTAATACACACTAAATTCTATTTGCAAAACAAAATACAGAGTTGCAAAACACAATACATATGGCATGGGACTGGAATAGACATAGAAACAGGATTCAGTGGTTTTCAAAACAATTTAGCATTTTAAACATTAATTGCCTCGAATTAAGGCTGTAGGCACCCACCTGAATATGCAGACTGTGTGCTATTGAGCAGAGATGTTCTCTGTTGCCTCTTATCAGGGAACCCAAACTCGAGTGCCCTGTGAGGTGCCCTTCAGCTGAGACCCTACAGTGCCAGAAAGCAGCATGATGACTCCACAACAGTGATCGTATCAGAGACCACTGATATAAATATMAATAATAATCCAAATGTGAACTTACTTTAGTGCTTAGCACAGACRCATTGCACAGACACAYGTACAAAATCTACATTCAGAAGTCTTAGTAATAAATTGCTAATTCAGATTTTTAATTAAGAGATTACTCAAAGGAGGATTGGCGGTCAAAAGATTCTTCAAGACAAGTTTCTTAAAAATGACTTCAACTACATTTCTGTCAGGTGTGATACCTGAATTAGGATGAACTTAATGGCCTTAATAGCTCAGAGTTCAAATGCAGATCTTCAGATAGTTCTCCCTTTAGTTCAAGAAGACCTGTGCAAGCATGTTAATTTTCCCTCTAAATAATTGCAAATTTCAAGTACATTCTCAAATAATCCATCTCAAAACACGTGGAAAGCAAATAGAAGGTTGTAGAGGATGCTTAATAAAACAAGAAAGCTGAGATGGATATGTAATCCTAAATTATTCTTACTCTCTAAAACATCAGGCTGAATTTCTCCAAATGTGATTTTTTTTTACCCTTCCTCAAAGATGGCTTTAATACTAGCCAAGTTTGAAGTTGCTAATGACATTTATTTCTGAGCTATGTATGCATGAGAATTTCACTTTGCATAGTTGGAGACTGTGATCTTTTTCAAGCTTGCATAATGTTTAACATGACTGAATCAATTTTCAAAACAAAGAAACACGAAAACGTTGAAAAATGCCCAGAACAAGAGTGAGCATTTCCATTCCATAAGGAATTTGTTTGGAAAAAATTATAGAGTTGTTGGAATTAGAATCTAAGTTTATCTTAAGTTTGCTGGAAGGGAAAGTTATATTATATGAGAGAATTAGCCATTGGTTTCAGGCTGCTCCAAAGCCCAGTAAAGTCAGTGGCATCTTTCCATGGGCTAACTAAGAGGCTTTGGGGCTGACTCATACACTGCAGAGCTCCTCAGAAGATAATAGTTCTGCATTGCTTATGTGAAAGTTAAATATAGCCCAATGTTTGTAAGCGTGCGTATGTATTGCGATTAATTTAAACCCCTGGTTAAGATTGGGTTACAGTTTCCATTTCATGCATATGCATGTGTTTGTGTTTGTATGCATGCACATGCAAAGACAGACATCTGTGTAAGCACACACACACAGGGCTAGTGCCACGGAGATGATTGAATCAAGAACATGCACACGATGGCAAATTCCAACCTTTACTACGGCAGATATCACCGCTGCCATACACACACTTTGACAGATCTGAACACATGCTTTCAAAACCAGCAGCATCTGTTTACACTGAACTGCAATAAAAACTGAAGGCGGCATCAGTTAGTATTAGAATTTTATCTTTCCAATGTCCAGAAACWGTTTCTGTGCCTTTGATGTAGGCTGTCAAGCACTACTGGAAAATTGCATCTCTGATTGCTGCATTCAGGGCAGGGGGAAGGACACGAGTGCCTTGCAGCGTTTGTCAGCAGGGACCCTGCAGGGGCTTGCTTTTTGGGTACTGATAAGCAAAGTTAGCTCACATTCAAAGAACAGTCAAGCAATTCTTGCGTAAAGGGGGAAAGAACACACAAGGGGTACTCTTTTGGATAATCCAGTAGGAAGTTTTCTCTGTTGCAGGTATGATTAACCCTTACTTCTACTCGCTGCTCCCTTCAGATGACACTTCCTTGCGAGAGTTTAGCCTGAATATAAACTCAGTGGCAGCAGCACGGCTGATTATTCAGGTATGTGCACGTTCAGACCTGTAACGAGCACCTGTGAAGTGGCTGTAATGTGCCTGAAGAGGTGGCTTCACATTTCCAGGCTTCTAGAGGTGGTATTAGCTTATCTGTTCTTCATTATCCCTATTCCCCGTTTCTTCCATTGCCCAYAGCCCCATTCCCCTCGGCTATGTGTCACAAAACATGCCATGGCATTTCTAAGCCTGCATCAGGTGYCTGATGAGATTTAGAGCTGCGACCTTTGCTGATGGTTGCACTGACAAGAAGGGTRTGGCAAGGGAGAGGTGGTTAGAAAGTCATAGCACGCTGAACYCTGTTAGGTGACAATGACACCAAGGAAACAGTGGCACTTGCCCCATCACAAAACTCGGTGTTAATATGATGAGGATTTTTTATTTTAAATTTTAATTGCAAATGAGAAGGAAGGGCCCATTAAGGCTTGTTTGTGTTCTTTTCCTCCTGTGTAAACAGAAAGGACGCATTTGTATACTTCAGATATTATATATCTGAACAAAAGACCCAGTCATCAGCTGTGTGCATCCCGAGCATGCAGCAGGGAAGAAAGGCTGCAAAACAGCTGCACCTTTTGTAGTRTTCCTACCACACTGGGGCAGCATCCAGCCTGGAAGGACTCTGAGGAGATGTGCAGGATGTACGACAGCCAAGCTCAGCCAGAGAGGAGAGTAAACTCAGAGAAATGTGAATGAAAAAAAGCAATGCAAAGGGAGAAACAGGCAGTTAGAATGCAGTGGAGCAAAAGTGAATGTGTAAACAGAGCAAACACAGCCTCTTCGTGTAGGGATTGCCAAAGTACAGCTGGGGGCAGGGAGGTGGACAGGTAGAAATACAGCCCTAAAGATGCRTTTTAGAGTGAACAGCAGCAAGAGCACTGCAGAAGACATAGGGTGCATTGTACTGTGGTTGGCAGCAGCATTTATTTCAYAGGGGCAAGGTAAGTGCAGGAACATAAACATTTGCAAGCCATCTATTTTACTGGCAATTCATAAGGAGAGCTTGCAGAGTGTTTAATGCTTCCACAGCCAGGCCCAGGGGGACCAAAGRTATTCACACACATTTTAATAAGGTGGACAGGCCAAAAAGGAAATTATCCAGTCTCTCCCAGTTGTAGGGTTTTGGCTTTGTGGGAGAGCTGATGGCCATTTGGATTCTGCTTGTCCTGGGGAACAGGTAAGCCCCAGGTGCCTTCATSTTGGAGAGAAATTTGGCATACTGCTGCTGTCTAGAACGAGCTGGTGCTCCTGTGTTGGAATACACAGCTTCCTGAAGGCATAACAACACCTCCTAACAAGCAGAAACTCAGCAGCTACATGGCTGTCTCCCTCAAGGAASCTCAGCTCACAGTGAGGGTGTGAAGACACTCAACCTGCACTCCACTGCTGGGAAGTGCTGAACTCTACATCAGACAGGTCAGTGGGCATCACTCTCTGAAACATTTACAGCTGGAACAGAACACAGCAGCCTAGCTCGGAGCCAGCAGGGCTGCCCTCCACAAAGAGTTCAAAGCCAGCACTCCCACCTCCCAGGGCAGTGGCCTCTTCCCCAGACCCCCTTCTCCTGTGCAGCACTCAGGGAACAGACAAGGGCTTCCCAGGAGGAACAAGGAATGGGAGAAACCTGGCYCTGCTTTAATGTTCTGGCTAGCAGTTACCTGATAGAAAATGCACAGGTAATTTCTGTGCCAGGGCCCCGAGTGGAGCAGAAGGCTTTTCTAATCTTTAGAGGTGCCTGCTTTTCACTTGTAGACCACCACACTGAGCATCTGTAAAGCATCTGCCTTAGGTGCTCTAAAACATATTGAGAGACCAAAATAATTTCTCTTTAGACATCATTCAGTGTCCAAAGCTGGTAGCTGAGAGCAACCCCTTTTCTTTTGTTAGCATATTACCTGTGTATACCTATTGCATCTATGAAACACCTAAATTAGAGAGACACTCAGACATGAAGAGAGCTACACTGTGTTCCTTTCACTTCTCCATTTCATTCCACCTCTCCATTCATTATCCATCAATTATAGGTGGGTCCTGAATATCTTCCAACCCATAATTGTGTTTGTGCACTTATTGTAGAATATATAGTTGTTAGAACATGCAATAGCGTGTAATTGCTTTTTACTATGTATTCATTTGCCTTTTCTTCTAGATGGGAATTTGCAGAAGTGTTATACTTGGCTCCTGTCCTGCAAACAGTTGTGCCCACGAAAAACTTTACCCACACTAGGAGCTCCATGGATCACAGCTTCTCTCTCACCCACTGAATTATATGAAGTTACTCATGCAGTTAAACTACTCATAAGCATATRTGTTTGCTGGATCAGGGCTTCTCCATGTAAGATTGATTTTTATAATTAATTTAAGATACCTATACATTTATTTTTAGATAAAGGAAATAAAGAAAGTGGTAATAAACTTTGGAGCTCCACTTAGTGCAAGAAAATGCATCTTGGTTTATTAATTAGTATCTGTTTTTTGAATTTGACACTCCAAAACCAAAATAACTCGACATGTTACTAAACCATTTTATAAAATAATGTATTTAATACTTAATAATTTTATACGGTAAGGCAGCTTGATAGGGTTTCTTTAAACAGCATAACAAGGTAAGAACATTTTATTAAATGCTCTATCAAGAGAAGCTGCCATTTTATGCTGCCTGTTAGCCTACACACAAATACCTCAGACTTTGATCCCCAAACCTTTGCCAACTGGGCATCCTGCWAAGTGCCCTTGAATGCAGAGGGCCTTAGAACAATGAATGATCAGGACTTTGGATCTGAAGATCCACTAGGCTTAAAAGTGGTGGCTTAAAGTAATTTTCCCTCTTCCTTTTCACTAAAATCTTCTGTAACTCTCTTTGGATGGAATGCTAGTTCAAGCACCTGTAGGAACACCTTACCTTTTCAAAAGAGACCTCAGGTCATTTTGTTAGAACCTCTACACCATCTTCCTTTTGCCTGTGAAATTGGAAGACAAACATTTCTACACACTTCTAGCTATCAGAAGGAGCAGAACTGGAAATATCCAAGCTGTGGAGCTTTCCTTTGCTGTGGGTCAAATAATTTAGCATGCTCACAGAGGCAGATGGATGTTATACTGTGAATCACAACCCAGCTCCAGAGGCCACTTCTTGGTGATCTCATGACCTGTGAGTTCACTTCATCTCTCTCTCCTGACCCTTGTCCTGATCCATGCCCCATCTTGCTCCTCGCCACCATCTCTTCCTCATTTTGGGCACTGCATGTGGCTGGGTGTATGTGCTGGTTTGGTTTGGTTCTCCTTGGGGAGTTTTGCTGTCAAACTGCCCATGGCCATCGCCTGTGAAGTGCATGTGCCCCTCTGCAGCCCASCTCTGGGGAGGTTTGCAGAGGAGAGCAGCCATGGCACTGCTCCAGCCACCCCTCCCTGCTCACAGCTCACGGGCACCTCYCTGCCTGCTGACCAGCCTTACCACGTCCCTGTGCTGTGCTGTGTGTGCTAACCAAGGCTGCAGCCTTGACTAGAATGCACCTCCTGTCCCCGGCTTGTTGCCCATTTTCTCTCCAGTTCTTCCTTGCTCTTCTGCTGTCTGAATGCATCCACATGCAGGTGGCATTTGCCTCTGTCAGGGTGCAGCTGGTGCTGCAGTGGCATGGCTGCTGCAGCTCCAGGCTTGCCCATCTGCCTCCTSCACCTGCTTGTCCTCAACCAGGCACCCCTCAGTTCTACAGCATCCCTTGCTGTGCCAGATCAGACCTCCCTTAGCCGTTCCAACCCTGGCAATGACTGCTCCCACCTCAGCCCCCTTTCCTTTCCTGATTCCCTAAAAGTGCACTTCAGTCCCCAAAACTGACGTTCCAGGACTGCCTTGCTCTCCTTTGCTGCCAGCTCTCCTGTTTCACCAGTGTCCCACACTCTCAAACACCTGACATGGATTTCACTGGGGTCGTTTGGGAAAGAAGCTGGCCTAGGAGCCCTGCAGGAAAATCAGATGGAAACAAATGTTCACAGCTTTCTAGAAATTGGTGTCAGCTCCCTGATACAGAGAGTTTTACAGCTCTATAAATCAGGCTGAAAATGTAACCAGAAGCCCTGTTAGCTTTCTGTTTCTTTTAGCACATCCGTTTCTTGTAAAATTCCGATTAGAGGGACTGGTCTCTGTAGAAATCATTCACTCCAAACCCAACAGGGCTATAAATCAAAGCACTACAAATCACCACAATTTGCAGATTTTGGGTTTCATCATTTTATTGCTTTTGAAGAAGTTATGTAAATGTTCTTGGAGAATATTGACTCCTGCATCCTCTGTCATATCTGGGTTGGGGAAGAAAATAAAAGCATTTTTTGAAAACCAGGTATCTCATACACACTGTTACTCCTAAACCATTTCTCTAAGGGATCAGGTCCAGAGTGCTTTCTTATGTGAAGAGCCTCACCAAAATTAGTAAACTACTCTCATAACTTGGAGCTAGAGGATATTTTTTAACTTGGAGCTAGAGGAATAATATTTTTTTTCAGAAAGAAGCAAAAAGACAGTAGAATTTTTCAGGAGTCTGTGTGAAAAGAAAAAAAGATTCAGTGATGATTGGATGCGTAACACCATTTATGACTCCCTGTCCCAGCCTGGGTTTGGCTGTACAAGATGATGATTATCTGCTCCAGCAGGCAAAGATTTCATCACCTCCCAGTATGAATGACAAAACTCTTCCCAACAAATGTTGCCCTCCCAGTGACAGTAAATCCAATCTAGGCTTGCAAACTCCAGATATCTCTGAGCTGAGTCACACTGGTCTGCTGCAATGCATCAGACCCCACAGTGACCACAGCTGTGATTTGGACATCTGGAGAAGGGTTTTCAGACCAGGCTCTCTCATGGCTCAGGTTCTGTGCAGCACTTTGGAGGGCTYCTCAAAGTGGAAATCCTGCAAGGATCTCTCACTTTTACCTATCACTTTCCTGAAGTCCAGGGGCTTCAGCAGCCTTGGAGCTTCTTAACACAGCAGAAGTTGGAGCTTGGAACTTCTTGACACAACAGGTTTCTCTTCACCGCCCCGTTCACCTTATTAGTCACAAAGTTCTGGGAACATCTGCAGATTCCAAAGACTGGGGAAAAAACCATACAAGGAAAAATATCTTTGTTGCAGAGTGAAAGCATGAAATTTTTCCTTTAGATTTATTATTACAGCAACAATATGTAATTTATCAGGAATAAATTTAATTCCTGTGGAGTTTGTACTGTTGGTATCTGAGAGCTACAATAGGGACCAGATGCCCACTGAACAAGTTGCTATAAAGCACAAGATACTATACAGCACAGAAGGAAAAAAAAATTGTCCTTTCCCATGAAGGCTCAGAAGCCTTTGCATTGCCTTTATTGGAACAAGGGCAAGTTCTGATTTTTCTTTTTTATGTGCAGATAACTAATACTGTAAGGAGAACATTTTCCAAGGCCCAGAGRATTGGGAGGCATTTGATTCCCTTGATACTCAGTGAGATTCTTAATAGCTATTTGCAGTGCTACCTTTGAAAAGGACTGCTCAGGCATCTAAGTGGCATGATCACATTTTTTTTGAAAGTTCATTTAAATATTGGAAAATACTCATAGAAATGGAACATATATTTCAAAATCACTGGTTTTGACACACTAAACCTTTTAATTCAGCCTAGTGCTTAAACAGATCCATCATTTTTATTACATAGCCTATAAAGCCAATTAAAGTAATTAAATGGAAATTGGAGAGTATTTTAAAGGCTGGTTTAAGATTCCTCTTTGAGCACTGCAGCTTAGTGTTACAGTAGGACACCATCTGCTGTCCAAGCAGGGTCTGACTGCACTGCCTCAGCAGCCACATCCCAGCCATAAAAACAAYGTGCCCTGCATTATCTTAATAAAGCTTTTGCTAACCAAATTCTCTGTCAGATTTGTGAGTCTGTGTTGTATTTTATTTAGGACAGATGTTTAAACTGATATTTTCCCCCCGTTATGTGGTAGAAATACATAAAATGAGGATTTCTTCACAAAAATTATGTTTGCAGTAAAAATGCTGTGCAGGTACACAGGGTGTTGAGAAATAAATACTGTAAAAGAAATAAAAAAAAACCAACTTCAAATCTTGAATTTGTAAATCAGTTGTGTGGCCATTACTGGTTATTATACTGTGAGACCAGCAAGGGTGCAAGCTGTTTATCAGTGACTGTACACTGAAGGTGCTCTTCCCATTCCTGCCCAGCTCTCAGGGGACAYGTAGGACCTTGCTGGCACAGCTGCCAACTACTGCTCATTTTAATGGAGATTTCCACACTGTGGCCACCTTACATCTGGGAACTGAGCTGAGACCATCTACTTATTTTGCACAGGTCACTGATGTGATTGCCAGGTGGCAAAGTTTTTGGGTTACTGTCAACATGCAGAACTGAGGTGACCTTGCTGGGGGAAATTCTATATTGCTTTACATGTCTTCTCCATGTAGTAAATAAGTYTCAGGCTTTGAAAGTGGATTCTCAGGCTAAATTATACCTGTTGACAATCTATAAAACTCGTTTCTTTGCTTACACAACTGTATGTCCTCATTTCTTCTCTACATTTCCTTCTAGAAAGATAGAAGTTTTCTATAAAATTATTCCTGTTTTCCTTCATTTCAGAATTGTTTTTCTGTTCATGTTGCTCCAAATGCTAACACYTCTGCAGAAGAAAAAGCTTGGGTTGTTGTATTGTATCATAAATACAATGTAGTAGAGATATCAGAGCAACTGGTTGCAGTTGGAGTTGGTATAGACAATCTATGGCCAGAAATCAGAGCAAGGTATGCAGGAAAATGTGGTTGGCATCACTGCATGTAGGCTAGGGGCCCCAGCAGTGTCTGTAGGAGATCATATTCCTCAAATTCCTCTCTTAGGCCTMCATAATTAGAGCTTTGGGTTGGCTAAGGTGACAAAGTTGGGAATAAAATTGCCTTTAATTCCTCAATTAAGCCAATGGGCAATTAGTGAATGATTTTCCTGCAGCTCTCTGGAGGGTCCTATATTTCTGTATTGCCTGTATAGGACCTCAGTTTGATGATTCAGTTAGAGAGGGTGAATTTAGGTCTCAGTGTGCAGTGAGACATAGACACATCTGAGACTTTGAGAAGTCGGTATCAATACTGAAATCAATATTTTGCCTCTTTTGGGAATCATCTGGACATTTTGTATTTATAAAACACTGTTATGGGACAAAAGACTTGGCCAATGTGTAAATCACCTCTTCCATTTTCACATCTGTCTCCAGCAAGAGGGGYATATACAAAATGGGTCATGGAGCAGTAGTTTATCAGAACTAAGCACTGACACTCCCAATCCCTTTAAGTTATGGAGTTATAACTTGAAGGTTTATGAAGTTATGGATCATATACCACTCTTTCACTGACAACAAAAAGAGGAGTTCTGTAAATCACATTAAAGTCAGTTCTGGAGCACAGMATTCAATAAAATGATTGGATTCTTCTAACATTTACTATTTGCTCAATTTCACCATTGAAATAATTGTTTCTAGTAGAGGGCTTTTTCCTGATGGATTATCCTGTACTATCTGTGTTACATTAACAGACTTGGGTGCAATAGTCCAACACATAAGCTTCCTGTGTAAGTAATTTACCATCTGCCTGCCTTCCCCAGTCTGGAATTGAGGAGATGGGTTCTGGAAGATGTCCTAGGAGCCTCAAACGTGTCAAGTTTGTTCCTCAGTGAGGAAGGGAAAAGTGCTTCTCTGTCTGCTAAAATAAATGATGAGCTTACATTTCCTAGTTTAGTGGGCTATTGGGGAAAAATGTCTGATGGTAAAGACTAAATAAGACAAAAACAAATTACTAAGGAAATTAAGTCATGTCCATAACTASAAATTCCTTCAGGACAGGGGAACAAGCATCTATCATGAGTTGATTTAAATTTGATCCTGCATTTGAAAGGGGGAAAAGAGAGTGAGCTAAACAACTTTTAAAGTTTCTTTTAATTTTTAATGATCCTGTGATGGTCCCTCTGTGGTGACAATGTCCAAGAGGAGTGGAAGCAGAGGAGGACGCTGTGCAGAGGCTGCCCTTTGCTTCTGCCTTTCCATGGGTCTSTCTCTTGAGTCTCCTGGCATCTGCAGCTGTGAGAGCTCCAGAGGGAGCATCCAGCTGGGGGCCTGTCATCACAGAAAAGCTGCACCAGTTGTTCCTGCAGCCTGGCCCCAGTGTAGCTGTGTTCTTGCACTGCTGTCTGGGGAMATGCTCGCTCTGTGATAAGAATCAGTTTCTTTTGGCTTTGAATCCACCTAAATTCCAAAGGGACATTGGAGCTGTTCTGAACAGAGCCAGGGGTCTGCATGGGTCCAACAACCACTGTGGGATTTGGCTCTTGTCACACCTCGTGGCTGTTGGCATTTGGCAGCTCTTTGCCATTTCACTCTTGGGTCAATGGCAGCTTTCAGCACAGGGCCCTGCTTTCACCCCTCCGTTCTCACAGTCAGTCCTGGAAAGAAAGGACCTTCCTCAGTGCTGTGAAGCAGTACAGCAACAGATGACATCAGATAAGGGTGTGGGTTTGAGTTGTTTCCTCAGTCCCATCACGCATGTTGTCCTCCCTCTGTCCACCCAGCCCATCCCAGGGCCAGCAGCCCCTCAGACACCTCCCAGGCCTCCCCTCCATCTCCAGGGGAGCACAGGGAGTGTTCACAGCCTCTGGGATTCACGCAGGAGGGTTGTCACTGAGGCCTACCTGACACATTTTACCTTGTCCTGCTCTCTGATTCCTCTTGCCTCCATCCCCACAGATTCCCTCCCGTGTTCCCCAGCCTGCAGCTTATTTAGAGGATCTAACTGGAACTTCTGCAGTACACTCATTTCCTATCAACCCTCTCTGCAGGGAGGAATTTTGTCCAAGTCAGGYGATGAATTCTGTCATTCTAGTGCTGTACAGCAAATGACACCACTGCCCTCAGGGTTAGCAGCAGCCYGGTTACCTTTACGATGGTAAATCCCTCAGATGGGGGATATGAATGACAAAAAGCAGGCGTGGCCGTGGAGTTTGAGCTCAGAAGGATGAGGATTCCTCAGCCCCCAGCAGGCAKGCCTGACCACACAGTGCCTGAGCCACAGCAAGGGCCCCCCACCTGGACTCGTTACCATCACCAAGCTCAGAACCCACAGCCTCATTCTGCACAGCATCCACTACAGGTTATGWGAAATATTAAAATATGTAATTTTAAATGCATGCTTTTTATTGCTTTATAACTAAGAAACCAGATCTTTTCCCACTGACTTTCTCTGCAACTTTTCCCTGTTCTCATATCCCATGTGGCTCTTAAGTGAGCAAAGGCACCAGTATTAAAGTTTATAAGATATTTATATAAATCAGATGGTTGGTGAGTATTAAATCTGATTTTTCTCAATAACCCGAGGGGGAATATTAAAATATTAAGATTGTTTGAATTTTTAAAACACAATTGAGCTTTTGAATAGTTTAGTCCAAAGCCTCAACTCTTGTACTCAAATGTAAACTGGCTGAGGACAGAGCCCTTGAAGTTTTAATCTTGTTATTCACATCCAGTGAGACAAAAGGCAGGCTTAGTGGAAAGCCTATTCTCAAAAATCACAAACAGGCTAATAGGGAAAAATTAATTTTAACTTCTGTTTCCATCATATGATTTTCATCTTGAGAAGGGCACATATTTAGTTATAAATAACTGATGGCATAATACAAAAATTACCATCAAAATTGCCTCATGGCATTGCTGGCTTAGGAACCATCTTTACTTTTGTATTCAACAACTTCAATGTAATTATGAGATTTTCCCATTTCAACAAACCTTCTCTTAGATTCTTGATACAGCACTTTCCATGATTTCCTCCTGATTCCATTTTCTGTCTTTGTCTGATTGTGTTGTGAACCAACATTTTTCATTGTGGATCAGTACAGCCAAAGCCTCCTGGCTCTTTTTTTTTAATACCAAACAGCAGCTGTTTTTTGGAGGACTCCTTATTGCTCCTGACTTGTGCAAGGGTGTGCAGAAGGCAGCTGGATGACAGGGAGCTGTGCAGGCAAAAGGAATGTCTGCTCTTTGCTTTAGGCTCTGATTAGGTCAATTCTTGTGGCAAAGTTATTCCCCCAAACCCACAATTACTGCGAGGCTGAGTTTTCTGGAAAAAGAGATTTCTTTGCATGCTGTCTGACCATCCCACAGCRGGAGTGATGGGTGTTGGTACGTGTAGGTAAGTAAGGCAAGTTGCAAAAGGAATGTACTTAGATTCTATACGGCTATACTTAGTTTTTTCCATAGATGAGAAATCAACCTCTGGCCCATATGTTTGTGCAGAGAAACAGATATACTGCTGTGGGAAACGAATACTGGGATCAGGAGAAGCAGGAAAGCATATACTGAGAAAGGTGACATTTTTGTTACAGTCGTGTTTCTTAATCTTGGTGCTTCAGGCTTCATTTCATACTTCATTTTACAAAATGAAAACCAAACATAGTAAGGATGAAAAGGAGTTGAGTTCTTTGCATTTTTGAGCTGCTACTTAAATTAGCTCTTGTTATAACTTTTAAGAGCTATATTTTAAGAATGTAGAGAACCGGAAAAAGTAAACAAATACACTTTTAATCAAATAATTGCAATATTATTCCTGGAATTTACAATATCTTGACTTTAAGTTTTATGCTACAACAGTTGCAGGATTTTTGGGGTAAAGAGTAATTCTTGGTCAAATGGCTGAACAACTCACAAGAAGTGATTTGTCTTCCTAGATAACAGATTTAAAAAAACCAACCTCAGAACACATGAAATAAGGCTTAAATGCCATTATGACAAAAGACACTTAAGCTACTGATAATCATCCTGTACATATGTGCACTACCCATGTTTACATGACAGACAGATCTAGACTTGCTTCAATAACCTTTTCAGCATATTAATGCTATGAAAAATGTTACATGTGTAAATAAAAAATCCCCTGTAAGTGAAAAGGGTATGTCCTAATCATCATTATTGTTGGCCCTTGTCAAAACTCCCATCTTGTTAAAGTAGATAAGTGATTTTTAAAATTTGAGATGAAGGAAACCTAATAAATTGTTCTGTTCATCATGACAAACTGGGTATGCTACCATTATATTTTATCTAGAAGAAAATGTTAATTCACTAGTTCATAACAGATACTCTTTTTTCAGCCTGAAATGATGTTCTTTTCTCTAATGCTTTTCCTTTTTAATAACACTGTTGAGATCACAGTCTGATTCGATCACCTGGAAGGTGTTCTCAAGACACATTCTTAATAATACCCCTAATTTTAATTATAGGCCTCCCTAGATTACTTTTTAAACAATATTTGGGTCTTCATGGTGAGTAAGGAAGATCTTGTACAGAAGTTGTTTGGCTCCCAGAGGCCTGGATTTGAGAGCAGGTATGGCTACAAGCCCTCAGCATGACTCTGAAGAGCTCATTGAATTTACCTGCTCTCTAGTTGGTTGTGGGGAGTCTCTGATTCCTTACCACGTATAACCTGTTAAAATCTGTTTCTTCATCCCCAAAAGGATGACTCCTRCAAAATAATTCTATCTGAGCACAAAAAGGCTCCTTTCCTACCCAAAGAAAGCAGGAGAGTTTGCTGATTGACAATATTGATCTCTACAGGGTTAAACAGGAAATGAAAGGATGGGAATGACATGAATCATGCAGGTTGAATCTTATATTTTGTTCCTAAAAACCTAGGAAAAAATTATGAAACAATAGTGTGTCTTATGCTCACAAAGATYTATAATTCTGTTTCCACAGAAGGGGAAATCCTATCAACACCATCTTTACATTTGTAAAGAGACATGCGTGAACACCTTCTGCTTTTTGATCTGTGCAGGACCTGGAACTGCTCCTGGTGAATGATGATTCATTCACCATCTCTCTGACAAAGAGATTCTAATTTCAGCTGAAATTTATAGAGTTGTAGAATGGTTTGAGTTGGAAGAGACCTTCAAGACGATCTAGATCCTCAAGTTCCAGCGCCCTGCCATGAGCAGGGACACCACCCACTCAGCCAGCTTGCTCAGGACCTCATCCAGCCTGGCCTTGGACACTTCCTGGGATGGGGATTCTACAACATCTCTGGGCAACTTGTTCCAGTGCCTCACCATCCTTGAAGTGAAGAATTTCCTACCTGTGTGTGMTAAAGAACATTAGTGGATTAAGGTGTCAGTGGCACAACATGTAATGACTTCTTCACAAACCTTAATCCTATGCCACTAAACAGCAATTTGGTGGAATTGTTGTGTATCATCAAACATGAACTTATTGCCAGCTTTCCAAGACAAAAAAAAAGGCTGTCATAATGGGCACAGCTACAGACACAGACTATATGGACAGGAAAAAATATGGGAATAATTAAGCTATATTGGTGTTTTATCAGTTTTCACTGGTGCTGCCAGAATCTGCAGAAACCAYTTTGGGAAAAGAAAGACCGAATAATTTTATGCTTTTCTGAAATTTAGGGTGTGTTAATTTTCATTTATGTCAATGTGGCTCTTGGCTTCTCTTGATTGTTATATATTTAAGATTGTCATCACTGTCAGAGTAAACAAGTGACCCAATTCAGTTTGATCTTCACCTTTCACCCACGTGAAATTTCAAAAGGAGACTCATTGTTTTTGCATGTGTCGTAACCCTGTAATTATGAAGAAATTCAGTAGCAAATTACTTCCATGGCTTTTCCCCTCCATTCTCAGCAGTTGAAAGCATTCCTTCAAGAGACATTAAATAGTCTCAATTTCCCTGTTCTTCTGAGGATACCATACTAATGAAAATATACACTAAAGATTTTTTTTTCTGAGAGAGAAAAACTGTTAAATTCAGTAGAAGTAAATAGCTGCACATTAATAGTTACAATTTAACATGCATTCCTTTTATTTCTCAACTCCTCATTAATGTTGGAAAGGYACACACTGGGGAGCATCTCATAAATTTGAAGACCCTGCATGCACAAAAAGTGTCTAACCATGCATTACAGTAGTTTTTCTAGGTTCCTAGAGCCAAATTGTGATGCTGTCATAGTGTGGGGCAACAGTGGGGAAAAAATAGTTGACCAAATTACAGAACATGTCAACATATGTCCTGTGAAAGAAATGGTGTGATAAAATGCTAGGAACTTGATTCCTGTCTCTACCATGTTCTATCAACCACCAAAARAAATTAACCTAAACTTAAATGTATAAGTTAGGAATATGTCACTGGTTATGCATTTTGTGACATGGCTGTTCTGGCAATATGTGTAGAAAAGGCWGTTGTCCAGCCTCTCAAACCAACAGCTAAAACACATAGTGGGCTCTGTGATATTTGTTGTCTCGCTGAGCCTCAAGTAGCTGACTTGTGAATGCATAATCAGTATGACATTTTGGAAGTCTGCTTTTCTCTGCAATATGTTTTCCTATGCTTGCCAGTTCTGAAGATGAAAGACAACCTGACAGTATTTTAAATAATAAGCTCTTTGATCAGAAAATATATGAAACAACCTTTTTCCCCTGACATATTTTTGGTGAATTTGTCTGAATACCATAAATTGTGTATCTAAGAAACAGGCTTCAAGCAATTCCTTTGAGTTCCTGCTCTGTTAATAAAACCTACTTTTATTGACAGGGTAGAAGCAAGTTAGCCAAATGCTGGAAAGCTAGGATGACAGCTGATGTTCCTCTTTTCATAAATCTACAATTTCTAGTCATTTTGCAGTGGGGCAGACAGAATAATCTGGAGTCTGACACTGTTCATGCATTGATTAGGCCTAGAAATACTGGTCTAGAGACTTTGTTTTAGGGTTCTCTGACTTAACTGGTTTGAAGCCAAAGCAGCAATGTTAGAGGAGATAAATGACACAAACAAGGTATGTCACACCTTATTGAATAGAATGTCCATTGTGCTTTGCTAAAAATTAACATTACTCTGTTGCATTACACTGGAAGACTTTGCATACCTGCAGTTTTTAACAGCACTAGGCTTTGTCTTAGCTGAGAAGGCTGAACTTTAAGATTTTTGTTCTGCTGCTGCCAAGAAGGGACTGTTTTAGAGCAAGCTATTTTTCAAGTGATTGCTTTCTGATGAGGTATAATAATGGGATTATGGAATACAGGTAATTCAGATTCAGGCTGATTTCATGTGTCTTAGCCTTTTAAAAACAGCCTAATTAAGCTCTATATAAAAACAACACAGCAGAATTTCTTGAGTTGATCTCTATTCTCATACTTTTCATTTATTTGCAATTAATTATATTGTCTTCACATACTGGCAGGAAAAAGTGTGCAATTTCAAGAATTCYAGCTGATCCAGTGGTATTCTCCAGCTTCCCAAAAGTGCCAATGTGTTCTCATTGCACCTCTGACAGCAGAGAGGCCCTCTATCAGAAGTGCTGTTTTGCAAAGCTGTGAGGAAAAAGAGGGTGCAAGGAACGTTCCCTTCCAGAGAAATATTCTGCATGATGCTGATGAATGAGAAGGAAAAAAACCTGGGAAATGGGCAAAAGATCCAGCTCCAGGCTTTGACTGATAATCATATTTTTTTTTCTCTGTAGATGTTCCTTGGGGCTGCCTGGCTTTGGCTCCTGATCCTCACCACACCCCTGGTTCTGTGACCATGGCACTGCTGACAGTCCTGTGCCCACTGTGCCACATGGCCTTTATTATATTGAAATGCAGTTATGTTCAATCCCTGCGTGACCTGGGGCTCCCAGACTGCTGCAGGGAGCACTCCTGACCTGAGAAATTCCCACAAAAGTGCTTTGTTAGCAAAGCAGACAGCAGCAAACACCCACCCAGCCACTGACCAGCCKGGACAGGACAGTCAACAGGCTAAGCTGGAAGCCACGGACTCTGGAATAATGTAAGCTTTTAGTTTTTTCTTCCAGGATTATCCAGACTGTTCAGTTGAAGGTTGAATTTGAAAGTCTATGATTTCGAGTAGGTTATAGTGCAAGCATGGATTTAATAAGGATGGCTAGGGGGCTTTAAAATTCCTTAGATGTAAGGAATGCTTGTAGACTTGACTGGATGTAAGATCTGCTTGTGTTTCCTCAACCTCTCCACATTCCCCACCCATGTGAAGATCACCTCTGCTCTTCCAATGGGACTCAGTCATCTCCAGAGATTAGGTTTAGGCTGTGTAGTTTTTTTGGCTGCAATTTCCTTGATGTCTCTACAAAATTCAGAGCCTTGGTTGTTCTTCCATGTCAGGTGTTTTCACTCTTCCCCATTCATTTGGTTTTGCAGAGCTCAGATGCATCAAATTCAAATCAGTCATGTGTAGCATTTTAGTATTATAAAGTTACCTAATTAACTTAAGTGAGATGCTAGAATCCAAAAATGCATATTTTGGCAAGGGTTAAAACTTAATCTCAAAAGCCACATGCCAATTCAAAGTGTATTTGTGTGCAGATTTATCTGAGAGTGGCTTGGCACTGAAGGATTTTCCATTGGCGCTAAAAGAGCCACTGCATGCCAAGAAAGTAAATATCAAACAGAAATGTGCCAGTATTTCCTGCCAGTCTCACATTTTTGAAACTTTTTCCATCCTCCATGCCATTGATTTTTGATATGCTCCCAGGCTTCCTAGGGAAAGGCTTTTGAGTTTCACCCCAGGATGCTGAAAGTCTTCTAATTTGAATACTAAAAATGTTAAATGAAAAAAGACTCCTCCCCCTTCTGACACCCCCAGGAAAAATCCCAGAATCTTTTCCTGTGAAATGTTGGAAGACTTCAAGGAGTTTTTCATCCATCCAAAATACRCAGCAAATAGAATGTGACATTTTATCCAACGTGTGCACAAACAAGTTGGTAAAGCCTCTCCGCCTCTTTTTGGGATCTCTCAACCATACACTTCTGATTGTATTGCATTACTGATTCCTGTGTCTCAGTTTCCCACATTTGGCATTTTAATTTTTTTTTTTTTTGTTACTCTTTCCTACCCTTGGAGCTTTCTCCCTGCTCCTGCATGCCAAGTTCCACCTTTGGAACTCTGTCCTTTGAAGGCTCTTTCACAAGTTGTCCTTCCACCACTGACCACTCACTCCTGGGCTGGACTGCATTCTGAGAGTGCCTGAGCTGCATTCTCAGACCAGGAGCTTTCCAGTTCTGGGAGCAGATGGCATTGGTCAACCACCCAACCATTACATTTGTTGCAGGATGCCCCTCAGTCACAGTGGGATCATGTTTAACATGTCCTGTAMCAAAACAGCAATAAAAGTGTCCAGACTTTACTTCTTGGCCAATTCATTGGATGAAAAGAGGAAATGTCATAACCCACAATTTAACATGTTTTATAAAGCCTAGACTRTTTTGGTTCTGTTTCTAGTTTGTTTGCTAGCCATAATAACATTTTTTCACTATTGTTTATAATACAGTGTACAAAACTCCTATATTTCTTAGTAACCTACTTGGCTTTCCTAACTGCAGTGTTCAAACATCTGTCAGATAGATTTTCTAGATTCTGGACATGGCACAACATGGAAAAATGCACTGAAAATCAAAAATACTTTYGCCTTATTAATAAGGAACTTTGAAAGGCATATTGCTTGAATTTGATGCTAGTATAAAGCAGTTTTGCCTCTTAAAAATTATTTGGTACATTATAATTTTTTAAGTTCTCTGGTAACCAGTAGAGCCTGAAGATGGGATGAGTTTCTTTAAATTGTTGTGTGATGGAGGCAGAAGTAATAACTGCTGTCATCATCCCTGAGGGCCCTTCTCACTTGGCATCCCTATTGCCACAGGAAACATAATCAGAAATAATTCYCCTATGATACAGGAATTTATTATTATTTAGAAGCAACTTACACATAAATAGAGAGAGCTCCAGCTCCAGAGATGCTGGAGCTGGGCAGTAGGAAATGCCCAGCTTGGGAACCTCAATGAAGCACAGGGTTGAATGGAGGCTCTGTGTGTGCACATTTATCTGCACAACCACATGTACACATTTGAATTTACTAAGAGAAAGAAAGAGACAGGAAGGGTGTTGTGCAGTAGAAGCTGAAAAGAATTTTTAAAATTTAAAAACCCAACCGAAACAAACGAAATTATATGCATAAGTCTGTGTTGATACTAGGAAAATAGTATATGCACAAACAATACAAATCAGATTGAGGGCTCACTTTGTGTATACACTTCATAAATTAAAGACAGCATTCTGCTCCTGGGTCTGAACTGTAGATCTTGATTGCACATTCTTTTCTGCAGTGAACTCACACCACACAGGGGCAGGGGGCTGCACAGAGGGGCGGTGGCAGGGAAATGCCCTGCTACATCTGGAGGGRAAAAGCTGCCTGAAATCCGGGGTGCTGCAGAGCTCTCCCCAGGTCGTGGCACTCCCCAGGTCGTGGCCCAGGGAGGGGCTGGGCATGGTCCCTGTGCTCTGTCTGGTGCTGAAGGTGTTGCTCAGGTCAGGCCTCGCCTCTCAGAGGGTGCATGGCCAGATGCCATGGCTTGGGGCTCTTTGGGAATGCCAAAGTGCATCGCTGGGACTCCTAAAAGAGCCACAGTCCCTGGCCTCTTTCAGTGACCACTCRCCCCTGGAATACTTGAAGGCTCTGTGATCAGCAAAGTCTGTGAAAATAAGGCAATAAATGAAATGAAATAAAATGAAATAAAAAAAATAAAATAAAATAAAGTAAAATGAAGTAAAATAAAATATACCCCAGACTACTATTTTTACAAGCTTCTGAAGTGAGAAATGAGTAAAGTCTTTCTGCTAGAACAGTCATATCTTTTTAATGTGTGCCCCTGCAAGAAGGCGAATTTAAAGACTGAAAGACTCCTTTTACCCTTGTGTTCCTTGTTGACTTTTATATAAAATTTCACCCCAAATATTATCCAAGTACAAATCAGTGTTGGTGAATTAATTGTTTTTCTTAACAGTCCCCACTGGGGACCTCCATCATTAGAAATCATCATCATAAAGCTACTTTGGTTCAAATCCTTACTGTAAAAGTCAWAACTGCTGTAAGCCATGTTTTATATGTAGTGATTCCTTAGCCTTGCCCAAAACTGGAGCAAAGAGCCTCACTGAAAGGCCAGGTCTCAGTGATTAATTAAATTAATTTTTAAGACATGCAATATGGAATATCAGCATGGAAAGAACCCCACAAACCTTAAAAAAAAAAAAAAAAAAAAAAAGAACCTGCATTCACTCATGGAAGGGCCAGTGCAGCAAAACCCTTGACACAGGCACAGGGTGGTGTCACTGCACCTTGCCTGTGTGAGGCAGCTGTGCAGCTGTGCTCTCAGGGAGCCCTCTCCTCTCCTGCCACGTGCTGTGGTTTTGCTACAGCTTTTACATAGGGGAGCAAGAAAGACAACAGCCCAGAGCCAGTTGAGGTCTGGGTCTGTAGCAACCTACCCACACTGAGTTAATGCTGCTGACAGTGTCCATGAGAAAGGCTTCTTTCCTAAAGGTAGGTCAGAGGAGAAAATCTGTGAGGAAACAGGCAGTTTAATCCATGTATAAGCAATGTGTGTTCTCTCTTTTCCAATGGGTACAACAAACTGGTCAGGCATAGATTAAGCTTCTTCTCAACAGGAAACTATTGCAAATTAAAAAAGAAATATTTTTTTTTTTWAAAAGTGATATTTGATATAAAAAATTGCAGGAAAACAATTATGCTGGTTTATATTCTGTTGGAATCATTCACTTGTTGCTACCCAGCTTGTTAGCATAATTGRGCACACTAACTCATGGTCAGCCTCTGCTGCCAGCCTCTGTTCTGTAATACATTAGTTTCAAGTTGCTGCCACAACATATTACTCATTAAAACTGGAGATCTTCCTAATTGTAATGGAGAAAAATGCTTATGAACTGTAAAAGTTTTGAAGCCTTTATTCAAAATGGACTGAGATAAAGAGAATTCATGCTGCAAGAGATGGAGATGGAAAGCAAAACCCTGTCTTGCCTCATTAATGGACATGGTTGCTGTGTGAGTGGCAATATTTTGGTCCCAGACAGCGTTTTGGTTCCAGAAATAGTGAACTCAGGCTGTCATGCTGAAACAGCCTCAAATAGTTATCAACCACACTGTTCTTGGCTGTAAAAGGTTTTCACATCAGAAGAGTTTCTGTGATTCAAACAGGTGTAGGTAGCCCCTGGCATGGTTTTGAATGTTTATATAAGAATCAGATGGGTTAATGCTCCATTTCCAGTCAAATGTTGAGGGGCAGTCTCTGTCTGGGCCCTAGATTATATGTTAGGATGGACCTATGAASAGCATCATAGAAAGGTGTTTTATTCATGCAGGTGCTCAGGAAAAGATACAGTGCATGGCTGGAGCTGAGGAACGTGTCTCCAATGGTGCCTTTGAACAGGGGACCCCTGCTGGCCCCAGCCTTCCAAATCCATCATCCTGTACCAATTACTGCTCATCAGCAGCTTCTGGACTACTCTGTTCCCAGGGGAAATGGGGATAGTGCACTCTGGGGAGGGATCCCTAAGCAGGGACCTTGGGGAGAAACCAGCAGGGTAAGTCCCATGCTCAGCATGTGAGAATCCACAGCTCTGATTACAGACTCTGTCCATGAGACAGACTGCTCTGGTTAAACACAGCTTTGCTCTTGGGCCTTGTAAATCCAGAAGTGCTGTTTCTGTTCAGAAATATTGAAGTCAGACACCTTCTCACCAGGACTGACTTGCTGGGAAAATTGAAGCTTGAGCTAGAAGGAAAGATCTTTTGTCAAAACCTGGAAGAAAAGGAGAGGGAGGCTGGCAGAACAGAGCTGGTACCKAGCAAGAAAAGCTATTGAGTGTCAGAGTCTGGGGCCATGGGCAGCTTCTAGCTATGTCCTTGCTATGGAGTTCAAATGGGTAATTTTAAAAGGTTCCTTAACAGTTTCTAGTTAAATATAAGCTAAGGCACTTTGCTTGCCCTTCTTCTCATTAGGTTACCATGCAAGGATGATGATTTGGGGTGTTGGTATTAATTGCCACTGTGCACTCTCACCTCTGTCCACGGTGAATTAGTTTCCTAATATCAAACCAGGAGGGAAAAAAAGACTCATTTCAGCCCCTGCTCACTTATATGAGCATGCCAGGAGGCAGGAGCCTGTGTCTGCTGCTGGTTTTTCCTGCAGTAGCYTTTTGGAGAGCTGTGGGAACTCCTGGGCAGCTGAAGCACTGCTCAGCACAAAGCTGTGCAATAGGACATCAAAAGGACTTCCCAGTATCATAGAAGAAGAAAAAAATCCACTCACAAATCCACTTCACCACAAAGTTGAGGAACCATGGAGCTGGTTTATCCCACTAGATTTCCCTACAATGCCCACAGGTAGCTTTATGCTTGATTCCTTTGACAGTTACAGGGGTGGTAAGAAAGAGCTGGGAAGGTGGCAGTACCAATCTGACTGGTTTTGCTCCAGAATTTTCATGAGGAAGTCGGGAAAGATTCAGGTCTCTACTAATTTGCTTGTATATGCAATTTTATGGGTGCAGCTGCTAAAGTGAGATACTTCACGAGTCTGAAACCTCAGAAGACTTAGAGATCAGACATTTCATTTGGAATAAAACATCTATGTAGGCAGAAATGCATATTCAAAGGCTTTAAAGCACTTTATGTTGTAGTAATGAACAAGAGAGCAAGCAGAGGGAAAATCAAACTGGGACCATGCCTGTGTTAAGCCAGGTGTTGATAGGAAACCATACAAATTTCCCCTCATATTTCCATAGCTAAAATACAACTTTATGTGAAAAATTGTGTATTAAATTATRCCACCTTGTGTGGTCATATGGATTATTATTATTATTAGTGTGTCTGTTATATTGTGGGATTGCTTCTGTTTAGGTGCATTTGTTCTCAGAGTATATAAGAAATTTGTCCCAGAATTAGGGTCCCACTGAACAGGGTAATGTATCAGCAAGAACAAAACCTGTGCTGGCTGGGTACATCTTGTTAGCTGAGACAGCACTTGGCACATTGTGAGCTAACACCACTACAGTCATGTTATTGTCCTACTTTAAATCACTCAGTGAGGTCAGAACAGCTGAACTCTGTGGACATGGACTCACAATTCAGTGTGATACAGGAAAAATGGGATAACAAATGGCAGTTCTCTGTGGGAGCTGTAGCTCAGGGGTGCTCAGTCATGTGCTGTACCCTACTGTGCACTGTCTGCATTTTTTCTCTGACTGTACTGCCTAACACCTTCCTACWGCACATGTTGAAATTCAAGACAGTCCAAGGCAAACTTAGAGGTGTTGATACCCAAAAGCAAAGCAGYGTAATTCAAAACAAAAAGAATCTACACATCTTTAGCTGAATGGGAAATACATGGAACAACAGTGGCTTGGACTCTTAGGAAGAAAAAAAGAAGTATGACTGATCTGGAAAAAAAAAAAGAAGAAAGAAACTATCTGGCACTTCTTTCACATTACACACAAAAGTCACAAACCTTGAAAAAACTTCAAAATAGGTGAAGTTTTATTGTGGAAAAGACAGCACCCACTTCGATGTTTCAGGGACTTTGGAGTTCTCTTCAGTAAAACATTGTTAGCTTGGCCCYGTAGAAAATTTGGAACCCAGTCTGTCTCTTCATAATGATCTGTTATAGAGGGYTGCAGAATGCCAGAGTGCTTCTATTTTAGTACTTAATGCAAAGACTTCTCTTCCCTGCTAGAAAAGACCTTTGATTTTCTAACCAATGTCTCAGATGATCTGCGAACTAGTGGGTGTGTTAGTAATCACTTGAGTTTTTACAAGTGGAACAATTCTTTTAGCCAAACTGGATGAGGGATGAAGGGGAGGTGAAAAACCATCTTAATCCCCTCACATTTATTCCCACCAAGGAAAGAGAGGGAAAATCTAAATTCCTAATCTCCCCCACCCCAGCCCCATGGAAGAAAGACAGAGACAAACAGGAACAGAAAGATCARAAGTGTACGATGAACTATTAACCAGTGATGCTGAAAGTTTTTAGATATTTGGTTCTTTGACTCATGGAAAAGAGCCAGAAGGACATGACCAGMCAGGCAAGTGACCACTGGATTCCAGGTACCCTCAAAAGTCATAGCTCATTTCTCTATTCTTCATCTCACAGTATGGGGCAATCCCCCTTGGCATTTCCATTCTGGCTTTGCCTTCCACRCGTTCTGCCTTACCCACTGCAGGAAAGTCTGTACACCAAGAAGTTTTACCCTGAAACAGAGTCTCACAAGAAGTTATTATGAAAGACTTCTGCAGGAACAGCTGTCATTAACAGCAGTGATGTTGAAGACCCAAGGCAGCCTTTCAGTAGCAAACAAGAGATTTAAAAAAAAATTACATTTGAAAATGTACTGTGTCTAGAAACAGTGAGATGTGGCTGCTACCAAGGTTGAAAATCCAGACACTGCTGTTAAAATACTTTTAAGATTAGAAGCTCAAGAAGAGCACACACAAGATTAGGCAACATTGAAATATAGATCTAATTTTTACTTTTCAGATAATAAAAGCAATTGTAAAAAAGTTATTTCACAAGGAAGGAATGATCATTAATCACTTTGGCATTATCCAGACAGTAATTATACCCTAGCTATGCAAGGTAATTATAATTACACCAGGGGAAAGGTCTCTGTCAAAGCYATAATAACTGGCTCTCTGTTCCACGGCTGCCCATCTCCATAAAACATAGTGGAAAGTACAAATACTTGTCCAGTTGAGATTTCTCTGTGGGGAAAGGGGCACAGCAAGAGGCAAGTCCTCACTGAGAAGGGGACAGAAAAAACTCATGTCTGTGATGTCTGCCTGGAGCAAAGCAGGCACTTTGATACCCAAACTGCTGAGYTGTAGAACATAATAGGAAACAACAGATTTTGAGGCTGCAGTCATGGCTCAGGAGCACCTCTCTTGCTCAGATGTTTTCAAGCTTTTTCTCAATCAGAAAGCAGAGCCACACACATTTTTAAGGARGGAAAGCTGAAAGTTAACACATTTTAATGAAAAAAGGTGGTCACATGTCAAATCCCCAGGCCCTCAGAGCGCAGGGGGCCCTGCCTCTGGGCTYTAAGATACTTCCCTAGAGTGGCTCTGGTGCAATGTGTCCTCTGCAAGGTCTGGACAGAGCTTCAGGAAGGCTGCAGCACCCCTGTGACACTGCAGGAATTACTGGCACACTCCTGGGTGCCACAAACCTCTCTCTGCAAGGTGGCTCATCAGTTTTTTGGGCGCCTAAGAGCTGAGATTCTTTTCTGARCTTACAAGGTCAGCCTTGTGCTACCTTACAGTCATTAACCAGGACATCACCAGCTAGAGGCAAATAAATACACTGCATCTTAGAGAAAACCCAGATCTTAGTGGTTTTCCTGGAGCTGACTTCTTTCTCCCACCCTGGGAACCATTCTCGGCCTCTTCCTGCGCTGAAGTCTGTTTTGGGGTGTGCCTTAAAACTATATAATAAAAACATGTATTATTACTGGCAAATTCCCTGTGAACAATCATAACAGTGGATGATTTTAGGCCTGCACTAGCAATGGGAGCTACTAGAAGAATTCAGTGACTGTTAAACCTTTCAAGCTTCATTATTTGCTGACCTGAATACGTTTCTTTCCAGGCAATTAAATTCTGCTGTAGAAATGCTTTCAAGTACCCCRCTTCACAGTGATTTTTATTTGAATGGTCATGTTTGCAAAATACAAATGAAACCAGAAATATATATAGCATATATAATACATAGCCTTTGTAAAGCCACTAAGAAAAAGAACTATACAACAAAAGTGTCAGGCATTTTTGGTTGAGGAATATTATCAAATCCACAGCTGAATGAGTCTTCCAGAGAAGTTGCAATTATTTGGATTTGTGATGTTGCATTGGCTTAGTTTGTTCTGTTGCATCTTGCTGTTTGTTTTCCACTTATAATAAGAGTTTTGGTTTGCAGCAACACTGGTAGAAGTGAAGAAAAACTTAAAAATTCCTATAGGAATGGATCTTTCCAACAAGATCTGCAGCAGACACATTTCTGTGGCCATGATGAAATTTCTCTGCATCTCTGCTCCTGTGTATGGATGTTAAGACATCTGATTCAGGAGKGGTAATATTGCCAAATTACTTGAGCAATTACTGTTTCTAAAGCTGATGGAATTGGGTATTTTTTCTAAGTTCATAAAACTGAAGAAATATTACAGCAGATTKGCAGTTTCTCTAAACTAAGTGGTTAACTCATGGTCCTATTATTCACCAAGATTCACCAAGGTAAACCTTTCTTGACATTACAGAAATCCAAGGGCCGGCTCAAAACCTCTAAACATATTCATCTTTAAATCACAGATTAATCTGCTTTTTCTTTMCCTAAGAATATTTGAGTCCTTGAGGCTGACAGTATAACCAGAGTTACCAGAGGGAACAAAGAGGGAGTAGCTGGGGGTGCAAACGAAGCTAACGATAGTTTGGAGACAAAGCACAATTTAAGATCTGTTTGCACCAAGGCTTCTGCATAAAGCAGCTGTTGAGMTTGGGAGACATCAATTTCTCCCAGAGGATGAGCATCTCCCAGGGTTTCCCAGGGGCAGTGTGGCTCTGTGAGSCCTTGAAGATGAGGATGGAGAGCTGGGACAGCAGCGCTGACCACCCTCCTGTCCCGTGTGACTTGAACCTGGCCAGTGTTTTAAGCGTTTCTCAGTTCTCCACAATAACAGCAACAGCAGTGACAGAGATTACCCCTTTAGCAATTTCTGGGGAAGGAAAGACATTTCCTGCTTTTGCTTCTGCACAGTAATAATCATTTCTAATATATTCCTCTTTGTGTATTAAATTGAATAATGAGTGACAAACGGTGGTAGACGCATCTACTATGGAGATTAATAACATCATTAATAGTTTTTAGAATGACACCTTTGCATTCAAAACAGTTTATTATGCTAACGTGCCATGTCATGTTCCTTTCACTATTGTGCTCTGCCTTTCTTTCTCTTTATCTCTCAGTGTTTTTCACAACGTGTGAATTGCCCTAAGTAAGGCTTTGATCTTGCAAATGTGTGCAGATTATTTACCTAAAAGGAGCCATCCTCTTACATCCAATTAGACTGTTCTTTGTAGAAATTCTTTCCTAAGAATTTGCTGATCAACGTTTTAAATCTGCGCTGGAGGAAGGACAATGTCTCACTATGTGTTTGCAAACCGAGCTGGATCCGGTTTCTGATTCTGTATTCATGACATATGCACAAATATGTATATATTATATAATTAGTATATACTATATGTATAATTATATATTGAATTATATATAATATGTATATACTAATGATAAAATATTTACCCATCCAACTGGCAGATATTCTAAAGKACAGTTTATTAAAGAAAGGTTTTATGTAATCGCAGAACGCGCCGGATGTTTGCATTAACAATATTAATCATTTGCATATATAAAAGAAATAGTTAAATTGGTCATAAAATCAAAGGCATAGATTCTGTTGAGGGGCTCTGCATAGCCTGATTCACTGTAAGCATCCACAGCTGGTTTTCACCACAGCTTTCCTTTGCTGGCAAATATACAAGATTTTCTTTGTCTCTGTTTCAGAGTTCACCATTTCCACTACTCACTGCTCACCCCTGACACACTCTCCCTCAATTCTAGTAGACAAGGTCCCTTATATTTTTTCCCTCTTTCCATTGCAGCTGGTGACACCCCCAGGGGAAAACCATTAGCAGGTACAAGTCTGAGAAATATGTGCATTTGCTTGGTACCTTTATGGGGGCTAAAATTGTGGCTGGAATTAAATGCACCCTTTGATGCTTACCTTTTGTACCTTTCTAGGTGTTTCTTGGCACAGCAAAAGCAGCTGATGGGGGCACAATTAATTTGTATTTGGAAGAACATAACTAATAACTGCAAAACTTTGGTGCACAGATCTGCCTTCAGTTGTAACTGACTGGAAACCAAGCACTCATGGAGGTGCCTATCAATAYGTCCAAATTTACTTAGAAGCAGTTTTTTCCCAGTGTTGCTGTCCTGTGGAATGGGTTGTGTGAGGGAGAGAGAAGAATGATCCTAGACAAAATTTCCTCGTGTTTACCTTAGGTGGTTGTGACTCACAGGATGAGCACAGGTGATGCAGCTGTGCCTGCTCAGTCAGCTTTGGAAATAACCATTATTATTTACTGAATGATGGAAGTGCCCTGCTTTCCCTGTCATGGCTTAGCRCTCCACTGTGCTGGCTGCTACACAAACACCCAACAAAGACTCGTTCCTTGCCTCAGGAGCTTCTTCCACAAATAATAACAAATGGTTGTGAATTATCTCCCTCACTATTGAAAACAATTTCACCTTTCACCAGCTCTCTCCCATCACACACATTTACTGGGGCCTCCATGGACCTACAAGCACTTGAGTTTTGGAAAATACTCTAAGCATGCACAATACCTAAACAACAATTTCTTAGCAGACAGCTAATCTCAAGTGTAAAATACTTGGAAAGTGCTTAGCAAGGCTGCAGRCCGGGTGCAGTGAGCAGACACAGGCACCCAGTCCATCCTCTCTGGGAGCTGTGGGTGTGAGCTGCAGCTCGTGGCACTTCCTGAAGGATTTCAAGGGGGAATACAACAAACAGTCCAAGTATTCATAGCAAGGGCTTTGTTTTCAGTTTCACTGCAATAACAATTAGCAGCTAGTTGGCTTTTGGCCACTGGAAATTATATAGCCAACTGGCAAAAAGTAAAATTTTTTTCCTGGCGTTATGCTTGCAAGCTGGGTGGCATAGSAGGACTTTGGGAGTATATATAACACCAACCTCTGCAGAATTATGCAAGAACTAGTCAAAAGTGCTTTCTTCACCCAGCCAAAGGCTAATTGCCAACCAGCTTCATTGACCTTCATCAAAACTGAGCTTTGTTGAACAGTGACATTTGCCACMGCCTTTCTCTTTTTGCCTGTTTTTCTCATGTTGTCTTTCTTTCYCTCTCTCTCAAGTTTGGTTTTATTTTGTTCCATGTGTATGCACAAAACTCTTCCYGCTCTAAGAAAATTTGCAGGTAGACGCAAATCCCCAGCAGCAGGGCACATTTTAACAGGATCTGTTCATGATGCCCATGACCAATGCTCTGGGAGATACAGGAGGGAATTCCCGGGTCCTGCAGCTGCCCGGTACTGACCACACAGAGCTGAGAAGCGCTCACAGCTGGAGCCTCGCACCCCCAGGACCAGCAGGTCCTCGGAGGAGCTGCTTTGATGGCAGCTGTCTCCTTTTGCAGTTGGACCTGTTTGCCCAGATTCCCCCTCCCCGAGGCCAGGCTGCCTCATTAGCAGGCTGGCAGGTTTCAATCCATCATCCCCAGTCCCAGGCTGAGAGCTGAAAACACGTAACAAGCAAACAGAAGTTTACGACATTATAATTGCAAATATTTTCTGCTTTGTTTTCATCTCAAGGAGGAGAATTTTGGAATGAAAGGAGATCAGAGGCTTGCCAGTGCGTGAAGTTTTATGGGCTTAAGTCCCAAAATTATGGCACCAGTCAGTTAGGAGCTACCTCAATGCTTTGAATGCTGCTAAAAACCTAAGAAAATTCCAAATAAAAATAAAAATTCCAAATAAAAAGAATCTGCTTCTTTAGTAAATAGTACTAGAATAGTACTATTATTTAGTAATAGTATAGTAGTACTATTTAGTGCTAAAATAGATAATATCAGAATTGCCGTAATTAACTTCCTTGTAAAATGCAGAAGTGACAGAAATGAAAACTATATGGAATCTATACTTCAGTAGAAATGTGAACATTTACAKATGTGTCTAAAAGAACAGTCAAAAWTTTGTTAAGTCAAACACTCAAAAATGAAAAAAGTCAGGTTGCCCATGACCTTCTAAGTGTTCTCTAACTTTTTTATTCACTTCACTGTAAATATAATAGCTCAGAACTAGTTTCAGCAATGCCTGAGGCAGACTGAGTTGCAATCCACCCTGCTTTTGTCACAATCTTCTTGTTTTTCTTTGAATTCCACAGCTCACACATTCAAGCACTGTGTAAGAACTTCAGCTGTCTTTTTTCTCCTCCTATTGAACATGGACAAAATTTTTGGAGTTTGAACCCAAAAGTCTTTAAAAAAATTTAAAATGCACAGGTTCATTACTTCAAAGCACTTTCTTACTTATAAGCCAGCTATCTGAGGCACGACTTGCACCTTTTAAAGATGAACATCACCTTAAGCACTGTGAAAATCAGATAGTAAATCCAGCAGGCACTATGTAGGCACCAGAATAGAAGTGCTGGTTTTTCACACCAGTTTTTCAGTGTGGTGAGAATTTGTAACTTCCATYAACTCGGTAAGCTCATAAAGGAAGCCTGAAGCTATGTTTTTGTTTTAATGGAACACAGGTTGGTATCTTTATGTGGCAAGGCRCATTAAATCTATTTAATACTGAGAGTTTTTTAACACTGAGATATCAAGACAGCTAACTGGAGAGTGGTAACCTTGTGAAAATACACCCAATATTTGCAGCAAGGGSAGATACAGTCAGGTCAAGATGGGAACTCAAATCTCCTGAGGCAGTAAACAAGGCTGCTTGCTATCAATTCAAGCTAAAACTTCTCTGTTTTTGTCACTAGTCCATGAGGTGAAACTTTGCAAACTGCCAAGTCAAATCTTTTCAAAGAAGCAACAAGTTAAGTTCAGAGGAACACAAATGATGTTTATTTTAAATGTCTGATAGCTTCAGTAACCTCAGAATAACTTAGTTTGCATTCTGGGATCACTTTTCTGCAAAGGGGCAAAGTTGCAAACAGTATAAATTAAAAGTGGTAAAAATATTTATTGGCAACCTAAGTTTTTAGGAGCACAGTTTTATATGTCTCTGTTTGCATAGCTTCAGCATAAATGGGGCAATATTAATACCACAAGAAGGTCTGTTTGCATGCTGCTCCAAGAATTTTCATGCAAAGGAAAAAACGCTTGCCTTTGCCATTATTCTTTATGACCAGAAATCCTGGTTAGATTAAAAAAATAAAGTTTTTTGAAAATGTTTATGTGGGGTTTTTTTTGTGATCATGGAAAAGAAAGATAATTACTTGGAACATCTGCTAAAACTTCATATTAGGATAATCACATTAATCCTATTTTTGTCTATAAAGGACATCATACCTGAGTTCATTCTTTTTGTGGGACAGCACTTACCRAGTGTTACTATAAAACAAAAGCAAATTCCAAATAAAAATAATCTGTGCAGCTGTGGGGCTCCTCTGGGCAGAAGAGGGATGGAGCTGTCTCCTGTTTGGACACAAAACTTGCATTTGTCCTTGACCAGTTAGAAACAGCCTATACACCTCAGGCAGTCCCTGTCTTGCATCTTCCTCCCAGATCCATTTTCCCTCGATGCTGTTCACATTTTCAGCCAAACCCAGCTGGCAGAAAGCAGCACCCACCAGGCTCTGCACCTTGTACCAAGCTGGGCACAGGGGCTGCTTGCACTGAGCCAGTTCCAACTCCAGCTCTTCAGCAACACCTCAGCTCAGACTAGGGTGAAAGCCAGCAGAGATATCTGCAAACTTTTGGWGAGAGTTCTCCTTCCTGTGCAGTACCAGTACAAAGAAATGTACAACAAAACAGGGCTGCTGGGTCAGGAAATTTTATTTTTTGCCTCTCCACATCAGCAGCTGTTCAGAAGTTGAAAGGATGGAAGAAAACTGACTGGCCTTTCTCATGGGCATGGTATCATCCACTCCCACAAGTGCTACCCAGTTTCCTGACATAAGGCTGTCACTACTTAGCCAGAAAATATCATGGTTTGACTTTGGTAGGTGCTGAGAGCACGTCTCTCAGTGATGCACCCAGACGAGCCTGTTGCAGCACTGATAATGACACACAGGTCTGCTGCACTGGCTGCCTTCAAACTTTCACCTCACCCATTTCACTGGCACTAAAAAAAAWATCTTTCTTCAGAATACACAATCATGTCACCTGAAAATAAAACTGTTCAGTTGAATGGCATCAGGATGTTCTTGGGGTCARATGTTGTGACACACCTGAGGGAGAGAAGGCAGAACAGCTGGTGACAGGAAGAAAAAATTGGGGTGAACGTAGAAAGGAAGAACAGAAGCTTGAGAAATTCTGGAGCAAAGATGATACAATACCAGTGGCTGAGAAACAYAAGCAGGAAAAGTCTTTGGAGGAGATATCTTTGAGATCAGCCTTGCTTTGAGTTCATTCAGTGCATATGGTGGGCTGAGAGCACAGCTAGGCTGTGGTACTGCCACTGTGCAGACAGACTCAGAAAAGGAAAATATTAGAAACTGGGGCTGTATTGGCAGAGTAGATCTGCCATGAAGTCCCAGCCAACCACAAATCCATCACTCCTTGTCCTCTATATCTTATGGTGAGCCAGGGAGGAAACACAAATGGCCTAGATACTTTCTTGGCCTTTGGAGCCCCTGTGTCTGAAATAAGGACACGAAAAAGGGTGTTAATTAGGAAACTAAAAAAAAAAAACTGTCTAGAAGGTTGTCTGCTTTTTGGACTAGATAAAATGTATAAATGTATAATGGCCAAGGTTTCAGAGCAATTTAGCCTGTAGGTGGAGACTTGATGTTTTACTTTTTGCCCTCTTTACTGTGTCATGGCCAAGAAGTGAGATGATTGATTTTCCTGAGCAGCGGAGACTGTGAAAGACTGGACTATGAAAGATGAATGACTCATTTACCCATTTGTGGAGGTTCCAAGGTGCTTAACTGAGGCCAGGTTTGCATCCCTCGAAGGAGGAGGTGAGTTTTTGGGTGTGTAATGGCTGGTCTGAACAAGGCAGGGGGGYGAGCTACCCCCGCCCGGAGGCTACAAACCTCTTTGGGCTTTGAGGCTGATCAGGGGCAGGGGGAAGGTGCTTTTWGCACTAATTGCTCTGCTGTGCACAACTCTCTCAGTTGAACACACCCCGGGAAGGTCGGGTGGGCACTGCTGGCTCAGCTGTGCTGAAGTGAGGGCAGCTGAGAAGGTGTCACAAAGCACCAAAGAGCCCCCAAGCACCCCCTGACTCATTTCTGGAGCCTTCCACCGCAGGACTGAAACCTCCCACCACAGGGGAGGCACCTGGGGGTTTCCAGCCAGCCTGAGCCATGCTTTAACCCATCGGAGTTTGTGTTTTGGGAGTTTCTTCTCCTATTTCCAACAGATCAAGATGGATCAAGACCATCACTTTGACCAGTGGACATCTAAACTGCAACAGTCAAGTCTCATCGATGATGCACTGGTGGTGATTATGTATCTTTCTGCTCTTACCCTTTCTTTCCCTTTCTTTTCTCTATCTTAAGTAATATTTTATGCTTTCATATTCCTATATTACTACAGAAAATGYTAACTAAAACAGCYACATTCCTGCTTTCCAYTGCAACCAAATTGTTCTAAATGAAACCCTACATACACATTTTTACAAAAACCCATTTTCGGGTGTCTTTCCTCTCTAATCCACCCCAAGGGATCTATTAACAAGAATTTGGGTTACTCCTGCCTCTGTGGGGGTGGGTGGTCACAAGGCCACCGCTGTCCAGGGCTGGCTGATGGATACAGGGCAGTGCCATGATCCTTCCCCTGTGGATGCTGGGGAGAGCAAGTGGTAGGGACCTGGAGCCTCTGATCCAGAGCATGATGAAAAGCCTTAAAGCTTCCTCTGACCTGGCCCCCAGGACCTTTGCTGGGCAAAACAGAGCTCAGATGTTCAAGAAACCATGCTGTGTGTCTATCCAGCTGTTTCTGTGTTATAGCAGCCATTTAATTCACTTCAGTTTTAAGGGTTTTAGGAGTGAAATTGCACAGCAAAAAATGGCATGGGAAGGATTATAGTTCTGACCAGTGAAGTTAACCTGTCATTGCTCATACCCAAATAAATCAGACTGTTGTTCTATTGGTCACAAAAAGAGATGTATCTATGACACAGTTACTTTAGTTGTCTTCATACGATCTGTGTGGATTTTTCTTAGAATTTAGGGGAAAAAAGTGACCTTGTTTTGCTTTGGTCAAGATAAATCAATAGCCTTGAAATTTGGAAACAATATATGTTCGACCACACAAACTAATAAGGCACCAGTGTTTTAGCAGACATTATAAAACATAAAATTAGATGGAAAATTGCCTTAAGCCCCTGTAAATTAAAATTGCTCTTTTTATAGCAAAAATGAGCCTTATATAGCAACAAACAATTTTGTGATCTTCATTTTACAAGCCAATTTCATATGGCAAAGAGTATTTATTCATCCTGCTCCAGTGACCTAACCAGCAATTTACAACGTGATGCCTTGCATATTTTCACAGCATTRTAAAAAAATAGGGTTCTGTAGATTTATTTGATCCCTGTTGAAAAATTATTTTTTACCTCCTCCTAACCAGTGCAAACTGGAAATTGTTCTTAATGTAATTCTCTTGCTTACCATGCACTCATTAATCAGGAAACTAATTAGAGCCAGTTTGCTTACTCTAATTTGAAAAAGTGAAAGTAACATATGTTGACAGTTAATTTGGATTTTTTTTTGTTAACAAGCACACAAGTTTTTATAATGAAATAATATTTGATACTGATACAGAAGAACATGGCCTAATAAATTGCAACAGGCTGGGAAAATGCAGTATGTTAATCACTATGGGAATAATAACATAGATCATTTAGTGCTCCAGTTTTTCTGTTGACAATTTTCCATTTTAGCTATTTTTATACGTTATTACAGTGACTTGATTTGGAACTTCTCAAACACACGTCAATACAACTTTTCAGCATTTTGGAAGTTTGAACAGGCCCAGTGCAATTTCTGAGACGGATTTACAAGAAAAATATTATGCATCTAGGCTCCATTTCAAAAACTTCTGTTGTCTTGGCTTTTTAAGAATGTCAATATGAGTACAAGGTGTCAGAGACAGCCTGCAAGGGTCTCAGCTAAAGCTCAGCCTGAAGCCCACCCAGGTCATTTGCAGGCTTTGTCCTGAGCTGCTTTGTCACCAGGGCAGGTGACTGCCAGCAGCAGSAGCAGCAGGAGCATCCCCATCTGAGCCACCTGTGAGCCAGGCACTGACCCTGACCCAGCCGTGTGGGAGCTGGGTTGAAGTACAGATGTCCCAGCAATCTTCAGCCCAGCKACAGCAGCATTGGTGACCCCACCCAGAGAAACCAGCCACCCCTCTGGAGGTCTCAAGGAATTACAGACTTTATTCACAGCTCCCTGCCAATGCCCAGAAAACATAAACCAAGCAGGGGGAAGTGTGCTACAATGGCAACTGGCAGAGCTGGGAGAAGCAGAGACACTTGAGTGCAGCAGCTTCTCAGCTGCCTGAATAACAGTAATTACCTTTTCCCAAAGGACATTGCTTCTGTCCTCAGGCCATCAGAGCCTCACCACTGTGCTGATTGTTGGTCCAACTGGGGATCAAAGCATGTTGAGCACAGGTAGGTCCTGGGGTTTGAAGTGCTTCTCCAAGCTGAGCCAGCCTTTGGTCTSCTGCCCACAACACACTGGATAATGTGCATGGGCTCCTCTCCTGTGCCCCACACTCACACTCATGGCCCTGACACGCTGCAGTGATGGGAGCCCTGCTGAAGTACAAAAGGCAGACTGAGCAGAAGCTCTCCACACAGGTATTTGCCAAAGAACAAAGGAAGTTTTTATGCAGACAGGTCGGGGTTGGTSTCTTCCACCAGGCAGCACTGACAGAACCAGAGGACACAGTCTCAAGCTACGTCAGGGAAGGTATAGGTTGGATATCAGGAAGAAMWTTTTCACTGAAAGAATAATAAAGTACTGGAATGCTCATCCCAGGGAGGTGGTAGAATCACCATCTCTGGATGTGTTTTAAAAAAGACTGGACATGGCACTTGGTGCTATAGTCTAGTTGAGGTGTTAGGGCATGGGTTGGGCTTGTTGATCTTAGAGGTCTCTTCCAACCTCATTATTCTGTGGTTCTGTGATCTGCAGGAAGAATAAAAACCCCAAAATCTTCAASCACTTGAGACATCCTCACATCAGTGTTGGATGGATGGTGTGTTCATGGCAGACTCCTCTGCCTGGCTGYGATGTGATGGACAAGAGGAGAAGGCCATGGAGGAGGGATCCCAGAGGCTCTCTCACTGTGGGCACCACACCCAGCAGGCAGGTGGGTGTTGGRAAGCAGGGCAACCTTGATGAGGGAGAGAAAATGATGAGGAGGACTCCATCTTATCAGAAGGCTAATTAATTACTTTATYWTACTATATTATTCTATACTATATTMCATTACATCTAAACYGAATCTGCCAAGCACTCAACTCTGCACACAACACTCTGAATCTCCTGACTGCCACCCAACAGCCCYGACACACACACACTTGGCCCTGACAGGCCAAGGGAACAAAACACCCTCCCTTTGGGTAAACATTCTCCTAATTGCATTCTACTTTTGCACAAACACAGGAGCAGCAAATGAGATAAGAATGGTTTTGATCATTCTTTTCTCTGCTTCTCTCAGGTTCAGAGAATGTGAATCCCACAGGTGGAGGGCAGCAAGAGAGGAGGAGGTACAAGAGCCACTTCTGGCCTCTCTTGGGTAAGAGATGAAGTTTTCCCAAGGCACTGAGGCAATTGGGGTTCCTCCTGAAGCAAAGCAGCTGAGCTGATGTTCACACCATGCCCTTCCAGCACTATCCAGGACACATGTATGGACTTAACTGGCTGGGGCTTGGGATGGCTGCTTAAAAATGCTTAACTCCATTTCATTGTACACTGAAAAATTGAGCTGTACCCACTTGATCCAATAGGCCCAGGATAACACATGAGGCAGAGGTATAAAGGTGCTACCAAATTAATCAATTATTCAGCACAGGTATTTTTAAAAGTACGTTTTTCAAAAAAATATTTTAAATTTGGAAAATGGAACCTTGCAGTTAAARTTTGCTTAAAAGGAATAAACATTTGAGTTTATCTTTTTTATCTTTCTTGCAAAACTCTAAGATGCTATCTGGAGGAGGCCTGGAATTGGCAAAGAAATGCATCAGGAAAAATGATACTTCCTAGAGAAATAGAGGAAAAAGAATTTTTGAATCCATAATGAAGACTTAATCAGAAAAATGTGGTGATTTTTTTCCCTCGGAGTATTTCAACAACTTGAATTTTGACAAGCAGCCACTAGAGGTCAGTTGTGCTTTTATTTTAGCAAAATTATGTCCATGTTCTGCTTTATTCTATATTGGTGTCTTTTTTTTTTTTTCTGTGTTTTGTTTTGTTTTGTTTTGTTTTGTTTTTTTTTTTTTTTTTTTTTTTTTTTTTTTTTTCTGGTCAAAGTTAAACTCACAAATAAAATTATGACTGCCCTTTGCTTTTGTGAATAAATCCAAGAGTCTACCATGGGAAGGAAATGATAACAGGAGAATGTTGCAGTCAAACAAGTTACTTTTACAGAGGTACTTTTCAACATTAGGGTGGAAAATCTTCCCAGCTGTATGGTACACTGATGTAACTATTGATCAACAGGCAGGTGTTAGCACAGATCCATTCACTTCAAACACATGGCAGTAGTTGAAACTTCATCATGCAACACCAGTTTACTCTCTGCCAAGGATTTAGGTCTCTTTGAAAGTGGCCTGGTTCTCTGACAAATCTTCAAATTTCAGATCTTTATATTCGTCCTTTAATTCTGTTATTTGATGTTTTGAATGAGCAGGTTTGAACATTTTAGGGCTTTCAGCTCAAACAAGATAAATTAATCCCCTTGCCTGCATTTCAAAGTCCAAGTGACTTCTCAGCTGTTCCACAAGAATCCACAAACTGCCCATGCTTCCTCCCCCTCCACAAAGCCTCCCTTGCATTCAGAGACATGCAAGATCCCTTTCCTCCCTGGTGGGAAATCAAGCCAGTATTGGGATGCTGGAGTTGCTATCTATGTGGTTCTCTCCATTAYTGCTTGTAAAGATTTATGTTTTCAAGTGTTCACAATGAAATCTCTTTTGAGTGCGTGCATGGCAGGGAAGCAAGTCAGGAGTTTCTGATGAGCTGGCATGTTTTTCAAAGGATGAAAGTACTGCTTTTTCTCTAGCTGGGAAATGTGGATTTTTACTTCAGAGCAGCACCAGAGTGACCACACACTCTACAATGCAGCACTACTGTAGCTGACAATTGAAGTTTGAATAAACTCTGTAAAACAAATTTTTACCATAATGTCCTTTAATCCTGAGCTCTTTAGTCTCAACCACAGCAAGGCAATGACTCAGCAAGGATTTAATGACAGCCCCCCTGGGAAGGGCAGGCAGGCAAGCCTGACACTGATTCATTTCCATTGGACATCACTGTGTAACATCTTGCAGACAAAACTCGGGTGAATTACTGTACTTAAGATGGTTTGTGTAATTTATTCATTGCTCAGATGCATTACTCTGAATCTGTTCCCTGGCAGTTTTCCCAGGGAATTGGGCATGGCAGTAATTAGGATAACAGCACTGCTCTCCTGCCTTCTTAGGCCAGAGAATTACCTGCCACTGCTGCCTTAATCCTCTGCTTTCCTGCACTGGATGACAGATCCACGTTTCACAATGTGCACATGTAACTTAGAGGCTCCAAAGGACAAGTGTTCAGCAGGACAAATATGTGTAACAYGCCAGCAAATGGAGCAATGGCACCATATGCACCTTCCATTTCAAATAATTCAACTGTGGCGAAGGTTTTGACTCCCTCAGCTTGCCCTGCTCAGTATGTGGGGCCAGAGTTGATTAACTTGTTCATCAATGAYTTGGATGAAGGGGCAAATGCCCCCTCAGAAAGGTCACTGATGACACAAAGCTCAGAGGAGCTTTGGGCTGATTGCCCTGAGTGCTGTGCAGCCCTTCAGAAGGATCTGGGCATGTTGGGAAAGCAGGCAGGTGTGAACCACCTGAAATCCAAGGAAGGCAAATGCAGGCTCCTGCACCTGGGGAGGAATAGCCCCAGGCACCAGCTGGGGGCAACCTGGTGGAGAGCATCTCTGCCAAGAAGGACCTGGGGAACCTGGGGCACAGCAAGCTGCACCAGCGTTTTGAGCAAAACMTTCCATCTAAGAAGGGCAATTAACAGCACAATTGATTTTTTTTTTTTGGTCTCAAAATCCTGAAGGGAGAACATAAAAGTCCCGGGAAAGCAGAAGAAAAAAACCGAATCATTCAGTTTTGTGCCTCCTCTGTGCTCCTAGGTGCAATGCTGCATGCAAAGGCAAGACACTAAACCAGATCCAAGCTGTTTTAATGCTTTTATGAAAGTGTTTTGGGACAAAAATTCAGGCCCAAGACTGGTGGGGTTTCAAGTGTGTGTGTTTTTCCACATCCCTGGGATTCATGTTGAGTCTTAAGAAAAAACAGGGCTTTGTTCCCTCCAGATACACTGTAAGTACTGTGGTAAAATCATAACATGGAGTGCATTATTGTGGTGTGGTCAGCAGCAGCTTCAGCTGGTAAAAGCTCAGGACTAGGTTGTCTCTAGTTAAGGAGTGTCTGATCAAAGGGATCCTGTCACAATCACACAGTGCCACTGCAGCAGGGGTTGGAAAAGTGTGAGTTGGAGGAAGAACTAAGATATAGGTGGTCTTTAACCAGGTAAGTTTGGTAGGACCCACAGGATCATCCATTAAAGCAAATGTGTTTTCATCAACTCCCGTCTGAGCTTTTCTGGCAAGTTTTTTCAAACTTCRAGGAGCTGAGCTTTCCCAGCCAGAGCTGCTTGCCACTCCTACTGTCCCCTTCAGCCTYAGCTGTGCTCAGGGCTGCTTTCCCATTTCCATTGGGTATGGCTGTGATGTAAGGTGAAAGGGCTGTAATTTGTTYACCTCCAGAACAATCACTCTGCTGCCCATTATCCAACAGATGTTCATCCCAGACCTCAAATGTTTTTCTTCTGCTTAATCATATCTCATGGCAGATCCAGTCTTACAGAGCAGCTCATCTTCAGATGCACATTTGYAGCAGACAGATTAAGACATAGTAGATTTCCAAACTATTTTCCTCCCCAAGCATTGAAACATGCAAAAGAATGCAGCTTCTTTAATTTCCCAGTGAAGCCACGCAGGGCAGCTTGGGCTACTCTCAGTTCACATCTCCCCTCTTCTTTTGTCATTCATTAAACTTTTTGTTCCATTTTGTTTTGAAGAGATGGTGGTGGGTGCACTACAGATACCYGGCACCCAGAAAGTGGAGGGAGTTTTGTGGAGAAGTTCAGAGGAACTGAGGACATTGAGAGAAAAGAGTTGATCAAACAGGATTAGGCTCCACAAATTCAATTGTTTCATGAAACTATTTCTAAGCCATAATCACATCTTCATCATTTACTACTATAGAGCAGGGAAAGAAGAGCTTGTACAGAGTGATGGCTCATGCAGTATATTTAATACCCAAGAAAAAAGCAGAAGTCTGTACTGAGAGGTTGTGGGATAATGTCTCACTGGTGATTAGTGGCTGCTCCAGTAACACAGATCAGGAGCCTGAACCCGTGTTTGAGAAATTACAGTGATCCAAATTTATGACAGATAATTCAATTTAAGAAGTCCTCATCTTTAAGACCTGACTACTAACTTAGTTCAATTAATGTCTGGTGCTTTTCAGATTATGTATGAGGGATGACTTGTCCACAGGCAACACAATTGTTCTTGTCAGTGCAATAAAGATGGGAATCTYCAACTGTTTCACTTCCTGATTATTRGCCACTGTTTTCTCCCTCTCTGAGCTGGAGCCCAGAGGGGCTGTTCAGACACTCYTGCTGCTGGCAGTGGTTAGGCCCTGCAGTCACACAGCAGAAATCATCTCCTCTGACACCAATTTTTTCTACTCTGAGGGTGACTGTGGACCAGCACAGAGTTGTTGTGGAATTTCTGTCCTTATTCAAAAGCCAGGACCTGGTCCTTGACAATTGGTTGGCCCTGCTTGACCAGAGAGCTTGAATGTGGTGATTTCCAGAGGTTC
Source organism: Cardinalis cardinalis (assembly GCA_014549065.1). Taxonomy (NCBI): domain Eukaryota; kingdom Metazoa; phylum Chordata; class Aves; order Passeriformes; family Cardinalidae; genus Cardinalis; species Cardinalis cardinalis. The sequence goes on from JACDOX010000021.1 coordinate 3,222,012, forward strand.
CTTCTATCCTCAGCCACTCTTTTATTCTCATCCTCCAACACAGGTGCTCCTTCAGGGAGCAATACCCAAGGAGGAAAGATCTGTAATTTCTCTTCTACCATGTAACCTCTCTTCCTAAGGAAGGTAACTTATCTTTTCAAACAACCCTTTTGCTTCACCTTCCATAATCATATGGGGCTAGACTCACCCATTGGTCCGAAAGAAAAGAATTCCTTCACAAACAGTGAAATGCAGAGTATATGARGCACACTTTAGAATGGGTCTATTTCACAAAATACATTCTTTTCACGTGTGCTGGCTGTTTAAGGGGAATGAATATTTACAGGGTCACAGAGTCTCTTGTCACAGCAGAGATGCTCAGAGTGCAAAAGCAGCGCAGCTGGGGTGAGATCTGCTGCCCTTCCTCCCCGACCATCGGCAGCTGCACCGCTAGATAGCAGTGTGCAGCAAAGGATGCTGCTCCAGAGGGGCCCTGGAGTCCCGGCTAAACAAACACAGCCCTCGCTCCCAAACTGAGAGCAGACACGGGAAAATGGCAGRAGGAGAAAGCAGAGAAAAGAATTCCCWATTATTTTTAAACCTCAGATGCTTYCCTCCTGTCTCATTCATAAATGTTCCCTGCACTTGCTAAAAAMCAAAGTGCTCTCAAAATCAGTCCCAAGATAAAGGTAAAACAAAGTGGTTTTTGTCCTTTGCTTTTTCTTTTGGTGTAGAAAGGCTGCTCAGGTACATCAGTACTTAACATGAGAGTTAACACTGATGCTGAATGCTACAATGGTTTAGTGAAAGAAGGTGTTGGTGCTGGAGATGGCAGAAACTTCAAAGGCTGCTGCTGCTGGTGGYGCTGGCCCTGCAGGCTGTGCCATTGCCAGCATTGCTGCTGTGCCCTGACATCTGCTGTGGCCCTGCTTCACTGTTTCCTCTATGATAATCCCTTAAAGCTCAGTCCCCAGTGGAGAGAATGGAGCTGGGGTTTTTTAGATAAACACAGTGACTTGTATCAGATGTGCATCTATCTTAATTTACATGTGACTAATTYGTCTCACCTTGGCTAGGGATCAGGTCAGATTGATTGGTGACATTTATTTGTGTAGTGAGAATTGAGTGAGGATTTGAATTCAAAATGAAGCCAGTCTGGCAAAAGCTGCCAGACAGGGCAGCAACTAGTAAACAGCAGGACTGGTGAGTTGAAAAGCATGTCTTAAATCTAAGGAGGGAGACAAAGTGTGGTGTATGTAAGCTGATTATGTCTCTTTTTACAGAGGAAAAAATTCTGTGTWGAGCTTGGAGGAAATAATTCAGAACTGTACATGTGTTTTAAGTGCTCTTCCTGAGGCTAACCTTGTACAATACCTGGTATCTACTGCCTTGCTGTCATCTTAAAACAAAAAAWTGTGGTTAACATGTTTCCTCTTAAATGCTCTCTTTCTTTTCAGAAATTTTGTATTTCTGCAGAGCTCTCTGCCCTGTAGGTCATGTGTTTAGAGAGGTGTTGAAATGAGGAAGGACAAAAAACCATGGAAGATGTGGGAATAAGTTGAGACATGGCACTGCTTTGGACATTGCAATGACCACCAAATTTCCTGGGAGGTGTCCCTTTCCCCCTGCTCCCTCTCCTGGGGGAATCCCTGCGTCCTTSCAGACATCCCAGAGACTGCAGCACGTTCCTGCTCCTGTTCCACCCTGTCCTGTGGCTCATCCTGGCAGCCCATGGAGGGGCAGGGCTGGATGTGACACAGGTCCTGTGTCACAGTTTTACATCTCCTGCTTGTCTGCCAGTGTGTCCTGAGGTACTTACCTCTGTCAGGTGCCAGAGTGGGTATCCCTGCTCACTCACAGCACACGAGGCCACTGCTGGAGATTTTCCCTTGCCAYGGTGATGAGAACATCCATCATACTGAGGCTGGGTGGATTCTGAAGCCCTTTGCTATCAAATGCATTACTCTATTCTTTTTCATAAGATTTTAGGTCATGGCTATGATGCCAAATTGATTTTTGCCTTTTTCTTTTATATATTCTTTATATTCTTCATATATATATATATATATATATATACACACATATATATATATCCTTTATTGCATAACTACATAGATTTGTAGCTAGATTTTTGCCTTTTTCCTTTATATATTCTTTATATTCTTCATCTATCTATATATCTATATCTATATCTATCCATTATTGCATAACTACATAGATTTGTACCTAGATTTTTGCCTTTTTCCTTTATATAGTCTTTATATTCTTTATATATCTATATCTAATCTATATCTATATCTATATCTATATCTATATCTATATCTATATCTATATCTATATCTATCTATCTATATCTATATCTATATCTATCCATTATTGCATAACTACATAGATTTGTAGCTAGCATTTTTTTACCAACTCTATTGGACAGAAAGACAAAATACATTCCCTAGAGCTCCAAGCCCCTGGGTTAAGTTTTCTGGGAATGAAGGTTAAAACCAGCTTCTTGAGACACTTCTTCATAAACAAAGTTTAGTTACTATCTAAAGGGGGAGTTTCAGAAAAGGGTCAGACCAGGGGGGATTACCTAATCACCCATGTCTCTGATTGGTGATCCTTGTCAGTTATGCTAATTTGCTAAGCATATTAAATGGTGCTCACTTTATGTCATGGTCTGCATCCTCATTGCTTTTTCAGCTGTGTTCCAGCATGTTGTGCACCATAAGGATCCTTACAAAGGTAACTGCATTTTATCACCCAACTGTGTCTGGTTCATGATTTTTAGGACCAGGGAAAAAGGCATCTGTTATAAGAAACATTTTTCTCTTTTATCTCCTCTCTGAGTGAAAAAGCTTTGGTGGAAAAGATGTGGAGTTTTAGCATTTCTAGCACATTTTACAGAATATGTAGATCCCACATGGATTAWGCTGTTAATTTCTCTAAATATCTGGAAATTTGGCAGTGAGTTTAATAACTTTGTCAGTGGAGGTTTTGCAGACTTTTGGAGGGGGGGGACCACCAGCTTGCCCATCACACAGTTCACACTCTTTCTCTCTGTACGAACACGTCCAAGCTGTTGCTAGATGCTGTTCCAGAAGATGACAATCCATGTCMTGGCCCTGACAAGATTCTGGCAGTCATCATGGAAGAGTCCTCCTTGTTTCTTGCTGTTCACAGGGCAAGGAAGGACCATGAAGCTGCTCCCCATAAAGCACACTAAGGGTGGCTGCTGAGGGCTACAGGTTCCAGCAGGTGCTGCTCAGGAGTGGACAATGTRAAATCCTTCTTGACCAAGGGACACCAAAATTTGTGCCTTGCACAAGAATGCCTCCTTCTGTTTCAAGGAGGATGCAACTCTCCATAGATAAGCCAGGTTTTCTCTCTTTTTGGATAGAATCCTTCCCACAGTGGGGAGTCCTGATTAATACTTATTTTCTTGCATAGTTCTGAGCTTTACCATCACAGGGAAGCAGGTGGAGTTTCCAGTTCCTAAAGATATCATCTCACATTATCTGCAAACTCAAGGAGATRTCTTGGTACTGCTCAGCCTTTACATTTTTACTGGGTACTAAGATCTGGGATCTTGAGCCCATGTCTGTATTGCTGATGGTTTAACCTCTGTATGGGTTGCTGTATTACATRTTTTCACTCTGGTCATAGTAATTTGATGTATTTCTAGCTAAGCAAGSATGAAAATGGGTCATCTTCCCATATTTTAAGTTGAATTAAAGGGAAAAATATGTAGGGACACTTCRAATTCCCACACTGCCCTCAGATCTATGGCTGTTGAACATCCTGGTCTTTGGCTCATTGGAGATCCTGGCTAGCATGAGGAAAGGGTAGCAGCTGAYGACAGGCAAAGCAGAAGTCAGATGAGGTTTGATGTTATGACCCTGGTGRATTTTTTAAAAAACAGGGATTTAATCTCTGTGCAGCCAGGAAAATTGAACCCTTATGGAAAAAAGTTCTTGTACTCACACAGAAAACTATCARGCTGCCTTTYTGTYTTCTGCATTAAAATATGACTTGTAAAACAGACTACATCTGGGTGGGACTACTGTGGAATGAAGTGGTTGCTTGTTTCTGAAAAAGGCAGGAGAGGGACTGCAGGTCTGAATGAAGTGGCTTTGAGAAGAAATATTTCCCRTACATATTTCTATGACATGGATTTCTCTCCCACCCCACAGAAAAAGGATGCCTGGGTGCTGCAGGATGCACTAACTGCACTGACTCAGCCATGTTGAAAACGGGATAGAGGCAGAGTCTCAGTGGTTACTTGTGGTCACCCTCCTGCCTGGGAGAGGAACTAATGACAAAACTTCTGTTTAGCATGTTCTCAGTAAGAGTAGCTTATTTATTTCACTTTAAGTTCCTTTTAGCCTTATGTAGTTTGTGCMTGTCAGTTTGGGATGAATCTGAAGTGCTGTTCCAAAGGTCATTTAATACCAAAGACATGAGATATACTTGTGTTTGGACAGCATGGAACAGCTTCATGAATTCAGGTCGACTCTTCTCAGGAGCATCTGTCTTCTTAGATTGCTGCTGCCCCAGTGCATCAAGGAAGAGGAATTTCCTTAATAACAGAAGCAAAGCTGTGTCACTGCTTTGTGGAGAACACTTGCTGCTCTCAGCCCCATTATGGGCCCCTGATAGCTCTGGGGACAGTTATATGACATAGAATCACCAGAAAAATCCTGCAGTTTTTAATTTATATCTTTCATCTTTTTCCTCCTTCACAGTCCTGAATCACCTCTATGGATGACAAAGGATTTGCTGTAGCACTGATCCTGGAGCTTGGCAGAAGTACAAGGTGTTAATGATCCCTGCTTGTAGGGGGATGGARCACAAGTAAATAAAGGTGGTATAGARAGTAATCTTAYYCCCTAAAGAGYTGCAGCTGAACCAATTATTAAGGATTAGGAGCAGGGCTGATGTTAACAGGCCACACCTGTGGCCAATAAGAAGAGTGTTATAAAAGARTGGRTTGGTGGGAGCTGGAGYCAGTTGGSTGCTGTGAGGACAAGGAAGAGTCARTGCCTGGAGGAGMTGCCTACAAGAAACATCAAGGAGGTGCAAAACTCTGGCAATATGGAACCCTTGTAATATAATGGACAGCACCTGCTGCCTCTGGACAGGGCCAGGTTATCCAGCCCCTCCAGCCATGTCCTGGGGGTGCAGGCAGTCCCATCAACACTGCCCAGCATGGGAAGAAGGAGGGAATTCCCTGCTTCCATAACTTTCCTGTCATGGAGTTCACTTCTACTGTGCTTGTATAGACAGTTGTGATGTTTAAACTGAGCTTTGAATATTTGAACAAAAGTATAGAGTGAAAGCCCCCTGGGCCAGACCTTTTCTTCCATAGGCAAAGCAATGGACTTTGTCTCCAGCTGCCTTCATAAGCCCTGACATCTGGCACATAAGATAAGACCTGATTCCTGAGATGGGAACAGTTTGTATTATCAAATGCAATACCATTAATGCCAAAAGAAATAAAGGATGATAGAGTGGYCCTAAGACAGCAAAAGGCATTTTATGTCTCAGCATCTGCCACACTAAAATCAACAGACATGGAAGTGTCAAAGGGAGAAATACCAGACTSTTTGAGCATTAAGTGATTGTTTCTGTGTCTCAAATATCTGGAGATCTCTTCTATTTACAGCATTGKGGATGGCAGCTCCTCTAAAGTGCAGGTTGAGAATTACCACCAAATGTAAGAGACTAGATCAGATGGACTGAAAGTTAAACCAATGTTTTGGTTGAGGTTTCCTAGGGTTGCTAATAAACAGTAGCTGCAACAGTGACTCTGTTACTTAAGAGCTGTTCACTGGTGTTTAATTTGGGCCTCAAATATGTATCTGCTTTTCTACTGACATATTATCCTCAAACCAATTTGTAAACTTTGTTTGATGAGGTGAATTCCACTTTTCATTACTGGCAGTCTGCATGTAGTACACATGGTAGCAAACCCAATATGCTGGCTGAGCTACTATTTTAAGTAGTTCTGTGGGGTTTTTTTCTTGCTTGGCTCAGTGAATGAGCTATTGAGGAGAAAGGAAGTGAAAAACATGGGCAGACAAAACAGAAATTTGTTTGACTGTTTATTAGCTTTTTGTAGTGAGTTCAYCACAGTTCAAGTGATGTGGAAGGGAGGACATCCTTGGGGGAAAATAYAGTCATAGCTRTCAGGAATTTAGGTGGGATTCATAKAGATGTGATCCCATCCACATCTTCTGCCTCAGAGGTTGCACAGCTGCAAAAGTATCTAWATTCATACCTTCCTGGCCTGGGTAATTTACCTGCCCTCTGGAAATTCTCTTCCATGGAGAAAAACACACTSAAAACAAAACCAAACCCTGCTATGGGATGAGAAGGCCAAAACTAAGAATTCTTCCTAAGCAAGAGGTGTGAAACACCTAAAATGTGGAACAGTTAATGACTCAGTGACTTGAATTACAGATACTATTTTTTCAACATTGGGCCCATTTCAAAGAAGAAGAAATGACACTCTGAAAGCAGAATTACTTCAAAATTTGTCACAAAAATATTGGTTGATTTGTTTCTTARGGGACTTTCCAGTTATTATCTAATGCTTTTAAAGTCTTTGGCTCAAGAAGTTCTGGAAAGCTGAACTCTGTTTGTTGCATGCACCAGAGAGAATAGCCCCTACCCTTTTGGAAAATGCTTTCTGTTCCTGTAGAGGCAGGAGGAAGAWGGGTGGTCTGGTACTTGTCCCTCGATCTCATGGATTTCTCTGTGCGACCCTGGTGGGGTCTGTCTTTAGRTCTTGTTTTACTCAGGGGTGCTGGACCCTCAGGATCCATCTGGGCAGGATGGAGGCATGACAATGGCTTGTCTATCAGCATGACCTGCTGAGTGGGTGCAGTTTGGACACATGAAGCTGAGACATGAAAGCTTGGAGAGCAGGAGATGTGCTGTAAAGGGAAGGTGCACTGTGGGTATGTGTGCACCAGCCTTGGCAGGCAGCCCAAGGGTGCCCTGACTGCACATCCTCATCCCATTTGCTCAGCCCCAGTCAAGGCCCAATCTATTTTACCTTTCACTGGGGCTTGCTGCTGCCTCCTGAGTGCAGCTCCACGTTTCCTGGGTTGAGGCAGCTTGTTGCAGAGGCACCACCATGGATCCCCAGCAGCTCATCCCAGTCCAAGCTGGACTCCTCTGCCCTCCACAGCTGTGTGATTCTGCCCCCTACCCTGCCACTAGGACACAGGCAGTTGTGGGGTAGGGCAGTGCAGTAAAGGAGCTGTCTGAAAATCAGCATCTTTTGTAAAGGATGGGTGGGTGGTTGTGTCCAAGAGGAAAGCAGGAGTGTAGCAGCCCCACTAGATTTGCTGAGACTGTTTTGAAACCTCCCATTTGTCTGAAATAGATGGAGAACATGGCTGCAGGGCTTTTCTTCCTGCTCTGGCATGGATGCAGGAGTTGTTTATACCAACATCTGACACCTAACCCTGGCGGTGAAGAAAGTAAGGATCATGTCTGTAGGACAGATATGTAAKGTGAGACAGATGACTTTAGAGTTGCTTTTTCAATGCTTAACTTACTGCATCAGTCTCTAAAGCATATGATAGAGAGGGGGAAATGACCTAGGGAGCCTGGCAGCTGGCTGCTAGCCAGGAGGGTACCCCCTGAATGAATCAAATATGCTTCAGCTTCTTGTTAAACATTGACCAGGTTGTTCTAAGAGCTGCCCTATAAATCCTTTCCCACAACAAAATCAACTCCAAGTGGAAATACGTGTTTGTGAAAGGGGGAAATGGACAAGTCTGGTGCTCAGCTCCTGAATGGATGGGGAACAGAGGAGGCAGGGGATTAACACGTGGCTGTGTCAGCACCCACAGTGCTGCTGTCAGTGAACCGTGGGTGCAAGGGTGTGCTCCAGCTGGTACCAGCAAGTAACCAGCCACCAGTCATGTTCACCTCATACTCACTGGGATTTCAATAGCCCAGCATCTGTGCTGTCACCCTATTCCCCACAGCCTGGCAAGGAGTTCAGTTAGTGCACGTTGTAAAACGAGGAGATGCATCAGGTCTGAACTTCATACAGCGTTCTGGCTCTAAGGTCTCAGAGTGGCCTCACGTCCCTGTGGGGAATGTACTCCATAAAGGCTTCTGGAAAGCTTTTCTCAGCTGTGAGGCTGTGAATCAGTCTGTGCTTCCTCTGGGTAAGGAAGCAGCTTCTCTTGGATGGTTACCTTGCACCTCTGAGGAGGATTTTAGGAGTGTGATTTGCCACACTTCACAAAGTGGGGCAGTGTGGATTTGAACAGTACTTTCCTCTATCCCATCTAGGAAATCCTCATTCCTGAATTACTTATCAAACAGATCAGATACCTCAGCTTTCCAAAACTGAAAAGCCAGCTGTGTATGTGAGCATCAAGGAGAAATTAAATCCTGCCACAAAGCTGAGAGTCTTGCACCTGAAATGATGTATCCATCCTTTGTGGCTGCATTTAATCTCCTTTTGTCCCCCACAGAAGTAAGAATAAAGAAATTTTCATCTGCTAAAGCTTTAACAAGAAGATTTATTGAGAAAAGAGGACAATATTAGAGTCACCACAKCAACACTCCCATTGCCCACCCTAATATTCTTGCTGGGGCAAAAGAGCCAAGATCCTTGAGGGAGGGAAAGGAAAGAGGAGAAAGCCAAAAATAGGTGCTTGACTTGTGTCTGGCTGCCTGTGCTGCCACGAGATGGAACGAGTCACTGGGTTTGAAGGAAAATGAAAGGATGGAGCTTTTTATTTAAGAAGATCAAGTTTTCAATGTATGCTACTGGTTGAAGATCTGAAATCCTAATTCCAAGGGAGCAGGAATAAGTGACCTCTTCTACTTCTCTAAGGCCTAAATAACACCCCAACATTCACAAATATTGGAGAACTTCATTATTGTGAAGACACTGCCCTTTTTCCATACACTTCAAATAGAAGAGCTGAGGGGTTCTTGATGCTGAAGGTCTGCATAGCACTGATTTCCCTTGAATCCTGATACTGAAATCAGCCAGATAGAAACTTTCTAACACAGTTTTGAGTATTAGAARGTAGGAATGGTTTATTGCAGCATGCTGGTCACCCAGAGGATCCTTCTTCTAACTGAGTGCCCCAAGCATCAGGTAAACAGAGCTTTGATCAAACACACTGATTACATGTTAATTGTCTATGTTCACTTGATGTTTATGTATTACTTTATTTTACACAGYTATACCCCTTATTGGAAGTCCTTATTTCATTCTCTGGGGTCTGTCTTCAAAGTCTGGTGTTCTTTTTAGGTGGTTGTTCCTTGACCTCAACTTTTGAGTAAGCACAATATGGTTGCTTTGCATAACTTGTGCTTTGTCAGCCTGGCAGGGCTGAGCTGGCATCCTGCTTGCATTTTGCATGACTCCTCTTTGCCTCAGTTACATCCTTTATCTACTGCTCCAAGGCTGTGCTGYTCTGCTCTACCGTCCTTATCAAAGTGCTGCTCTGTTCTTCTGTCCTTATCATCCTGCTCCAAAGAAAGAAGTTCAGGGAAAGCTCAAATCCTTGCAATTTCAAAGAACTTTCTTCATYGATTGAAAAGTTAAGCTGTAAGAGGTGTGGGACAAGTACTGAGAACACAGAACTCTGAGCATCTTCAAAGATCAATTCAATAGGATGTAGTCATCAAATCGAAAAAATAAACACCCTTATGACTGAGAATGGAGGAGAATTTCTCTTTTTTTTTCTTCATAATCTGAAGTGATCTTTTGAATTGTATAGTGCAGAAAGAACTRGATGTTCTTTGCAAGAGCTGGGTTAAACCTCAAAACCAGACTGGCTTGTGAATACAGCTAAAACAACTATTTCAGGTTTAATGGGATTCATTGCATGTTTCCACATTTCTTTCTGGCCTGAATCCATTTTGAGAAAATGCAGTCTGAACCTAGTGATAACAGAAGGAAATAAATCTATTTTAATTAAAAATAGAATCACAATCCCCTAAAGCAAGATAATAAGCTATTCTCTTGCACTGAAAATAAGCTGGCCAGATTTCTGAATGACAAATCTAGGGTATTGTGAAGCAGGTGCTATGATGCYGTATCAGAAATTGGAGGAAGAATGTTACACTGACAAGAGAAAAATAATTTTTATGGTTTTACATACAAGTAAGTACTAACTGAGCACAGCATGGCTGTGTGGTAAATAATTACATGTTTCTCTGATTGTAAAATCCAAGGGGAACAATAAAAATTCCAGTTTCCACAGAAGTCTATCTGAACAGCAATAGARGCATAGTTTATTTAGAGATCTACTATTAATGTGTTTGATATAATATGCCAAATAAAAATCACTGTGAAAGCCACCTATGGTGTTACATAATTTGGTGTGGTGGGAGTGTTGACAATGTGCCCCGAGAYAGAATCCCTCCACTCTTAAAACTCCATTAACCAGAAAGGGATGTGGCTATTGCCGAGGGTGACTGTGTCCAGATTTGATTTTTTCATATCAGTGTTTTGTAAATTATCCCACTTGTAGCTCAAATGTGTTTGTGTCTGCACAGGATATTTCTGTGGGGTGTGCTCTTTTCAGAAAACTGTGGTGTGTGCTGATTTTRGCTGGGATAGAATTAATTTTCTTCGCCGCAGCTAGCGTGTGGCTGTGTTTTGGATTTGTGATGGAAAGGGTGTTGGTAACACAGGGGTGCTGTAGCTGCTGCTGGGCAGTGCTCACACAGAGCCAAGGCCTTTCCCACCCCACCATGAGGAGGCTGGGGGKGCACAGGGGGCTGGGAGGGGACACAGCCAGGGCAGCTGGCCCCAASTGACCACAGGGACATTCCAGACCATAGGGTCAGCAATAAACTGGGGGATGAAGTGGGAAGGGGGATGTTTGGGTCTTGGGGTCTCTCGCTGGTCAGAGTGACCCTGAGATATTTTAAAAAGTCTCTTTTCCCAGCCTGGAGGTTRAAAAAGGAGTAAGAGCTCTTAATTTCTCAGTCTCAAGGTTATTTCCTGTTTCTTATCTATAAAATCTTTTTTCCTGACCTGCTGAGGTCCGCTCAGCAAGACAGTCCCGGCACACTGCCTACCCCCAGAGCAATGGTTTTTTATACTAAAAACTGTGTATACAATGTTTGCAATTACTTTCCAATACCTATCACCTATGTTAGACAGTGAGCTTCTACTCTAGACCAATCTGTAAGTGCCAACATCACAGCAGAAGATGGAGACCAAGAAGAAGAAGGAGAAAGGCCGGACATGCCCAGATTCCTCCATCTTGCCCCCTGAACCCCCATTCTAAAAAACCCCAAAATCTGCTTTTTCACCCCATGRTAAATTCACTATCATTCTACTTAAACTGTCGTGGCTTGCAGATCTTCATCTAAGGTTGGTGACTTGCTCCACGGGTCATAATCAAACCCACAGTGTTTTGAGCTGTGTGCCAGGGTCTCTGAGCCCCCTGGCAGGGGTCTTGGCCATCCAGGACAGCCAGAGGGATGTCCTGAATTCCGACATTTGGGATGATGACTTTTGTCTCCCTAAGTCATTGTTGTGTGTGATGGAGCCCTGCTTTCCTGGGCATGAACACCAGCCTGCCCTTGGGATCAGAGGATGAACTCATTGTTTTGCTTTGCTTGCATGCARAACTTTTACTTTCCTATTAAACTGCTTTTATCTCAACCCACCAGYTTTCTCACTCTGTTGGTTCTCTCCTCCATCCCAGTGGTGGGAAGTGAGCGAGTGGCTGTGTGGGGCTCATGACAATATATATGAAAAATGACAGGGAAATCTTGCCAACTCACATGTTGAATAGGCATGTATGTGTAAGGAGAGCTGTTCAACATCCTTCCTGCCTATCAACTGCTGGTGTTGTCACAACAGAACAAAGCCACCACGTGGTTTTACTCTTTCCACCTTCAAACTCTGCCAGCTTGTATTKCAGCCAGAGCTGCTCCTTGGCTGCCTTCAGCAGCTGATGGAAGTGGAACTCCAGCTGTGCCAGGGTTGTTTGTGTTTGCTCTGGATCCAGTGGGCATTTGCACATGTATAGAAGTGTGGTTGGTGGGAAATCCCACCAAAATCAGTTGGATGCACATGACAAAAATCCATCACAARCACAAATTCTCTCCCTTGGGACTGACACCGGCTGATAAATGAAATGCATCAGTTCCATTACTACTAAATATCAGCATACTGAAGTTCTGCTTCTGGCAGTCTTGGAGAGCTGGATAGTGCCTCTATATTTGTTATCATTGTCCCTTGACCATGGTTTCTCCTGCAGAGCCTGCATGGGTTGTGGTGCAAAGAGGAGAAGCACAGAGGCTGGGATGGGGAAGTGCAGGACAGCTCGCACAGGATGCTCTTCCCTCCATCCTTGGAAGGAGAGATAAAAKAGCTTCAGGCCCTACAAGACCTGAGTGACAGCTGAGCATCCCAAACACTTATAAACATGTGTGTCCTGCCTCCCCTCTCTGCAGGGGTGGTGGGAAATTTTGGTTCTCTCTATCAGTAGCAATTCCCTTGGCAGAAAAGAAAGTCAGGGAACAGATGGAGGATTTCTCCCCACCATCCCTGGTGGCTGTGAACTAGCAGGAATTTGTGGCTGGATCTAAAATTAGCTCCAAGCAAGCCTGGAAGGGAAATACTGTTGAGAGTTGCATCTTTTATATGAATGGGTTTTTTAAAGATTTCATTCATAAAACATGAGGCAAAAGACAATGCTTTATGGGACCATGGAACTGCAGTCACCACATTCTAAGTGATTAAAGRACAGAAATTTTTGCATCTCTTACCRTAAAGCATGTGGTTTTGCCTACATCCATGGGAGGTGCCTGAGGTAASGAAGAAGAATTTTAAGAATCTTCACGGCAACAGGGAGCAAAGCTGATATTGTGTGTGAAGAGGTGTGGAGGGGGAATGGGGTGGCATTTGGAGGCAGGAGGACGCTCTTGCCCAGTTTAAGCAGGACTGAATCCTCAGAGACTGTTCAGGATGTGACTGATGTCCACAAGAGTTTCTCCACAGATCTTGCTGGCCTGAGTCACTGTCACAGGAGGAGGGCAATGCTGGTCCCTACGAGCCCATAAATGCCAGTAAAAGCATCTTCTGCTTTCTCCACAAACCAGGCAGAGAAGATTTGCAGACCCCTTCCATGAAAGCCTGTCAGTTTTCTGAGTTTAAGCCTGTCTTGTTGGACAGATGATTGTTGGAATTGGTTTCCATCTCTTCTAATTTTTATTTTTAGAAAAGCCTTCCCTCTTCTCAATCTCAAGTTTTATCTCTATCATCCACTGCTTCTCACAAGGGTATTTCTAACACAACCTGCTCTTCTTTGCTTTGTCCAGCATTCATCACTCTGAGCTATCCATAAATTACGGGTATTTTCCTTTTTCTGTCAGATCAGTGTATGTCAAAAATTTTCACAAATGCAGCAAGTGAAGTCCTTAATGAGTGTCTGATTTCACAAGATCAGTAATTGGAATGGGATAGTTTCAAGTCACACTTTTCCATAAGAATGAAAAGGAAGCTTTAAGTGTAAGAACTACAGTAATTCAATAACCACTCTCTTTCCTAGAGCAGGATGTTCCATCTTGTCACTAATGTGCTGCCTCCRAAGCAGAATTAATCTCATCTTTATCTCAAACCAAAACCAATTAGTGGAGGCAAGAGTAATAGCTAAACAGAGGGCCTGTGTGGTTCACAGGATTCTGTGAACTGTTCTCACTTCAGTTGGTGCAACTTAAATTTTGCAAAGTTTATCCTTAATAATTAGGTTTGACAGTACTTCAAGTTACTTAATGTTACATGGATAAATTTGCTGGATTATAGGTCAAAGATTTTTTATTTTCTTTTTTTTTTGTTTGTTTTTTGTTCTTGTTGCAGTTTGCTTGCTTTGTTTTGCTTCATTTTGCTCTGTTTTGTTTTTCTTTGTTTTAATGGAGCTTCTAATTCTCTCCATCTAAGCAATGCTATTGCCAGGCTCATATAGACTTTGACCTGGTCTTACTGTGGAGCTTTGAACGTTGAATATCAGACTCAAAGCAAACAGGAACACTCCAGGTTTTGTGGATATAAACATGATGACCACAAAATGACGGCTCTGAAATGAACTGAACAAGGTGGGGTTGCCCCCTGGCTGTGACTTTTCATTGGCCTGTGCAGGTCTTGCCTCCTGTGGTGCTGAATAAAGCACATTTGTTTTCTGTTTTCTCTGCTGTGGTAAGGCTTTATTTTCCTCTGTGGTGTCTAACACAGAAAAAAACCTCTGTGAGATCCTGGCTCATTGAGGTGATTGGATGTTGTGTTAATGGTTAAAGTAGCAAACAGCAGGTTTTGGAGGAAAAAAAAATTTAAAATGTACATATATGTAAGTATGTACATGTGTTCCTTACAAAAGTTGGGCATTTATCAGCATCAATTAACTGAAACAAGTTTCTAGAGTGGGGGAAAGTTGAAGAGGGAGCAAAAGCTGTTACCCTTGTTCTGTAACAGCATTGAATTACCCTGTTCTTCTGGATGTGACCACACAAAGCTAGAATTTCTACTTTTCAGAAATCAAAGCTGTCTCAGAAATCTCTGAAATTGAAGCAAATACATCTGTTAGCTTTTTTCTAGATCTGTCGTTTAGACCACAAGTAAATCTGATAGGCACAGCAGGACTCATCTCTGTGGGTGATTGCAGAAACTGATTTAGTAACAGTTGTGCAAACGCCTTATTTCTTGCCTACAATTTTTGCCTCAATGGCAGGACACATAATAGTGTCTAAATCTTTTTAAGCTTTTTGTAGTCTTTTACAGTGGGTATCAATTTTATCCACACTTTCCTGACAGCTTCTGTTACTGTGATACAACTCTTGAGATGCTTGTACCCAGTCTTGTTCAAGGTATTTGTGTGTTTAACCTTTGGAAAGTTTAGTGTTGGGGTACTGGGTAACTTTTCTCTTCAGAATAATCTCTTGAATTCAAAGAGATTGCTAAAATGAMGTTTTTCATGCCCACATATCTGCAAAGTATGGCTCAGTTGCACGATTCCTCCAATTTATTGGTCTACAAGGTACTTCTAGAATTCATAAATGTTGACTTATTAATAGCTCCCTGGATGATCTCAACATTTATGTACTTGGAGAAAAGAGACTTTGATTTCCCTAGATACAAAAAGATTCATATTCAGGAGAACATCTTATGTAACCTTGCTGTTGTTATTCTCTTACTGGAACAGCATGAAGCATTAGTTTTGATAAGGGGATTATGTAAAATAGGCCCACCTTATTTTGGTACATTGCCTGAGAACACATTTTCCTACAAAACTCTTCCAGTAATATCCAGTTAGAAGTTCATTCTATGTTGTGTTTTAAAATCCATTCCAAATAAGCAGAACATTTAAATATAAATTTAATGAATAACTATCTGTCTAATTTGTTGTGCAGAGCCCACAGTCATTAAACAAGGTAGTAACTTGTCACCAAGGTGAGAATTGGCGACAAATGTTTTTGATGGGCCATCCAGCCCTTGTGTTCACTGTGGAACCACATCAACACACTGTTCCTTTTATTGTGGGAAAGATGCAATGTGAGCTTCAGGGCCATCAGAACCTTCCTGTGCTGTCAAGAGGTGGTGATGGTTCTGCCTTTGATATCTTAAATCTCTTCTTTGTCAAGACTTTATTAGGAATTTAATTAAAAAAGGAGAGAAAAGGAAATAGTGTGTCCTCCCTAGAGGAATATTTCTAACACTTGAGTATCTGATCACAGAACAGAAGGGAAAGGGAAGTGATGGAGCAGGGGAAGGCAGCAACTCATGGAACGASCCCTGTCAAGTGCTACTCACCTCTCTGCTCTTGAAGAGTAATTGTGGGTTTTTTCAGTTTGTTTTTCCATTCTCAAGGAAGATGTCTATCCTCCAAATAAAGACATCACTCAGGTCTCCCTACCCTTCTCTCTTCTATAACAGAAGCAGCTGTTTCTGCTATTCCAAGCTGGACTTAACAGAAAACTATTTGCAAGTGTAAAAATTAGCAAAGAGCTCTTGTAAATGGAAAATCCCACATGAGCTGTTTAAATGGATTGGACTACTGCAACTGTTCTTCTGACCAAGTCTATATTTAGTCTTTCTGACAGAGAAGCTAATAGTTTGAAGGAAAAGGTTCTAAGAAGAAAAGCTGCATTGGTGGAGTCTGTTATATAAACTACTTTTTAATGGAGTCCTTTCTCTGCTGAGAACAGAATAAACCTTTCAGATAGCTTTGGTAAAGCTGCACTAACCTATAKTCCTTAGAGATGCTCATCAGGAGCATTTGTGCCCACAAAAACACACGGATGTCATTGCTGAATCACAGAAAGGTGCAGATTTGGGGAAAGTCTAATTCACCCCACATGCTCAAAGCAGAATCAGTTAGGACAGGTTTCTGAGGGCCCTGTCCAGTTACACTTCAAATATTCACAAGGATAGAAACTCTGCAGTCTCTCTGGTGAGCGTGTCCCAGTGTCTGACCACCCTCACAGCAGGAGTGAGTGCAGGAAGCAGAGGGGAAGGATCACTTCCATYAGGATGTTGGCAGCACTCTTTCCATTGCAGCCACAGCTGGGAATTGTTGGTGTGTGTTTAATCTGGTGTCCATCAGCATTTACAGGTCCTTTTCTGCAAAGCTTCTTTCTGGACTCTTGGTCTGTGCTCTTGTGCCTGGTGTTGCTCCTCTCCAGGTGTGCACCTCGTACAACAGACCAGAACTGTTGGCCCCAGCATCAACCCTTGRGGTATGTCACTAGTGGCCAGCCTCTAACTGGACTTCATTCTGCTTACAATAGCCCTTTGAACCTGGCAATTTATCCACTTTTCAATCCATCTTATTGTTTATTTTTCTAGGCTGTATGTCAGTTTGTTTTTGATGATATTATGGGAAAGCCTTCTCGAGGTTGAGGTAAACAGAATCCTCTATTTTCCTCTCACTCCCTCTTCTCATCAGCTGGCTGTAGAAGTCTGTCAGTCTGGTTAAACTTGATTTTCCCCTTCATTAATCCCAACCAACCATATCACCTACTTTTCCATTACATGTTTGGAAATAGTTTTCAGGAGCACCTGCTCAGGGATGGAGGTTAYGTCGACCAACCTGCAATTCCACAAATTCTTTTTACCTATTCAAAGGTACAACTTTTGCTTTCTTCTGGTCCTTGGAAACCTCCTACAAATGCCATTACTTTTCAAAGATAATTGAGAGTGGCCTTGCAATGACACTAACCCTCAGCACTCATCAGTGTGACAGTGTTCACAGGRGTCTCAGGCTGAGGGAAGAGATGAGGATCTGACTCCATGTTTCAGAAGGCTTGATTTATTATTTTMTCATATATATTACATTAAAACTATACTAAAAGAATAGAAGAAAGGATTTCATCAGAAGGCTARCTAAGAATAGAATAGGAAAGAATGATAACAAAAGCTTCTGTCTCAGACAGAGAGTCCAAGCCAGCTGATTGTGATTGGCCCTTAATTAAAAAAAACCAACATGGGCCAATCCCAGATGCACCTGTTGCACTCCACAGCAGCAGATAATCATGGTTTACATTTTGTTCCTGAGGCCTCTCAGCTTCTCAGGAGGAAAAATCCTAAGGAAAGGATTTTTCATAAAAGATGTCTGTGACACACCAGTGTCACATCAGGCTGCACAGACTTATCTAAAGATCATCTAAATGTTCCTCTCATAACTCCTGTACCCCCAGAGTAAGTCTTCTTKTCTTCAAATGTTGCTAATGGTCTCTGAGGCCTGAGATTTCTGAAGTCTGATCTTACCAGTGAAGATGAAGATGAAAAAGACAGCGAGCACCTTTGCCTCCAGCTTTGCCTCCTGCTCTCCCAGCAGTGACTCCTACACGTAGAATGCAGCTCCATGGCCTGTAGGACCCCTTACAATCCCTTGCTAGATTCAGGATGAGCTTTGTCTTGCCCAGCCCTGTCTCAGATTGCTCAGACAGTGCCTCTATATTCCTCCTCAGTCTTCTGACCCCAGTGTCATCTCATGTGAGCTTTATTTTTATATTTGAGTTTTGACAGGATCTCCTTGGTCACCTATGCAGGCCTTTAGGTGCTCTTGCTTTAGCATGGATGAAGATCCCCTCATTGAAAAGTGTGGAGCACAGGGAAAGTAATTTCAAGGGGAATAGATTTACAGTCTGCAACTTCCATTATATAATAGGATACTAATAAATCACATTTTTGGGAGTTTATTTATGGGAATTGACTGAAAGGATAAATGGACTCAGCTTTTATGAGATGCKCTGTTTTCTGCACATTTGGGACAAATTTATCTCTTGGAGTTCATGTCTCTTMCAGCAAAGAGAAATGAAATATGGCAATAAGCTTTCCATACCCCAGACTTAGAGAGACAAACCTGATCCTCATGCTTTCTTGTATTGCAACAATCTTCCTCCAATTTATCCAAAGCTATCTTCAGCATCAAGTAGCATCAGAATCTGTCTGGCTATTGTTAATAATAAACCCTGAGTCAGCTGTAGAGAGGCAGATTTCAAAATCAATGATGCTAAGTGGAGTGAAGAAGACAAAAACAGCCCATGCAGCAGCTATCTGACTTTGCAATCTGACTTGGTGAATTGAGTCATAAATTAACAGATGAAAAGCAAAAATGGTGAAATGCCAAMATCCTGATTGTAAAACCTGTTTGAACCGACCAGCATTCTGGCTTTTAAGGGTGAGCTCAAGGTAAGGAAAAAAACAGAGTTGAAAGATGTGAGTTATTATTGCCAACCTCACTGTTTTCACTGCAAATGTGCTGTTAAAACTTATGTAGCACTCAGTTTCAAAAGTTGATATGAGTGTTTCTGCTGTGTTTTTTTCTTTTGAGTCCAGCTCAATGACTCAGATACTGAGACACAGCATCCATTTTCCAGACTGAACAGGCAGTGAACAAAGGTTACTTASAACTTAACAGATTGACTGGCTTCAAGTAGCAGTAATAGAAAGCTATAAAGATTTTTTAACAAATCTATGATCAGTGCAGACCCTTTGTGCTCATTGCTTAAGTTTTAGCATAGTGCCAGCTCATGCAAGAGAAAGGACAGGATGTTTGTGGGTACATCCCCTCCTGGGGTTCTTCTTTTAGGTCCCRCAGCAGCTGCAGTATGGCAGAACATCCCTTGAACTGCACTGCATGTTTGTGTAAGATCCTGGTATTGATTAGTCTGCACAGCTGCATAAAAGGATATATTGCTGCCTGCTAGAGCTTCCTGTTTACTAGGATCCATTACTTGATCTGATCTCTACCCTAAATTGTCAATAACATATCATTACAGTCAGTATAAACCACACTTAAAATACTAGTGCTAACTTACAGTAACACAGTTAACACCTCTTGTATGTGTTGATTCATTTCCCTCATTTTTTAATAAGATTTCTCAACCCTGATCCAGGCTGGGCTCTTGACTTTCATCAGCTGTACAGTGGCATTGTATGAAATTGCATTTGATTGTCCAGATAAAAGAGAGAAGAGATGTGGGGCCTATCTTGATGTCTGACTCCAAACATGCCACGTGTATGGAGACACATCACATGGTCTCAGTGGTGGGGGCTGCAGAATTGGCTTTTGAAGGCATTAATAATGAATTACTGTGCATTTAGTGATCCAGTTTAAACAGTTTGTTATTGTTCTTCAGGATTTCAACATTTTTTAAGGAATCCAAGGCTGTTCTGAAGTTATTTTTGCTGCTGAATTCTGCATTTTGCTCTTTCCAAAAGGCAATTTGTAAAGTACATTTTGCTGTGACCATCAGGTCTTTGTTTTTCAGTATCATGAGTCCCATGCTAGTCACTGTGAGAGTATTACAGAGAACAGGCTGACCTTCCTTTGGCTTGACAATAGTTTAAACATGGAGGAAATTTTTCTTCAAACTGGTTCTGGCACATATAATAGTGCATTTTAAATTTGGACCACAAACCTGGCTTTGGTCAAAGGCTTGCCAAGAACAATAAAATAGCAATTTGTTTGATTGCCATGTAAAATACTGGTTGTGAGCCACGCCCAGATGGTGTGAGGATGTGCTGGAGTCGCTGCTCAGAGTGCTGGAGGAGAAAGCTCAAAAGGCATCTGTTTTATTTTTGTCACTGTCATCAATTTGCTGTCTGATTCTCGGCTAGCTGTTTGTGCTACAGTGTTCATACACGCATCCTCAAACCCACATTTAAATAACAAAGTAAGCTGTACRCTTAGAGGCCTCAATGCCTGAACTTAATAATCTCTTTCTGAGTTGTCAGAGGTATTATGAAATGTAATTAATGTAAATAAAACACTTCATGATCTTTTCTTCACCTGTCTACACCTCTATCCAGATTTTTATGCCATGCTGATAAAAAATTCTAAGTTGAAAGCAATTACTGTATGAATGAAGAGATAACTGAGAAAGCCTAATAGTATAATTATCCTTATCAATAGATTTTTTTGAAAGCAGCTTTTTGTTGTCCTCCTTTGAAGACAGTGATGATTAGRAATGACTTTCTTTGCATAATTTCTCTTCTGCATCAGCCTGCTTTATGAGGACATAAGTGATAAAGTGCTATTACAGGAGACTGGAGCAAGACTGATGAATTTGCATTGATTGGAAAAACAGTTTTGTGGAAATATCTTTCTTTGAAAAAAACAAGGAGGCAGGATAGTCTTTCCTAGTGTTTCTTCATTCCCATCCCCGTTGTCTGCTCTCTGTTCAGCCAAAATGACCAAATGACCTTTAGGATCAGCTGAAAATTTTTGACTCTTAGGTCGTGGCAAAATGACAAGGTTTATGTCAAGTTTATCTCARGCAGTTGGATCAGCCCATTTGTCCTCACAAGTGCTGAGCAGTGAGTGAGTGAGGGAGAGGGGGAAGATGTGGCTCTGACCTTCTGTGTGCTCCTTGTGGCCACGGTGGAAGTTTGCCCAGCCATCCTTCTCCTGCAGACACTGATCCTGTATCATTCTTTCTTTCTCTTGTATCACTTCATGGCATCTTTTACCTTYAATGCAGATTTCAGGGATGGCATAGGCACCCCATGCTCCGAGTAATTTGGCCACAGACTTTCTCCTGGTATCTGTACAAGCTGGGGAAGGCTCAGAACATAGAGCCAGGTGCTCCAGGGCTAGAATGGACTCCTAGGACTTCTTCATCATGACACACTGAGACACTTAATGCAAACGAGACAGTAGTGGTTGAAGGGAATAAAAGAAGGAAGTGAAGAATGGATGGCTTCTCCAGCTCTGAACTGCACCAGCTGGGTGTGGGTCAGGCCCAGGCTGTACAATCTGATGAGTGCAAAGGYTGGACAGAAGGTACTCAGGACATGTTTTAGTCAAAGACTGAGTTTGCAAAAAATTATTGAAAAAATCAGTTATGGCTGGTTATTAAGATTTCAGAGGAGGACACTAAGGCAAGCAGTGTATTTCACAGCAACTAARAGACAGATTGTTCTGCTTCAGGTCATCAAATGCAAAAAATTCCCGGGTGTATGGCTAGTGACCTATTCACTAGAAGAGGGAGGCTACAGAACATCCTGAGTGTGTGTCTTTTCTTCCTTGACCTGGCCTCTGTGTCCTGATCAAGGAAAAATTTTGATAAACAACATGCTTTCCAAGCCCACATCTYCTGACTGTCTAGCTGTCATAAGAAGACAGGAACAGCCAAGCCCTTATGGACCTCAGAGAACTCACAGTGGGAAAAAAAGTTTTAATTCTGCAACTGTGGAAAAATATCCCTCTGTATTAAACAGCGAAAAACAAACAAACGAAATAGGTTGTGATGTTCAAATAACATTTTTTTCCCTTTCTAACTCATTAGTGTTCTGTCTGACCTTGGTTGGCTAAAAATGACATTCTTGCTTCCCTTTATCTCTCGACAGGAGTAACACCTTTCTAACTCATTTATCTGGTACTTATCCAATGGCAAAGTCATCAGGAGACWGGGAAGATCTGGGGTCTATTCCCTTCACTACTTCAGGGTTTGTGTTTGAACTCAATAATAATATGAAATGCATTAACAATTTGAAAAGCACAGCTCTTCCCAGGAGAACAACTGTAACACTGTGCTCCAAAATCAGTTATTTATTTGCTCAGTGCTAGGAACATTCCAGGTATTGAAGCATGCTTGGCTACTTGGAAATTGTTATAACAGTTCTGGGCACAGTTTTGACCTGGGGCAGATGCCACTCTTCCAAACAAGTTTTGGATGTGTTCTAGGGSATAGCATGGACCAGAGACCTTTGCCAAGGAGCAGCTTGACTGCAGCCACTCTGATTAGGAAGGCAAGTGTTTACTAGTTAGGACAGGACAGCAAAAGGAGCAGCCATTGTATTTCACTATCCCTTGCTTTCGTTTGTCTGTTTTCCCCCAAGTGTTTTCTTTTTTATGGAGCAGTGAGGACAACTTGTACTCTAACTTTTTATATTAATTTTAAAATTTAAATTAAAAAGTGAAAAATTGTCTCCAAATACTTGGAGATAATTTTTCCTTTGTAATATACTGTTTTCGTGGCAATACTAATAAATCTTTCTTTCTACACTTCTTGACATTGATAAAGCCTCAGCTGGATGTCTATATATAATGTCAGGCACTGTGCTTTAAAAAAGATGGGAAACAAGTGAAGAAAGATAAAAGAAAGACAACAGGAAGTATTTTCTAGACCTCTGATCAATGAAGAAAGATTGAAAGAATTTTATTTGTATAGGTAATAGGGAGAATAGGGAGAGAGAGATGGAAGTCTTTCAGCTAACATCTGTYGCAAAGACAAGAAATAACAATCCAATCCCCATTTCTGTGATGAATAAATCTGAAAGCAAAGGGTTTAAATTCTGAGAGAGTGAATTGGGGTTTTGGTAAAACTTTGTAACAAAAGTGGGTTCGGGAATGGATTGATTTGAACTTCTGTGGGCTTTCTAGATCAACTSTTTCATAAAGTCTTTCAGGCCAGCTGCTACCAGAAAAGACCTGTGATAGCCAGGCTAGTCTCGGGCTCAAGGGATGCAGTAGGAGATCTTGAGTTTCTTTCTTGTTCTATGACTTTGGTTTTTCCTTCTGTAAGGTTTGAATATTAATGAAGTAATGCCAATATATTCCAATCTATTGCAAAACATCTTTGGAGAAATTTTTCTTTCCCCCACATCTGTTTGGCTTCAAAATCCTCTTATCTGTCTGAACACATCCTCTTTACAGATCTGCAAATATGACACAAGATTTCAGGCTATATATCTATATAGTTATTTGCATTAGAAAAATAAATATTTTGATAGGTTTTAAACACTGCTGTATATTATTTTATTATTCATATTCATATTATTCATCTCAGGATATACATTTTTCCAGGTTTTCACAGTCCAGAGGCAAAAAACCCCCTACTGATGAAGAGATATAATACACTTGTAATTTGGCAAGAAAACATCCACTTCTCCCTGAGGAAACTTAGACTATGAAAAATCCCTTGCTAATAAGACCATGAACGTTCTCTGGACATTGTCTCTGAATTTTGACTTAGTTACCAAGAGCTCCCTTGCAGACAGGTTTATTTACTCTGGATGGCACAGGGTTCCTGGCCATAGCAAAAGAAAATTAYGAACCCAAAAGATTGCACAAATAAAGTTGCTGGAGCTTGCCCATTGTAATTTTCACTTGCACTGCCATACACTCCAAAAATGAGTAGATTTTAATGTGGATAAAAGTAATAGTCCAAGCACAGTGGTTAAATGCTTGTAAGGTAACACTATTTACCAGACTTTAGCATTGTAGCAAATTTTTGGAAAATCTAGGTCAGAATCTTATTAAGGCAACCTGCAAACACCTCAAGCATTGGAAATGGTGCAATGCACAAATGGGCACCTCCAAATGTGGTGTTTGGAGAAAGCAATGGCTCTGCTCAAAGTGTACAGCCTAAAAGATCAGATTCTTCTCCAATGCTGCATTAATGCTTTCCCTTCTCATAACAGAAAAAACCCAACAAAAACCCCCCAAAAAACAAACAAAACAAAGCCCCCATAATATTTGTACCACTTTAATTACTAGCAAATCACATTCTATCATCATCATGGAACTTCATCACCCTGAATGACCTAATTATTTGTTTGAAGTCTGCCATCCTTCCTGATTTCACAAAACCCAGTGAATGAGGAGTTAAGTGATCAGAGTGCCCACTTAAGGAAAGCCAATTTGACTGGGAAAAAAAGAGAAGGGAAAGGAGCTGGTTCCAGTAAAATTGATCTATGAATTTTTTGCAAAATTGGAAATTGATATTTTAAATAGCTTTGCAAAGACAGTACCCAGGATTCCATATRATATAAGGGAGAGTTTAGCAGTCCTAGGGCAGGTCTTTAGTGAGGCTTCTTGCAGAGCCAGAGAAGTCTGCARAAGAAAACCTATTCCTAGGATTGACTGCTCCTTCCAACAAACCTCCTTCAGCAGGCAAGAAAACAGAACAGATGCTTTGTCTTTCTACAGTTCTTCCCTAATCACTGAACAAACTGAGTGCACTTTCTTAATGATGTGCTTATAGTAAAATTCTGCAATAACTAGGCAAGATGCCAGTTGGCACGTTACAAMAAATGTGTCCTTCTTAATCCCTCCACAGTCTCCCTTGTTGGCCAGAGCCCTAATGAGTCTGGGCTGCTGTGTTGCAGGAATAAATGCTCAGCTGCATGAATGGCTCCACTGCTCCTTACATGCCTGGTGACTTAAAAAGTTGCTAAACTTAATGTTGTACTGAAAGGGAGGGGTGGATGTTTTCTTGCCAAATTTCAAGTGTATTATATCTCTTTATCAGTGGGAGTTTTTTTGCTCCTGGACTGTGAAAACCTGGAAAAATRCATTGCTCATRAAGAGGTTTCATCTAATCATARATCTKATTAAGACAGTCTGAATGACAGGAGGTAACTGTGAACTGAAAGAGCAGAGCTTTGCTCTCAGCACACTTTCCATTAAAAATGTCAGATGAGATGTAGAGAGAGTCACAGCATAAGCCATAGGGAATATACTTGTAAAAGCCCACCAACGACCAGAAAAACCTGATTCTGGGAGTAAAATATACAACACCTGCAAATGGGGATAGGCTTTTAAAATCCATTCAAGTRTGTACAGTCCCCAAAGCACCAGCTTGCTTTTTGCAGCTTCTGCAGAACGAGGATGTACCAGTGCAGAGCAGAGCTGTTGGTAAGCAGCTGTGCTGAGTGCACTGCAGAGTGTGTCAGTCATGAAAAAGCTAAAGTCACTAACTGAAGCARTGCAAATAAAACAATGATTTCTATTCTGTTTCTAATTCAAAAGACTTCTTGCAAGATTTTTAGTGCTAAATAAATGAGGTTACGTTTTCTTCACAGAAGTAATCAGGCTGAAACAGGTGAAAATATATTTGGAAGATGGTTGCAGGAATGGGAACATCATGGGAGAAATCTGGAGGTAGGATCACACATTCATCAAAATGTCTAGGGAGGGCTTATTAGCCTCAATAAAGAAAAAGAGGAGTTTTGAGAAGATCCATGAGAAAATCCTCATCAAATAYTCAATTTCAGAGAGTGTGTGTCCCTGGGACAGGAAAGCAGCAGGGGCAGAAGTGCCACAGTTACCTGCACGTTTACCCAGGGTCTGGCTCTGTGGTTTGAGCTTCTGCAGGAGAGGAAACACATCCTCCTCTGCAGTTTGCTTGCCAAGTGACAATACAAAGCTTTGCAACAGGTCAGTGTTTACAACCTGTGACATCTGGGGGTGGAAAAAACAGCCAAAAATTAACAGCTTCTGCTGCCAGTTTCCAGGCATGTGTACTGTGCAGTCCCTGGGTGAGCTTTGTAAGCACTATGGCCTGTGATGACTGTACCACACTGTCTGGCAGGGTTCATCCATGGCTGGCTTTGTATAAAGATATGAAAAACAGAGGCTGTGATATGGTTTTGATACTTTTCTGGAAGTGGATAGAACTTGATGTTTTCCCAGCACTGCTTGCTTCCCCAGGAGGGGTCTCACTCCCTGGTTAGAGGGAGCAAAAATTTGAATGTGGAGTCTGACAGCAAATGGTTAAACTCTGCCTGTGTTTGTCCTTGATCCAGGGACCTGCCAGTGCTTACACWCTCCTTCTGTGGGCAGCAGGCTACCTGCCAGCATGCTAAGAGGTGTCCTTATTGTTGTGGAAGGAGTTTGCCTTGGGCATGTCCAGGGCCATGCAGAAAAACAGGTATTGGTCTCTCTAGAGTGTGTTGGGTGTTGTACAGAGGCTGTTGGCTCGGAGGGAAGGGCTCTGGAAAGGCAAACTGAGCAATGATTTTCCTGATAGTAGGACTCTCTGAGCTGTTGCACATTTTGAGTTCAGCCTGGTACTAGATCAGATTTGCTGAGTTGCTACTGTCTCTACCAGATGCTTGCAGAGACACAGGAGKGAAACCACTGCAGGCAGAATGGCTCATCTAAAGGATCAGTAGGGTTAGCACATGAGGACTTAATCAAGAGGGAATTACAAAGTCTGATGGGCATTTTCCTTGAATGTACACTTAGAATTGAAACAAACTGGAAAGAAAAGCCCTTGTTTACTTCTTCCCCCTCCTGGGGTCAGATTTTCCACCCTTATTCTACTCAAAGGCACAGTCAAATTTTCTGTTGCTAAAATCAGACTGGTAGTTTCAACAAAACAAGGTGATTCCATAATGAAGAAAAAACCCTTTCCTGCCTATCCCCAACACTTTTTTTGCTTTGAATTAATCTTATTATTCACTTATTTACATAACAGTTGTCAAACATGTTGATTTGTACCATCAGGATGTCGAGCAGAGGAGCTGTGATTGTTGTGCAAACACCCAGTTGTGGAAGATGGGGCTTTTATAAAACGTGGTGAGACCACTGACCAAGTCACCAGGGCTGGCAGGGCTGTAGATGAATGGTCAACAAATACTATTCTGGAGAGAGAGGAATTAGTGGCACTGGGGGAAGGAAGAGATTCTCTGAGGTAACAGCAGCTACTTCCAAGAATATGGGGAAGATATTTTCTATTCTTGACACCAAAGAGCTGTTAGTTGTGAAGGTCTCATGTGCTGCACATTCTGAAGACACTTTGGAATTACTGTCTGGAAGTTTTATTCATCCTGCTGGCTCAACTATATGGGTTATGTCTCAAAAAACTGTCTGAAATTTTAATTCTGAGCCTCTGGCTCAGAATTTATCTCGCAACCAAGAAATACTATTATAAACAAATCACTAATTTCATCAGACAAATTGTCTCTAGTACAGAAAAATTCAACTAGTAGAAACTTACACATTGTCAAAACATGCAGACAAAACAAAGTTTGCATTGCTATGGAAACAAAGGTTATGCTGGGAAAACCAACTTGCAAGTGACTGTGAAAAGCAAGTTTATAAGAGTGACACCTTTCAGCTTGATCTTGAAAGACATATTGCAACACAAGCATCTTGGCTTAGAAGATTGTTTTTATTTAGTTTTCCACAGAGACATGTTTCTTTCACCTCTATTCTCACAAATCTGACATCAAAAACTATCAAGATATATATATATATATGAGCTCTACAGGGAGAGAAATCTGTCAGTACAGCATTACTCTTCTTCTATCAAACACTCTAAGAAAAACAAATATGGTCCCTTCCATGCCCATCTAATACAAGAAAAGCAGCTAAGTCAAGAGAGATTATATATATGAGTCTAGTTATTCATAAAAGAGTAAAAATAAAAAAAAAATCTAGTTTCTGATGTTTAAACAAAACATACTTTATWCATTTGGCTGAGCTGAAATATTGTACCTTGCCAAACGAAAAACTGCTCCCTAATGGTAGGTTCCCTAGCAGCTCAGTAGGTATGCAAGGCATGCAATTCATTTCCTGCCAAGGCAGAGAAAAATGGGTAGGTCTGAGATTATGTTGCTAGTGTGCTTGAAAAATATCTTAGTTGTTAATGTTATAGACTGCATATACATATTTTGACTTTTGGTCTCCTTGAAACTTTCCCAGGTGTGACTTTTGGGTTAAGTGTCTTTTAGCTCTCAGTGATGGAGTGTTCAATGGGAGGTGAAATAGGAATTTCCAGAGCATTACAGTCATCAGTGAGGAACACCAGGTCCTGGAGAAACAAAAAGAAAAAAAAAAGAAAAAAAAAAAAAAAAGAAGGGTAAGAGTTATAAGGAGGAAGGCAGAAGATGGCGCAGTGAGAAGCCAGGGTGAGTTTTGGTGGTCRGGGGACAGTGTGGAGGCAGGCAGGGCTAAAGGCAGGGACTCTGTCCCTGTGGATGCATGTTGACCTACCCTCCTGCAGTAGGAGATCAGGATGGTGTACAGGCTCCGGGCTTTTTCCTTCAGCTCATTCACCTCAGGCACTCTGTCACACCCAGGGTAGGCCACAAAGTCACGGAGCTTTGCCAGCACACAGTAATTCTGCAAAGCACGCAAAAGAGGTCTGTGTAACCCTGCACAAACACAGATTTATGTTGAGCCCCCCACTTCCAAMATTCTTACTGCTGTGTGGGAGCCTTGAATTCCTACCTCTATGTACTTGTAATCTATGCAACCTTTAGTCAGGCAGATTAATYGCCAGTATTTTATAACAAAGGTGTTTGGTCCAAGTAAGTGCTTGGAAAATTGCATATATACAGTCTTAGTCTGCCAGCTAATTTCTCACATGCTTTAGGAGGCAGCAGCTCCAATACAATCAAATCTGCTCCCTTAGTAGGTGGAGTATTCTACAGAATAGGTGCACTCTCTYACTTTTTAGGGAGCACCTGATTTAGCAGATGAAGAGATTATCAAGGTCTCACAGACTGGATTCCTCTGTTCCTGCACAACAGGAGAAACCATGACCAGTCCTGATTTTTTCGAAGTAATTTTTACCTCAGGCTTTGTGTTACCAAAATAAAACACAGACAACATGAATTTCACAATGTCCTTGTGAAGCAGGTAAATATATATCCCAGCTTTTGCTTTAAAGCCGGGGAAACTGAGGCACTGGAATCACATTCCTTGGTCTTTGCCATGATGTGAGACACTGGCAATTGGGATCTAGAGAGTCCTGAATTACAAGACTTGGGGTAGTTGCTTATGGAAAAATGTGTCAGAAATTTGTTTTGTCTGATATTTTCTATTTTTTATCTACTCTGTTGAACACTGGAAAAAGAAGCAAAATGTATCAAATACCCCACTGCAGAACACTAGGATACTAACTGTGTGTGCAGGTTATTTTTTCTTAGCTGGGAGACAACTATTTTTTTTTTTTCTCAGTATCACACTTCCATATCCTCAGGCACAYATTTTCTTTCTGTATTTAACAAGTAGCTCTTTAAAAGAGAAAAAGCCAGCAAGGTATTSCTGCATTGCTTTTTATTAAAACTAACTGCCAAAAACCACTCAAGATATAAAATGATGTAGATTTATTGAGTGAAGAAAGTTAATTTTAKATTTCTTCTTATACACTACTATTTAAAGTTTTGTTTGCACTTTTTTAACTTCTGAAAAGGCTCTGTCACAGTAAATTAATTGTGTGCATATGGTAATAACTTAAAAACATTGATTTCCTAATTTTAAAATTTTTAATCAAGTAAAATCTCAGAAAGTCCATTGGGATCTTAAGAAGATTCAAACTGAGATGATGTTTTTTTTTGTCGCCCATCTACCTAGTTAATTAAACTTTTAAAAATCCTTTTAAATCACTCCTCTGGGGTATAATAAGAGTTWTTCTCACTTTTCATTGCCTGCTTTTCCTGCACAACAGTAAGAAAAGTGTGCAAACTTACGTGGATGTCCAAGTACAGCCTGGGCAGCGTCGCCACGCACGAGTCCTGCGGGAAGGAGGAAAAGCTCGTTGCGATTTTGTTTTGAGACAAATCCCTCTCAAAAGTGGCAACCTGCAGTGCCTGTGCAGGAGCAGTTTTTAGGTGGACTCACCACAGTTTTGGAGGWCTGCAGCTCCTTAAAGGACTCAGTGATTTCCTTGCTCAGGGACAGCACCCTGGAGTAGCAGGTCGGAGGGGCTGCGCTGGCAGCGGAGAGCAGAGCAACCAGCAGCAGCAGCATCTTCATTGTGGGCAGTTTGTCCAAAAGAGGAGGAAGGAAGGGAGGGAAAAAAATCACTCCCCCTGGTTAGGTAGGTACTGCTGAGCATCAGTGAGTGAGCWGGACAAATCAGCCCTCAATTAAATAGTCTGCATGAGCAGGAAGAAAAGCCTGGGGGTGGTCCGAGCAGCAGCGCRCTGCCGTCTTGAATTTCCTGCCAGCCTGTGAGGCAGAGCTGCAAGAGCTTTCCTGCCCAGAGCAGGGAAAGAGGGAATGAATGAGGGTAACAAAAACAAACAYTGCTGGCTCTTTTCATTCCAGAAGGAAAACAGCCTAGTGAGCATCTCAAACAACAGAAATGCGTGTAAGGAAAAGCACGGGGTTCTCAAAGTGTCAGAGGYCCTAATCCTGTCTCTCCCCTGAACTGTGGGATGACATAGGCTGCAGAATGAGAGAAATCCTTCCAAAAAGCAAACTTCCCCAGCACAGGAAGGACATGGACCTGTTGCAGTGAGTCCAGAGGAGGTCATCAAGTTGATTAAAGGGATGGAGCAGCTCTCCTATGGGGAAAGGCTAAGAGAATTGGGATTGTTCTGCCTGGAGARTAGAAAACATCAGGGTGACCTAATTACAGCCTTCCAGTACTTGAAGGAAGCCTACAAGATAGGAATAATAACAATAAATAATAAAACAAATAATAAAAACAATATAGAGAGGAACTTTTTACAAGGACAGGCAGGGACATGACAAAGAATGGCTTCAAGCTGAAAAAGAGAAGGTTTAGGCTAGATACTAGGAAGAAATTCTTTCCTGTGAAGTTGGTAAGACRCTGGAACAGGTTGCCTCTAGAATTTGTGGATGCCCCATGTGCAGAAGTGTTGAAGGCTGGGCTGCATTGTATTCTGAGCAAGCAACCTGGTCTAGTGAAAGGTGTCCCCATCCATGACAGTTTGGTTGGAACAAGATGATTTTCAAAGTTGCTTCCAGAACAAGCCATTCTATGACTCTATTACTCACAATTTGTCAATCGAAACAGTAGTGCTTGTGATGGCTGCTTGGGAAGACCCATGTACTTATATATTCATAGTCTCAAGCAAAGTGAATACATCTCTATATGGCTTTGATAAAAGTATAAAAGTTATTTTGCTTTCTGGGTTGAATTTATGAGGCTTTGTTCTTTTATTAGATTCCAGATGGAGCTGAGAAATCCAGATGCTGGGATACAGGCCTGAAGCTGAACATATGTTGTTTTATATGTTARTTGTCCTGTAAAATGGAGGTACCCTTGAATGAAGAACTGGTTATTTTGAAAGTTATGTCACCCCCAAATTTTTAAATTCAGATTTTAATAAGGTATTAACTAAAACAAAAAAAGTGTCTGATGAAGTACTGCAGTCCCCTGGCATTGTAGTACACCAGGAAGATTCATCCTAAGGTGGGAAAACTAGTTTTGGAGAAAAGGACATACTCTATGTGTTGCAGAGAACTCTGAGTTAAATGCACCAAAACACCTGAGGGAAATAGTACATTACTGTCTTGTTATGTACTTCTTTGCCTTCATAAAGAACAGTTGGTTTTGTGACAACATGTGCTCCTGAATGTTAAAGTGGTAGATCCTTGGAGAGGAAAGAAAAGTTGGGAGTSCTGGTTGTGGGAATTTTAGGAGTGCCGGATCCTATTTTTGGGAAGAGTTGCCTGAACAAGTCAGGGAAGAGGCCAGAGGGAGACAGGAAGCCTTTTGAGAGGGTCCCAACAGCCAGATCACAGATCTAAACACGTCCAGGGARAAGATCCTACTGACTGGGAGCCTTGCTGGGAAGAAACAGACTCCTAATCACCATCTCAGTGCTGTAAAGAATAGCTGAAGGTAGGAGTGAAATATTATCCTTCTATCACAGTCATGTTTGGCAAGCTGCTAAAATGTTCTGCTCTGCCAGAACAGCAGTTTTCTGAACAGCATAAATGGTCTCCCAGCACTACAAGTCAGCARCCCAGCTGCTGCCAAGGATGACTTAGGAAAGAAAAGGCTGGATCAAGGCTTCACCAAAACACTTAATCAAATTTAAAAAATAAAAAATACCAACCAACCGACCAAACAAAAAAACCCACCAAATAAACCTGACAACCCCCCCTCCCAAACCCAACCAAAGCAAAACCACCAACAAACCAAACCAAACCAACAAAACCCCAAAACAAACAAACAACAAAACCAAAAACAAAAACCAACCAAAACCACAAAAACAAAAAACAAAAACAAAACCAAAAACAAACAAAACCAAACAAAAACAAACCAAAACAAAAAACACAAAAACCCCCAAAAAAGCCACAACAAAACCCCACCCCAAATAGCTATTTTGTGAAGGGGAAAAATTGCTGAGACAATTTGCTGTGAGATTTTTGCTCGGCAGCCCTCAGAAACAGTAAGGTTTTTTTTTTTTTCCCTGAAAAAACACAAAGTACTGGAATTTAATTTCCTCACCCACATCTTTTCCCTGGGCCAGATTTMCTTGCATAGTTGACTCTGACCCAAATGAGTATTTTCCAATATCCAGTATCTCATCAGCACTACTGCCTATCTCAGCATGCAGAATCTGCAATTCAGTTAAACAAAGACAAATACCTTYTTCTCAGGTATTTCTATTTGTAGCTCATCAGCAAGATTATCCTTGATCTCTGAGTTCATTCAATTTATGGYCCAGGTATGAGTAAATAATTTCTTCTTTCTCTAAGATGCTTAGTGGTGACTTCAGGAGAGCTTGCAAGTGACACCAGGCACTGGGAGTCCTTTCAGTCTGAGGCACCTGGCACAGATGTGAGCCAGATACACAGCCACCAAAGCCCTTGAAACTCCAGAATCTGTTCAGTGACTGTTTTTATCCAGCCACTTATTCAAAGCCACTTATTAATTCTGGTGCATTCTCTGCCTTGGGCAGAGAAGGTCTTTAACAGGGAAACACAAGCTGTTCTTCACAAAGGCTAATAGCCTCTTAGAGGCAATATTCGGAATGGACATGGAAATAGAATTTAGAGCTACAGGAGGGGAAGGGGGAAAGGATTAAAATGTATTATAGTCAAAATTTGCCTAAGGATTGCCTCTATGGAGAAGCTGCTGTTTCCAGCCCTTCCAGTCTGTGGGACAGTGCTCAGGCTGGCATCAGGAGGGGGCACAGCAGGAGTCAGCCAGTGTCTCCATTTTTGCCATAACCATCACTCTGGGGATATCTCCRGCACAGACACATCTCTATCCTGCTCTTCCTTCAGTGAGCATGGGGCTTCAAGGGCTGGGGACCACTCTYACAATTTTGCATTAACTCTTGAGGCTGAGGATGCCACCACATCTCTGAGTGCTCTTAACTGCATTTATTTACTCTTATATCAGGAATATTCCATAGCAAAAGCAGACACATGGGCTGAGAAGAAACTTAGAAGCCTACAATGACATAACTGTTATTTTTATTAAAAATGACATATTTTTATTAAAAGAAAAATGTGACTATGTTGTCTTTTTGCTTCCAATTTACTGAAAACTCAGACAATAATATTTTTCTAAAAGTCTAGGGACTCACTATGCAGCCAGAAATTCCTCCCATTTTTGAGCAGTCTACCAGGGTGTCCTCCAACTTTTGATAAAAGCCCTTGCAAGTTGCTGATTTCTTACTACCAAAATCCACCTGCTTTTTGAAAATGTTGATTTTAAAATTGTTGGAGGCTGTCATGAGACACCTCATGAAATACATTTCTGGTTATATTGAAAAATAGGAAAGGTAGAACGTAAAAAGAGTAAAACAGAGGAAGTCCTGTGTATTTAAGCAGCACCTCAAAGCCCAAAGTGACTCAGCTGTTTGCTGTGGTGGAGGTGCCACTTCTTGCTCCAGAGCAGGGATTAGCTGCTCTGCAAGCTTCCAGCTCAGGACAAGACTTTTTGGAAACCCTGGCCTTTTGGTAAGGTCCCATCTGTTTGTCACGTTTTCCCTTGCTGTACAACAGAACACTGTGCTGGGGCTTTCCATAAACATCAGCTGGAATTTGGTGCAGTTTGTGCAGCTCACATTGTGCTGAGCCTGGGGGTGCTGGTGCACAGCACTGGCACTTTCCTGGCACACAGGGAAGCCTGATGTGGCAGCACTGTGTGCCTGCATTTGAAGCTGGGGTTAATCCCATGTGTTTTGTTTTGTTTCCTCTTYCTTGATAGCAGTAAGATTCTGCTGGTGATCTGTGTGGTTTGGCCAAGCTTTGAGCAGTGGGCAAGGCAGGCAGGATCTCAGAGCTGTCTCTGGGCTGGTGCTGCAATGCCCTTTCCCCATGMTAATTAAGCAAAAGTCCTTTTTGCTTACTCAGTGGTACAGGCTTCTTTTTTCTTTCCTGTTATTGTTATTTTTAAATATTTGCATATATATTGAGGAAACTAATGCTACTGCCCAATAGCCTATTCTTGCATAAAATAGTTATAGAAGCWGGTAAAGCCATCTGGGTCAGAAAAAGAAAGTAGGTGCTCTGAAGTTTGATGGTCTTGCTAGCACAAACCTGGCACTGGGTACTTTCCCTGAAGGAAAGCACATGGAAATGGGGAGTCCTGTGGTCCAGGACAGAGACAGGACAGCCCAGCAGAGCTGGGGAACAGGAATCGCTTCCCTGTGCTGCCTCAGACCTGTTACCACATCACTGGCACTGTCTGTGCTGCCCAGCCCTCTCTGCAGGCAGCGTCCAGCCCACCTTAGGAGCAGACCAGGGGCAGCACCCAGAGGGCACAGGGTGCCCTGGAGGATGGCAGAGCCCAGGACAGCACAGAGGTGTCCCCACGAGGGTCTGTCACTGCAGTGCAGGCACAGCCTGGCTGCTGTCTCCATGATGGGATAATGGTATTTCCCAGAGACACTGTGGGAACTCGGCCATCAGCACCAGGGAGACGGGGGATTATGTGGTTTAGCCTTGTCAGGGATACTTTTCAGTGACTGCAAGGCCTATTGATTCAAGTGRTGCAGGATTTAGAGGCTTAAGCCTTCCCCGCCTCGCTAAGAAAAGTCAATTTTAGCTTGGAGTAACTTGCAGACCTCTCCAGTGCAGTAACAGTGGTGCTTTCAGCCTGCCTCCCTCCCTGGCCATGGCACAGGCAGAGCTGCCTTGTCCAGTAACACACAAGTGCCTTGTCTGGACCCTCCTGGGCTTTGAGACCACTCCTGTGAGAGTTACCCAAGGTAACTCCATTCTTCATTAACGCTGCAGTCAGGGTTACAWCAGCAGGGTTTCAAGGAGGGAGCCTTGCTCATGTTTACAGCAGCAGTGTTTCAAGTTATTCACACTTCCCTGCTGTGCCTTGCCTTCCATCCTCCCCTCTCCCTGTCTCTCTCTCTCTCTCACATGCAAATGTGGCAGATAGCMCCCGGTCTTATCATTGCTGGTCAGCTTCCCACCCTCCCTGATCACCCTCCTGATGAAAAATTATGTCAGCCACCAAGGAGTGTACTGGAGGTGATATAAATAAATGAATTCATCTACCAGATTTGTCCCTGATACAAGCCCCCTGGGGAATTCAAATGTTGAAAAATGCAGGGTCTAAGCTCTCTGCTGTCCCTCCAAGGAGCTCTTGTCTACACTGTGGTTAATAYGAAAGGAGATGAGGGACTGTATTTTTTAGGACTGGTATTGCAGCACCTTTCAGAAGAATTATGTCACTGAAAGAAAAAATTKATGAGACTGAAAGTGCAGCTCTGTATAACAATCCAGCCCGAGCCAAACAAGAATCCAAAGAGACTTTGCTGAAGCACTGCCTACAGAAGAGCTTTTTAGTAGCTGCTTACCATGCTAGCAGGCAGTTTTCTACTTATTCTTGCCTAGAAAACTGCAAATGTCATAGCTCGTGGTGTTGTGTGTATTTCTGGATACAAACAACAACACTTCCAGCAATTGCAAGGTACCATAAATTCTCATCTCAGCTGGCTGAGAAGGCAAGGTACAAGTCACACAATACATCAGGTTTCCTAGTKCTGCTTTTTTCCTGAACATGGCTTTTGAGTTTTATAACTAAGCATAGTGGAAGAAATCCTGCCATCTCTGAAATAGTGACACGAGTCACAAGACTCCTGTGGATCCACATTCTCCCTTTAGATTMAAACTTGTTCAGTTCAGTTGGCCTTAGCAGCACAAAAGCCCTGAAGCCAAAGGAAGAGTAAATCAGTCACATTATTTCTTGTTTSTCACAGAGGAACCTTTGGAGTCCTGTGAGTTGGTGACACAACACAGATTCAGAGCCTTGTCAGTCCCTTGAAACCAAAGGATGTGACAAATACCTTGTACAGCTAAACTCTTCTAAGGAATACAAATGTATAAAATAGAGTGGGATAGCTGAGGATCTACTCTACTTGCTAATATCTTGCTAATATCTGCCTGCTAATATCTACTCTACTTGCTAATAGAGGTGATGAAAATGAGTGGAGGTTCATTTTATTTTTAAAAAAAATCCATAAACTTAGTAATTTTATTTTTGTTCTGCCTTGAAACAAAGAAAAAATAAATACCAGACAATGTCAGAAACTGGTGTTAACAACAGACTGTGTTTCAGATGTAATCGCCATCTAAACCTGAACAACATTTCTGTTTTAAATTCTTTTGATATAAATAAAAAAAGAAAAAAAAAAGAAAAAAATATATAAAATAAATATATATATAAAATATTATATATAGAATTATATATATTATATATTATATATCATATATTATATATTATATAATTATATATTTTATTATTTTATTATATTATATATTATAATATATATTATATATTATATACGATATATTATATATTATATATATTATAATATATTATATATAATTATATATATATATAATATATATATATAAAAATATTATATAAAATAAAAAAAAAAGAAAAAAGATCTCTCTCTGCTTCTGAACCACATATTACATGTGTTCCCAGATGACTCAGTGTCCCTACAAGTGTGGTTTTAGTTGGGTTTTGTTTAAGTGGGGTGACTAAGGAGAGAATGAGTTGAAGATACACGAGTGTAGCTGCATACATAGATGGTACAGCTGATAGTTTGCTGTGAGAATGAGACTGCAGCTTGTGGTGGGTCTTGCTCACAGGTGCTTTTGAGAACATTTGCAAGGATGAGGTGCTGGACAGGCCCCTCCTGCCTGCAGGGCTGTTCTCAGGAGCTTCCCAGAGAGTTCCCAGCCCYGGGATGAGCAGTGCCATGGGGAGCCCAGGGCAGCAGGTGCCAGGCCAGGGAGGTGTGCCCACGGTCACCACCTGGGTGGTGGCAGAGCCAGGCTGGCTCAGGGGCCTTCCTCAGCAGAAGTGGCTACTTACTGGCACAGTTTTATAAACTTTTGGTTTATAATTATTCCCAAAAGAAGCAAGAAGTAGTGACACAAAAGTGAGACCACATTACAGCTGGGTAATGTAGTGAGGAAAGCACTGAGGGATGGCACAAAGAGAAACATTTTGAATGAAGAATCGTTCTAGTTGGAGTGCCATATCTTCCATGTGTAGAACCAGCCAAAGTCTTAAACAACTATACTTTTAATTTTGGACCATTAAGCTAATTTCCATTGGAAGGTTAATCAAATTAACATTTATTTTCCTCCTTTCTATTTGGCTGCATCTTTTCTTGTTTTGTTTTGTTTTGTTTTGTTTGTTTGTTTGATGTTTTGGAAGGGTTGTGGCTGGGGAAGAGAGAACTTGGCCTGATTTAAGATGTAAATGCAATTCTATCAATCTTCCCCTCTGCTAATGGTCTGCCTGGGCATTTTAAGGGCATATAGTGAAAAGGAAATTGTGACTGCTAAAGAAAAGCTACCCCCTGCTGTTCCTGTTCATATTTATTTCACAATCAGCCCATTGAAATGGTGTGATTCACACTCTGATGCTGTCGTTGTCTAGCTGGCAAAGTCACTGGAGAATTTAAAGAAGTTTCCCAAGCTGAAAACTAGGCAAACTGCATTTGGGCAAAAAGCAATCTTATCAGCAATGAGAGTTAGTTATATCACTGCAGTGATCTCTCTTGCTGAGAGCTGAGGCTACCCTTGCAAATGAGAAGCTCTCTTGAAATAAGCAGCTGTCTTCAAAAAACTGAGAACTGTTGCTTTTGAAATGTAAAGTGTCCTTCTGATATACATATATATAGAATACACAAGAGTGAAGTCACGCTGAAGTCTGCAGGGAAAATTTAAATGTTCTTTGTTTCTCAAATAAATAGCCCAGAAAGGGTAAAAGCATGTGTGAGTGCACAAGAGGGAAAGAGCATTCCCAATTCCCCAGTAATCTTGAGGAAACACTAAAGGAAAACCATGTCTGTTTATCTTAAATTATCCAGACTTAATGTACTCATCACCTTGTAACCAAGCAGCTTGTGTGAAATAGTGAATTCCTGGTAACACAAAGACACASAGCTGAAGTTTTAATCTGTATTAATCACAATCTATCTCTGCAGCAAGTATTACCATATACCCTTCCACTGACCTAATGTAAACATTTAGGAGTCTGTATCAACATTAATGATCAGAAATAAAAAGCAGATAGCTACAGACTGGATTAATGGAAGGAATCAAATCCAGTAACACTATGTGTTTGTCTATGAGATTTCACATAAAATTTCTACTGTAGTGCAAGAACTCATTATATGTTGACTACAGAGGATGTAAAAAAAAAGGTGCCAAGTTAATTACTACATACTTGCTCATTAATCATGGGATAAATATTAGCCACTAGTTAGAATTGCCATGAAATAGGTGAATTTAATCTTAGGATGTGTCAGAGGAGTTACAGCCAGCAGGGACAAGGAGATATTGGTGCTGATATATGTGACAGTGGCCACAAGGGTTTTCAGGATGAGAGAGAGACGAAAATGTTGACTCCATGATTAGAAGGCTTGATTTATTATTTTATGATATATATATATTACATTATAACTATACTAAAAAGAAAGGAAGGAGAAGGTTTCTCCAGAAGGCTGCTAAGCCAGGAATAGCATAGAAAGAATGATAACAAWGGAGCTCTCTCTGACTCTGTCCCAGAGAGCTCAGTCCTTGATTGGCCATTWATTATAAACATCCAAGATGGGCCAATCACAGCTCCACCTGTTGCATTCCACAGCAGCAGATAACCATTGKTTACATTTGTYGCTGAAACTGCAGCTCTCAGAAGGAAAAATCCTRTGAAAGGATTTTTCACAAAAGATGTCTGMGACAGATGTAAGTGCAGGGATCTGCTCATCTGCCACATTGGCCGCTTTTGGCCACCCATAGCTGTGGAGGATGAATTCAGACTGCGCGGGGTGCAGAAAGAAACAGCGAGAACATTCAGTGTATGGGAAAGTTGGGACAACACACCCACATTTCCCTTCTGCCTCTCTTTCCTCGTCATCCCAGTTACTCTTCCAACAGCTGGGTCCTTGCCCTGCTCTCCTGCCAAGGCCGGCTCAGGGCACTCCATGCCCATCGCAGCCTGCCTTGCTCACAATCCATTTTGCCGTGGCTGCTGCTGGGAATTCTGTAGTGGGGGATAGAAAGGGAGGTGTTCCTGTAGCCCACCATGCACATACATCCCAGCCTCCCAAGACCAGCCACACTGAGAGCACAGAGCCCAGGCAAAGTAAGAACTCTGCTTCTGTGCCTTGGTGGCTGACCAGCAGCTCTCACTTTGTCTGAGGTGAGAATTGAAGCTGCAGAGGCACGAGACAATGGTCCATGGCTTTCTTTTTTCAGAGCTGCCTGAAATAGAAGCTGGAGGCCTTGGAGTCCAGCCCAGAGAAGGACGTGACAATGCCCTGGCCAGAGGAGGACAGTTGTCCCACCTGCTCTGAATGGAGCATTTCGAGGGCTGTGCCAGCAGCGCTGGGCAGCTACACAGCACTCTCAGAAGGGCTGGTTCTGCTCCTGGGGAACATGAAAAGCACATGTACAGGCAGCAGAGCAGCTGCTACACGCAGAACATCAACCCATTTTATTCATTAAGTATATGCCAACAAAAAAGATTGGCATCAACTTTGTTYACATCAAAAAGATACAGTTCCAATTCTCCCTACTGCATAATTTAGGTACATGAGCTTCTGTAATAATGTGCTGGCCAGAGAATGATAGCATTGTCCACATCATTGTCTCTCTGACACCAAAGAGAAATGAAGCAAATGGAGTCAAAGAAACCAAACACATTCAGGAAAGTATCAAAGTGATCAAAGCAGACGCTTTGATTCTGCTTTACACACACTTTTCAAAGAAGTGTTACATTTCCAAACACACTCTGTCCGTTCTTGATGCCAACAAACCAGTTCTGTTTAGCTTTATGCTTTGATAGGAGTAGGAACAAAAAGCTCTTCAGTGAGCTGCATTTTCTAAGCCTTTCTATCAAATTTTGAACTTGCTAGGAAAAGGCTAAATGTATTTTTTGTTCTTTGAGGAAGGTGAACCTTCATTGAGGGAGACCTGGTGTCAGGCCTGAGTAGCCCTATGGACAAATCAACATTTGCAAGCACGAGGAAAAGCTCTGAGCAGAGTTTTTGTTCATCTGTATTTAATACACCTCTTTGTTAGCARACCAAGCCTCAGGAAAAAACCCCAAAACAACTTACAAGGCATATAAGAGAATTTTGGAAAAAGTGTCTGACCATAGTCCTTTTATAGCTGGAAAATATTGATTATTTTTAAGTATATATCTCCCRTTATTTTCCCAAAGACATAGACAAGGTTTCAAAGCACCTGATCTAAATGCACTGAAGGAAAATACTATTTTTTCAATGTTATCATTTGACCATTAATGATGTCAAGCATGACATTTTCTTATACCCTGGCAGGATGTACTCCATTTCTGTCTTTGTAAAATCAAATTTTCTCTCTGTGCTGCAGCGACCGTGAAGCCCAAGCTGCCCCCAGGGAGGTATTTTGTTTAGCTGTGTGGACACATTCCTCCAGGAAATATTGAAGCCAAACCACACACACACACACACATACACACACACAGGCCCTCTATTAGAAGAATTCAAAGCTTGAAGAGAAAACAAACCAGTCCTGGGTCTGGAATCTGAACTTCAGCTCATGTTGAATTGTGTTTCCACATTCTTTGTTTTTACCAGCTGGGCTGTGGACCAATATAGCCATTTTCTGAACACAGGGAGCACTGTCCAAGGACAGCCCTATATCCTCTGGCCATGTCAGAGTGGGAAAAAGAAAAAAAAATAACATGGAAAAAAATATTTGCATATCCAGCACTGACATGTTTCTGCCACGTGTGAGACAGATGTGGAGAGTGGTGATTGTTGTCATGAGTCAGAGTTTGCTGCACAGTGTRTGGCTCTGGAGGAGAATCATGCAAGCCAGGAGGCAAGAGAAGTCATATATCTATGATTACTCTTTCATGCATTCTTCTCCTTTCACTCACTCAAGGCAGAGCTATGAGAAAAATCAAGATCTGTTTTGTTCTTGAATGGAGCCAGATGCTGGCATCCACCTTGGCAGCWGGTGTCAGGAACTGGACAGCTGATACAGTAACTTGATTAAAACTGTCAGAGTCTCACCCTCACTTAGGACTTGGCTTCAGCCCTGAAACAGAGCTTGCTATTAGGCCAGAGCCTCTCTGAAATTGTATTATATTCTAGGGCTTTTTTTTTGGTTTATTTAACACATCTCTCTCTCTCGCACTATTAATTGAATTTTATTTACCAAGATTTTTATTTATTTGACTTTATTWTTTTTTTTTGGGTAGGTTCTGATCACAGGAACTAATGGCACCAGGGATTTGTGGGCTGCTTGCATATGGTGCAGATGACCAAAAATGAGGACAAACCATGAGATATACTCGTCCTGCCAGACCCAATGATAGGAGCCCCTGCTCTGCTGCCCAGGCAAAGTCCCTGAGGATCACAGCCCCTCATGGCACTGAGTTCAAGCACTCTAAATCTTGGGGCTCCCTCCATTTCCAGCCTCCCCAAGAGCAGCAGAGGAAGAGCCAGAAGCTGAGTGGTCCCGTCGTAGGTGAACAAAGGCCAAGAGGTGCCAGATGCTGCAATGATACAGAGAAATTACTCCACTCGTGGTGAGAACGTCACAAGCTCTGGAATGGATGTTGCAGCTTGTTTTACTAAAAATCACTGCTAGATAGGCATAAAGCTTTTATCAGGAGTTTGGGCAGTGTTGAACACACCACCATCTGTTAGCAAATGAGTTTATTAGAATTCTATTAGTAATTAGAAAGCAGATACTTAAAAACTAGGATAAGACTAAAGTAAATGAGGGTGTTTCTTTCCCCTTCAGATTATTCTGGTGCTTAAGCTAACATTAAACAGTAGATGTGACAACTATATTCTTAGAAGAAATACAAAATAATTTTGGGTTAGGCTGCTGACCTTTAGAGATTCTCAGCACAGAATTKGTGTATARATTACTTGAATTCCCAGTGCAATCCCAGAAAACCTTCAGCTATGTTAGAGACCAGCATCAGATGCTGACCTTTTTTTCAAAGAGAGCACTGATTAAAAGATGATGGTGTTCTTCTTGGAGCACAGCTCAAGGTTCACAGCCTGAATTCAGTAAGGGCACCCTCTGACTTGAAACTGTGAGTTTGTGTGTGCCAAGAGCACAAAAAACACCCAGAAAAAGTTATGGACAAATACTTGTGTACAACTACCTACTCAAGTGAGGTATGCTTAGGCGGACTCTGTGCTGSAGCTTTTAATGCGTAATGCAGAATCTTCTTTAATAAATCTTCTTAAATAAATGTGGCCATTGGTCCTTCTGAAGCATAGATGCCTTAGGGACTATAAAGATTTCTCACTTTTTTTTTTGTTTATGCATGCTTTTTTTAAAAAATCCTTTTGTCTTTTGGCTCACAGCCTCCAGTGAGGGAATGAAATCTGCTRTTAGTGTAACTAGAGGATATCTGAAGCACAGAATAAGAAGACACTCCATGTCATTATCTACTACACTGCTGAGGGTTGGAGACCAATTTCCAGATGACATTTACTGTTAGCACTGCTGTATGGATTACAGCTTAGGGGGCAAAGCCATAGATCAAGACTCCCACTGAGCTAGAAGCTGTGCAAACATGTGGTGAAAAGATGATCTCTGGGTCACAGAACTTTGCTGTAACCTCTGCACACGTCTCTGTTTAACCTACTGCCGTTTTTCTCCACAGGTTGTTTCCTTACAGTCCATTAGGAACGATGTATTTGCTTGTCTGGCAATTGCACGGCTGCTTCGCATTTGTTTCATGAAATCAATACATGAAAAATGTCTGTGTTAATATGGTGGATTTCTCACTGTTGTGTCTACTGGCATCAATGAATCATTCCCTCTTGAGGTAGCACACTGAGAAGGTTCTCCAATTTCTCTCCCTTCCAAGAGCACATACATACATCTGAAAAAGTCTGTAACTGATTTGGGGGTTTTGTGTACATGGGATTTTCAGACTGGCCAGCTCCTCCTCCAACAGTTCTCCCTAGAAGAAGAAATGCTGCTTTTGGAGTTTATTTCATCTGGCAATATTTAGGATGAATAGCACATTGACTGTGTTAGTCTTTGCAAACAGTTTCTTCTGTTTGGGTTTAAACCCAAAAAGCAAACTCTTCCTTTGTACTAGCACGTCACAGAGCAGAGAGCTTTCACAGCACCAAGAACTTGGCTATCCTGCTCCAGCTCGTGTGTTCAGCTTCAGAAAGCCCCAGCTCAATTCCTGTCACTTTAATGTCCATAATTCTCTCCTGGAGGCTCACTTGGCCCTGGACAGAGGAGCCCAGTGCCAGCCACTGGAYKGTGTGTGCCACATGCTTGAGAGYTGTTTGCTTCTCCGTGGTGGCTTCAATCTTGATGACACTGAGGGCTGAAAATGAAATATTGTGGGCTGGTGTCTGTCTGGGAGTGAGGATGAAAACTCTGAGGGCATGGGAAGTGGCAGAGCACAGAATGAACCATGGACAAGCAATCATGGTGCTAAATGACCAGCAAGTTCTGCACTGAATAAAGCAAGTGAGCAAACACGAGTTGTGTGTTCAAACAAGCATGAGCTGTGTGTTCAATGCTGCCTAAAAATAATTTCTGGTCTTTTTGGCAAGAAAGTGAATGTTTTCACAAAGTATAGGAAGAAAACACACATTCAGATGTGTTTCAAGGATGCACAATGCCACTGGCTTGGAATGTATCTATTCACTAGCTGAACATACCACACCTCTTTAGGTACAGGTAGCATGTAAATCAAAACCAAAAAATAAATTCCCAGATTGTTTCACCATATTTCACTCTGATTTTTACAGTTTTGCCTCCTTTTCTTTCCTGTGTAATATTCAATTTCAAAAGCAGC
The DNA here is from genome assembly GCA_014549065.1 of Cardinalis cardinalis. Lineage (NCBI taxonomy): Eukaryota > Metazoa > Chordata > Aves > Passeriformes > Cardinalidae > Cardinalis > Cardinalis cardinalis. Next base: position 3,266,262 of record JACDOX010000021.1, read on the forward strand.
TGTTAAAGCACTTTTAATAATTGGGTTACTGAGTGCTTGAATAACTGCACACACCTAGAGTCCACATACCAGAATGGATATTGCTGGAGACTCATTTTTCCCTTGGTCAGTGTAGGAGGTGTATTCTGACTCCTTTGCACAAACTATCTTCTAAACAGTCCTGCAGTATTCTTAAGAAAATGAGATGTTTTCTGGTCTATTAATTTTCAGTGATCAACTGAAACCAAATTGCTTTGAAACCAGCAAGAGCACATGTTTGCTCCCAYGCTGCTGCCATGCCCACGGGCCATGCAGACCAGCATGAGCTGGGGTGTTTGGCCCCTGGCACTCTCACCCCCTTCTTGTGAGATGATCACAAGAAACTGCCTGGATTTCTGGAAAATCCTCATTAGTGAGCACACTCCCAAATACTTTCTCTCCTGGAACAAGCTCCAGCACCCTGTGTGAGAAAAGGTCACTTTTGGGTTCATAGCAGGAGCAGTGAATATCARCAAACTTCACCACCAACGTAACTTTATATCAACATTTTCCTTTCTGTGTTTTTTATCCCCCTCCAAGGGCTGTTGGTTGGTCTATTGAAGATTCCTGTAATTTTAGCAATAAGGCACAGCAGGCTCCTTTCAATCAACAGCAGCAGTGTCACAGCGAGAAACAGCAACACATTTCCCTCCAAGCAAGCACACTCTGACTTCATTCAGGCACACAAATGTGCTCCAAATCACAAATCACCCTCTCCCAGCCCAGCAAGACAAAGGCTACAAAGAGAGTTGAAACAAAACAGATAMGCAAGATACAACATTTTCCTTCTGCAGAAAAAGAACCCAAATATTTGCACTTTGCCTACCTGCAGGAGCTTCTGTTCCTTCCCATGCTCTTGCTGCAGTTCTCCTCTCCAGGCTGAGGGGTAGAGCCCTTTGCAGGGTGAACATCACACTTCTTTGACCTGAAAAGTTATCATGCTGTTCAGGAGACGTGAAGGGACTCCTGCTTTTGGGAACTGTGATACCAAAAGAAACAATTTTCACAAGCTGCCTTCAGTGTTGCAAATCAGATTTTGGCTTCAGAGTAATGGAAGCAGGAGTCATGTTTTCTTCAGCTCCTTTAATTTCCAGTTCACCATTTGCATCACTACTTTAGGATCATTTTCCATCTTGAAGAAGCAATGGGGCTTTCCTTATGGAAAATACACACAAAGGCAGAAGGATGGATGTGGCAGGGGGCAGTTGCTGCTGAGCATCGACGTTTGTGACTCTGTGCTCACAAATGTTTGTTCAGAAGCAGAAGAGACAAACACCTTTATATGCACATAAAAAAGGATCCTCCTGGGAGCTAGATCCATTTTTAAGGTTCTAACAGGAATGATAATTGTCTATAAATGCCACGTTTCCCACAAATGTACTCTAAAGCTATTTTTAAACATCCTTAAAGGGAGGTAAAATCATAAAACTCATGTAAAAATCACATATCACATTGTGCCACCAGTTTTGGAAAATGTGTATTTGTTACTGTACTATTTYCTCTCTCTATTCCCTTTCATGAAAGAGTCCAGGAAGATAAAAAAGAATTCAGGAAAGAAATAAAATAAACAGGCTTGAAGGGTGAAGAGTGCTGAAGGTTACAGTAGGTCTGAAAAGCCTTAAAATCTAGACCAAGTTGTCATAAATTTCATTTCTGTGTCAGGACAGGAGAAATTCAGTGTTGGTTCTTTTTTTCCTGAGTGTTTATGTACAGAAAAGTCAGGAAAATATCAGACATATAAAATTACRCTGTAATAGATCTATACTTATTGATAAGTTTAACTACTTTTTAATTATAAAATTATTTTTGAAGGCATAAATAGGCTAACATTAAGATATTTTAAAGCATAATTCTACTGTAAATTTAACCTTTGACTGGAGTTTYTTTCCTGAATTTAACTATGTCATCATACAGATTTTTTCAGAGGAAAACAGTGCTATAATATCTGAATAAAATCAACATGCAGAATAATAAGGAACTTCTTCACACTGTAAGGGCTCACAACGGCATCAAATCAATGGCAYCTACAGAGCTGCATATCCTTGGAGTCCTAGACGACCCCAGAGAGCATCAGCAGAGCAAATTTTCCCCTTCTGCCCTGACTAGTCTGTGTACAAAGAGCTCCTTCCCCTTCCTAACCAAGCATGACTGCACCAAACTGGGTGTCCAATTCTACTTCAACAGGAAAAGAATTGCTGCTGTGAATGTGTGTTATCCTGCAGGGTCCCCCCAGGAGCCAAACACATTTCTCACAGCTGACTGGCTGCCACGGACAGCTGATGCACGTGGCTGTGGTCTGCTCATCCCCTGCACCCATGCAGGGTACTGAGGACTCCAAATAGGCTGCCTCTCCTGGTGCTTCTACACATTTTTCTRTTTCAATCATTGCCTGAATGTAAATTGAGATAAGCTGGAGTGTAGCATGGAACTAAATGTTTTTGTGACTGTACGTAACAAAAGAGTTTTATTCACCACTMTTTTCCATAAGATGCATTTTCACATTATTTTCTTTTTTTTAGAAAAGGAATGAAGAAGGAAAGAACAGATAAACTCTGCAATTGGTCAGATGTATTGCTTCATGTTCATGATAATGACAGAAACATTGGGAGTGGGGGTTTGGAAGGGCCAAGGGAGRCAAAAAAGTCATGAAGCAGGGGCTACAACATTTAGAGGCCTGGAGATGTCTTCTCTATCTATATTAGCAGTCAGATCAGTGCTGTTGGACCAGATCTGGAGTGGGAAAGAGTTGGTGCTGAGGCTGTAGTATCCATACTGTGTGTGTGTGTGTGTTTTGGGGTTCACTTGGATGGGCTCCCTTCTGGTGCCCAGTACCATCAGGGTGCACAGGGTGCACTCCTGCAAGGCACCTCCTGGGTCTGGTGCCCCCAAAAGGAGTCCAGGCTTGGACTGACTCAGCTGTGAGGTTTGCTTGAAAAGTGTCCTCCTGTGTCAAACCAAACTGTAGGGGGATACAGTACGGGTAAATTAAGGTGGTCTAGAATGTAATCTTGTCCCCTAAAGAGTTGCAGCTGAACCAGCTACTAAAGATTAGGAGCAGGGCTGATGTTAATAGGCCACAGCTGTAGCCAATAAGCAGAGTGTTATAAAAGAGTGGATTGGTGGGAGCTGGAGTCAGTTGGATGCTGTGAGGACAAGGAAGAGTCAGTGCCTGGAGGAGCTGCCTACAAGAAACATCAAGGAGGTACAAAACTCTGGCTATATGGAACCCTTGCAATGTACTGACAATAGAACTCTTGCAATATAATGACAACACCAAACCAGCAATGTCAATGCAGCCAGTGCTGGGGGACAAAAATGCACGTGGTCACAGTCCTAGGGACATGTTTGTCCAGGACATCTGCGTACATGGGATCAAGCAGTTTCACTTGAGGGAAATCCTAGTGCTGAGAAGACAAGCATACCTCCATGAAAGCTTTATTAGCCCCATTTTTTTCATTGAACTTATGCATAATTGGGGGTAAAGGAGCTTAGTGGGTTCATGGAAGTATATTTTAGAGAGATTGGAGATGACTTTGCCTCTATAACAAGGTTCTGACAGAGAGCTGGGCTCTTGTGTTAATTGGATGTGATTCCAGTAAATGTAATAGCAATGAGCAGCAAAATGCTTTCCCATGCTTATGTGTGACCAAAGGTAAATTACAAGGTGTCAGACACATAATTCCTGCTATTTTTCATAAGGTGCAATTGCATACCTCCAACTTGCCAAACCCATGTAGCTCTCAAGCACCGAGCCTCCCTTGCACAGCACACTTAAGCCTATCCCTCCTGCTTTGTCTCTTCCACCATCCTATTGCACAGATTAGAGTCTTGTATGCATGTACTGRATGTACATGCAGCAAATCTCTTTATGAGACAAGGGAAAAGAGAGATTTGATTAAATCTGGAGCAAAGCAAACAAATCAGAGGAAAGCATAGATATCTTTCTTAGGACTACTGTGTTGTTCTTCAGCGTTTTGTCCTGAGAATTATCAGCAAGTATTTATTTTCTATCCTCTAAGCAATTAAGGTAGTGCAAAATAATAAAATTGCTAATTTCAGGAACCGTTATAAAACCTTAGATTCTCATTTATTTTTTCAGCAAATATGTGACAACCTTTACATTTCGTTTACTTGCTCTGTAAATTATAATGTGAATTTTTCCCCCTCTGCTGCAAACTTGAACAATTMATGAATGCATCTTTCTAGGCTTTACTCTGACACATTTTAGCAAATGGAATGGGTCACTCAGCAACTAATGTTTTCCTTTATTTTATACATCCAATTATTGTTGATAACAGTTCATCCAGGTGCCACTTTTGTGAACAGTTGATTTTTCTTTCTTTCCTTTCTCAGCTACCTGTGTTCAAAACCATCACGGTTCCTCAACTGGCATRGTTTTATCTTGTGAATTCAGCAGGGGACTTCAGTTTTCAAATAACAATCTGTAATTTTCTTATCTCTGAGATGAGAAGGCCCATCTTGGGCAGCTTTGGATTTTTATGTCCAAATTAAAAAAAAAAAACCACAAAACCAAAATGAGAAGTTGTAGCTACACTCCTGAGAATAAAAGAAACGAGAGGTGTAAGTCATCCTGGCATGCCTATTTAAGTGTTTTGCTTTAATAGCCCAAATGTAATAGCTCTAAAAGAGCAGCCTCTTAACTATTCTTCTAAGTAGGGCTCTTCATCACTTGAGCTACTTTATGAGTTCTTGAAAGRCACAGTGCAGGCTAGGAAAGATTGGGAAGTCTATAATTTTCCATCAATCAATGCYGCTGATAAATTACTAGTCACAAGAAAGGACGTGACAAAACACAATAGGACAAGTTATTAATGGAGAATCCCCAGTGCTCCTGATACAGCTATATTACATGAAGAGAGGAAGGGAAAAATCGTTAAGCAATAAAGCTTATTAAACAGCTGAGGTTGAGGGGAGCATAAAGCACACAGGGCTGGGGCAGGCTGTGAAGGAGAAGGGCTGAGCTATTGCAGGGCAGGGTAAAGGCAGCACTGCTGAGCAGCAGAACAGCAGAGCAGGCTGCCCTGGGAAGCACAGATCCAGTGTGGCCTCCTTTGAACACCTAGCTGTGGGCAGGGGCAGGAGGTGTGTTAGGTGCTGGAAACAGTTTGTCTCTCYAAAGAAAGGAAAGGAACTCCAGACGTTTTCATTTGCCCCTTCCTTAGGCTGCAACAAGCCTACTTCAAAAAATATACTTAGTACATGAAAACACCTGGTGAAAAGACAAGMGTGCAGCAGGACTGTAACAGGGGGATCCCAAGTCACAGTTCCATGCCCAAACTGAATATCCTCAAGTACATGGTGTTGCAGTAGGCTGATCAGAACAATGTCCAGTGGTGTCCCAAGTCTTTTGTTCTATACCTGTTTGGACAACCTCAGAAGGAAGAGAARAATTCCTTTCTAACATCCCAAACACAAAACCAAAGGCTGTGACCAAAACCTGTACAGGCAGAAGATATTTTATCCATGCTTCCTGTTCRTGTTCCTGCATGGAGTAAAGACCAATCTCTTGACTTCTTGTTACACTTTTTTTTGGTCTTACATCACTTGACTCTGTTCCACCACAGCTGTTTCAAAYCAGAGTATTGCCAGGGATCTTAAGAGGACAGCCACACATAATCCTGCAGAGAGATGACACCAAGTTTTTCACATTCCGGCTGTACCATTAGGGTTTGCTTTATCACACCTTGGACTTCAAAACTTCAGTAATATCAAGGAAGGTACTTAAGAAAATCTTTCACAAGTTTTCCATGCTATTTCTGTGCTGAGGAAGATAAATAGTGCATTCCACATTGAATTCCAGAGAAAACAGGTAAAAGCTGCAAAGGAACAAAATGCTCTCTGTTTTAAAGTGATTTCTGCTACATACTGCGGTGAAAATTGCTTAGGATTTATCAATCTGAGATTCAGTGTAGCAGTGTCAAATCACAAGATGGGCAGAATGGACCTGATCAGGCTGTGACTGAAGGCAATTGCAAAACCACAGCTSAATAGTGATATGTCCAAACTGGGGCCAGCAATTCTGGACCTGTAATTACTTTTGATCTTAGATTCCAGTAACCATTTTCTTCTCAGTCCTTGAAGAGGCACAGGAAGCTGACTTCCTTACTTCAGACAATCAGCTTCTGATGGACTCCAGTGGGCTGGGGACTCTTACAAGAGGGCCAATGCTGCAATGGAGTTTGCTGTGCAAGTAGGTAATTTAATCTCATTTGATCACTTGGCTGGCATCCCAGTATTGTACAGATAAAGTATATATGATAAGTAAGATCAGAACTTAACTAGAAGCCCAACCCTAAACCTACTGTTACATGCACCTACCAGTGCATTTGATATAGTACAGAACCCACTTTCTCCTCTTAATCTGTTTAGGTTCTGTACAAACAAAATTTTCCAGTTTTGCTCTAATGTATAACTTACTCAGGTGTCCTTGTTCTTCTTGCCCTTTATGTCCTTTTAAAGATGGTAAATTTTTCTATGATTTCCTAAGCTTACCTGTGACTAACCACTTTCTTTTTCTCCTGAAAGAAGGTTGAAGATACAGCAGGTCTGAGTAAATGGTCGGGGTTGTGGTGTTGTGTTGTGTTCACACAGATGCAATGCAAATRCAGGATCTGGCTGGCAGCCTTTTATAAATAACCCTTACTGAAATCTGTCAGGCTTCCTGTAAAATGGATGGTGGGAAAAGCAACACTCACATTCTAACCATGAGATTTGATTTGCATGACTTGTCCATGAATTYAGTCCATACTCCATTATCTTGGCAATAGGTGCTTGTAGGCTCACACAAATCCATGCCTGGTCACACATACCGGGATTAGTCCAAAACTCTTGTTATGCTTTAAACTGGTGTCTTTGGGAATAGAGGTGGGACTGCTGGGGAAGGAGCAGTYAGGAGAGCAGGTTGTGAAGCTAAACTAAGCCACTCTCTTCCAGCCACTCTCTTTAGTTTGTCTTAACCCTGGAAAAGTAAAGGAAACTTTGGACTGCTTGGACCCTTTGTTGGAAACTTTGATCTATGCTCAAACTTATACTCTGTCTCTCACATGGTTATGCCAGACAATGCCAGTTAGACTCACTGCTTTTCACAGTAAATATCAATAAAACTCCAGGGGTTTAACATTATTTTGATAGAGTCTTAGGAGAAAGAGTTTTCTCCAAAATCATCTGTYGCRGACATCTTTTGTGAAAAACCTTTTCTTTAGGATTTTTCCTTCTGAGAAGCTAAGAGGCCTCAGAAACAGAATGTAAACAATGGTTATCTGCTGCTGTGGAATGCARCAGGTGGATCTGTGATTGGTCTCCTGTGGATGTTTGGATTTGGTGACCAGTCAYGGCAGAGCTGGCTCTCGCTCTCTGTCTGAGCCAGCTGCCTCTGTGGTCATTCTTTCTATTCTATTCTTAGCTTAGCCTCCTGAGGAAACCTTTTCCTTTTCTTTTTAGTATAGTTATAATGTAATATATATATCATAAAATAATAAATCAAGCCTTCTGATCATGGAGTCAACATTCTYGTCTCTTCCCTCATTCAAGAACCCCTGTGAACAYGGTCACRATCATCTGGAGTGAAATAGGAGTCAGTCAATTTGCAGTCTCTGGCCTTTCTTGGGAACAGCAAACACTTGTGCCTGAAGAGAGTATAGAAGACTGTCAGGCTGTACTTCAGGTTCTTGCCTCTTGCTTGGTTCTTTAGGAAATACTCCCAATGCATAAGTTCTCTAAAACAAAAATAAATATGAACAGAGGCCATGCTCTGAGAGCAAACCATGGAAAGAAAATTTTTCTCCTGATTTCAGCATGTTCTTCCTTTTAGCACATCCTACTGACCTGAGGAGAGTATATGTGGTCTGGAAACAGGGTTTGAGCAGATTTACCACTGCTTCAGCTGACATAGTGAACAGCCAAAGTGAGCTTACTGCAGTCCTGTGCAAAGTTAAAGAATGGAATGGAATAGAATAGSTGGCCCTACTGGTTTCCAAGTAGGGGACTTTTTTAAACCATCATCTTTCTTTTAAAGTAGTCATAATCATAAAGACAAAAGATGCTATTTTAATATCTCTATTAACTCCAGGATAGTGTTCAAACACAAAAATGTCAGTGTAAACAGTCTGCAATTTAAAAATATTAACATATCACTGAGGTGTGCTGTGAAATCAAGAACTGTAAGGTCACCCTCACCCCTGTAAGTCTCATCAGAAACATTTTAATACAAAAGCTGTAATCACAGAATTACTGGCTTTAAACCACTGAATTCCCCAAGGGAAGTTTTATAATGCAAAGGATTGTAATCATATTTGATTTTCTTTATAGCTAACGCTGCATGGAGATCTGAAAAAACACTATTAATCTAAGCCAGACAGCATAGGCCTTAAATGAAAATGTAAAACAATATCTCAAAATGATGTTCATGCTGATTGCAGGAGGAAGGGGGGAAGAAAAGAGCTCTACTCAACTGTCCTTTTTCCTTACTGTGTTTTCTGCATAGGCTATGCAGCAGATACCTGCTAAAAATAAAATGTGTTTTTAAGTTTAGAACTTTGTTTATCTCAAGCAAAACCTGACTGTCTTTTCAGGGAAAGGATAAGCATGAGAAGTTTGATTTGGTTTTGGTCTTGCCAGACTTAGAAACTGCTTGTAGCTTAGAAATCTCTGTCCCAGAAGAGTAAGCATTTAATTATTCTGAGAATTCTCAGGCTTCAGGGAGCTGTACTGATATGCATGATGTTATGATAAAGAATTTCAGACTTATTTCTGGTTTGCAAAAGCAATTGGAAAAACATATGAGTAATTGTTCTTGAAGAGTTGTTGCTAAATTTGAAGCAGACGCAATGGAATTCAGATTGTTCTGAATATTTTTAAGAAAAAAGATGCTGAAGTTATACCTCTGTTCAGAGGTTAGCATGCATTCAGGGTTGCAAAGGACAAAGGGGAGCCCAGGACCATGTGAATAAGCAGCCCATGTGTCCAAGGCTTGACATCACTCCTGTCAAAGGTACTGGAAAACTGCCACTGGTTTCCTTGGGGCTTGGCTGGGCTCTGAGCACACAGCTTAGCACCATTGGACACCATTGTATAAACAACTTCTTATTTAGTTGCAGAAACACTGATGCTCCCAGGATGATGATGAGCATCATACAAACAGATCTTAGTTCAGAGCACAGACACTGATGCAAAGAATACATTACATTGCTTTCAGAACAGCAAACCCAACAATTCTTGTCAGATCATCTTTTTATTTTTGGTCTGTTTCTACAGRAAGTGCCTGTGAAGGATAATGTCTGGCACTACTCAAGTACAAGCATTATAGAGGAATATAATGTCATCAATTAATAAAAACAATGTCTCATCAATACTTTATTACTAAATGTTAATTTTTCACAWGAACACAGTATGCCATTTGTCTCACCTCCTAGCTATGCTGAGGTTTAAACATAAACCTGAATTTTGCACAAATCAAGGGCAGATTTATTGCAAAGCTGTCAAAAAGGAGTCAAAATGACATGCCAGTCTATTTGGAGTGATTAATTAATGGATAGATACAACTCATTGCTCTGTAAATTGTTAGAACTGCTTTGGTTCATGATGGGCCTTGTCATATGAAATCAAGAAAGTAATCTCAGAAAACTTGTTAGACTTGTGGTCTATGTGAAGGCAGTCAGGCACAAAAGAGAAATGGAACAACTCTTGGAGGCAGTTTGAAGCAGTTTTAAGTAGTTTTCAATGAATTTGTATTTTCTGTATGCAGTGGGATAGCAAACTGCTCCTGCTCATCCCTCATGTCTACATTTTATGGGTGGGTTTCTCGGGTGTAAAATGATCACCCTGGGGCTTASTGGCAAACCAGTTCCTCACGTTACTTGGAAGGCCACTTGGAAACCCTTCCAYGTGAACTGAAGCAGTTACATTGGCTGGATGTAAGCCCTTGGCTCAGGCAGAAGGCAACTCTCATCAGCTGAAACCCAAGTGCTGTCCTCCTTGTTCCTGCTAAAGAAAATGGATTAACATCAAGCACCATGTTGGTTAGGTAACCCAAAAGAGAGCTAAAGCTCTGTGATTTGTAAGTATTGCTGTCTTCTGACTGAAGGAACACAAACTCAGTAACATTACATTATTTCTGCTCCTGACTGGATGACTAAATCTTTGAATGGATGACTAATAAACCAAAGAATAACAAAGAGTAAGTMATGCTTTCCAGACTCCATTTTAGAAGAATAATCAGGGGTCAAAGTTTTGAAAGCTTCCCTATTTTGCAAATGTTTTCACATGCAAGTAATGATAACCCAAATAATTTAAGTAAAGGATGTCAGCAGGTGATGCAATCTGTCTGTGTCTACTTAYGGAAAAAATATCACCATGTCTGAATTTATCCATTTTCTGGGTTTGTAGAAGCTGTAAGCTCTACGTTCTCAGCCACACAGCTCAGGATTTTACCCACTTCATTTAGGTCTAATCAGCCTTTCCCAGAGAGGTTGCAGCAGCATTATGTAGGGTTCAAAGACAGGTCATGAGAGTAACTAAGGCAGGTAAAAGCCATATACAAGGAGACTGAAAGTTCTTCTGCTTTGTAGTATTTGCTCTTGGGCTCTTCTAAACAGCTACACTGAAAGAAGGTAGTAAATATTACAGGAGAATGGTAAAGCCTTTCTGCCTCTGTAAATGAAATACATATACCCTGCTTCTGGCTTCTATTCCTTCTCCCTCTTCTCCCCATGTAACAGTGAAGAAGCCAAAAATGCAACTTCCATTTGATTTTTTTTTTTCTGTCTGCAGGTTTCCCCTGGAGGAACTGCAAAGGCTTTGACCTGGATACAGTATTAATATAGATATTTAATTTTTTCCCTGTTTCCCTTTGGAGGAAGTGCTGAGCACAATTGTTTCTACTTCACTCAAAGGTTGCTAACGGTAGAATTTTTGTAAGGAAGCGATACAGCTATTTCTGTCTATAAATATCAACAGCAAGCCTAGAAATCTCTCATTGTTTGCTACATGGCAGGTGATCCRTGTAATCCCCTGCCAGTGCTGGCAGTTTTCCCTCATGCACTTTTAGAGGGGAGGGATTTCCAGACACACACGTGT